>OY735216.1:48289324-48466921 GCA_963457665.1 Thysanoteuthis rhombus | reverse complement strand
AAAAGACGTAGGTCGTGTGTGTGACAAATCAGACCTTAAGTTTAGTTTGATATCTAGGAAATATTGAACATAAACAAGTAAAATGCCGTGCCACATAATGTTTTTTGATATTCTATTCATTCAATGCTTTTGCAAAATTACTCAAATGATTTCCTGTCATTTTTTACAGCAAGGGTAAACTACTTTGATTATATAAACGGACAATGTTTTGAATAGTTATTATTACATTTCTTCATAACTGCCTTCCTCATATGTATAATATTTCCAATTTACCTCTGTTTTCAAAGTGTAACACGATCCCTCGCTTTCCTAACCAAAGCCAATACGTAATTCTAGCCAAGCAATCAGATACCATCTGTTGGGAATTCAGACGATAAATCTGTTTCCAAAAATGTTTATAAAACAACCAGCCTTGTGCTGTCACATATCTGCTTGTATGCTAACGATTATATGAACGAAGGTGGACGAATAAGTCCGTAGCCTCACACGTATTTATTTGATGGAATTAATCTGAAATGTTCATTGTATAATGGTCGATCTATGTGATCAATATTCATCACTGAATTAAGTGCATTGACAAGAGAGGAGATTATGTTAAAAAATAAGTATCTGTTGTGTAAAATAAATGCTCTATTTAGTTACTTTTTATCACAACCTAATACAGGCCGCTGATCTGCGGCAGTGAGTCGAGTGTGCTGATCGGAAATGAGCAATGAGATCTCGGTTGGATTCGGACTCACCTCCACTTTTGCATAGAGAAGCATGATAAACGCCCAGCTGCTCTTTCCGACTGAGCTACGAGAACTCTTCAGAGGTAGGTGATCAAATTGCTATCTATTTTCAATTTCTCTTGGTGTCACGATTGTTTGTGTTTATGTGCTAGTGATATCGCTGAAGGGAATTATATTTTTTAATCAGATGAAGCTCTGCAAACTGTTGTTATTGATTTTTTTAACTCCCAAGATGAAGGAAAGTAGTTGTTGAAAAATTAAAAGTAATGTTTGACAATATTTCATCTAATAAAATTAGATAATAAAGATAAATGCTTCATTGGGCTATAGACTTATTGATATACCTATTTATGTCTGTAGACCGGTATAATCATGTACATATTTACATGCTATAAAAACTTGCTATACTTGCACGAGTCCATACACTGAAATGAAACCTTCAAAAATAAGAAAATCTTATTAGTTTCTTAAACGAAGTGTGTACAAACAATGTATCCTCCTTATAGTCACCCATGGAACTGAAACATGGAACTTAATCAAAAGATTGACCGTAAAAATGAATACCATGCAACATGCACAGGAGAGAATCATGTTCAACGTCACACGGAGAGATCGCAAGACAACGGAGTATATCAGAGGAAAAAAAAACAGGAGTCAGAGATATCATAAAAAAAACCTCATATGGTTAGACATTACGACTCACAACGTGGATCCCCAAAGATCAAATGTGAAACTGTGGCCGACCAGAAGTAAAATGTCATGACAAATTAGACAAGTTCAGATAGTACTGGCTCCGCGATGCCTATGATAGAGAGGTCTGGCAAATCTTGGGGAAGATCTATGTCCAACAACGGAGGTTAAGAGCTGATGATGGTAATGATAATGATGGCGATGATGTATTCAGATATAACTGTTTGGGAGACTGTGCATATTTCAGACAATAAATCATCGTCATGGGCTGGCTTCGAGAACGAAGATTTAGGATAATTTTCCACGTCTGTTGCAGGTGGCCAGCGAGCCAACACTATAAGTATGCTGATATTTTCAAAATAGTTGACTCATGAAGAATGGTATTTGACTCTGATGAAAGGAATCAGGATGTAAATGTCTATGAGGATATCAACTCTTAAGAAAGAATTCGACCTTGTAAAACAATGTACGTATGTACTACATCCATTTGCATGAGTCATTATATATATATATATATATATATATATATATATATATATATATATATATATCAGCTGAAGTACCCGTCCACACCGAGTAAAATGTTTGAAAAGTAAAAAAAGGGACTCAGGATGTAAAAAGTTTAGTTTCACATTTGACCTCTTATTAGGGACAAAAGTCTCCCTTCACTTCTGACCCTTTAAAAGAGGAAAAAAGTTTTTACTTTTAATCCCTTAAAGGTGAGAAAAATATTACTTTAGGGAAAGGGTTCCTTCACTTTGGACCCTTCAAGGGGGGGGAGTTTCCCGTTACAATTGACCCATTAAAGGGAGGAAAAATCCTCTGTAAACTTTTGACCCCTCAATAGAGGAAAATATTTCCAGACACCTTTGATGCTTTACAAGGATGGAAATATTTCCCTTCACTTTTGACCTCTTGAAGCTAAAAAAAAAGGTTTCCCTTTTCTTTTCATCCCTTGAAAGGGGAAAAGTTTCGTGTAAGCTTTTGACCCCTTAAAGAAGGGAAACAGTCTCCTTTCACTTTTGTCATCTTTGAAGGGTTAAGCGTCTCCTGTCACCTTTGACTCTTTAAAGTGGGACAAAAGTTTGCCTGCATTTCTGACTCCTCAAAGCTATAAAAAGCCTCTCTTCACTTTAGATCCCTTAATGGAAGGAAAAAGTCTGATGTCCACTCTTTAAAGGAGGAACTGTCTTCGCTTCTGACCCCAGAAAGAGGGGAAAGTCTCTCTTCATTTTTGAAACCTTAGAAAAAGGAATAGTTACACTTTCAGACCCCGTAAAGAAATGTATGTAAACATAGACGAAAAAAAAAATATATATATATATATACAGAGACAGACAGACAGACAGAGACGCAAAGTAAGGTTCCATTTTAGCATTTTATTGTTCAAATTCAAATAGAGCTCCGTCTCTGAATTTTTTCAGACTTTTCTCAAAACTAAATACTGCACAACCTTTCCCTAGGTCTTATGAGTGTGCATACCAAATTTGTTAGGGCTCTGTCCATGTTTAGGTGGTTTGTATGGCGTGTCAGATAAACGAAGACGGTGTACCATCTCTCACTTATAAGTACAAGATACATATACCGAGGATATCGTTATTTAAAGTTATGGATAATATTATCAAACGGTGATTGCTATGTATCAAAATCAGTCAACGTGTGTTTCTCTTAAAAGCGAATACACACTTCGGTTGTCAGTGGACTTGTTTACGTTTTCATATTTCATCCGGAAAAGAAAACAAAACGTTACAGATTTTTGGCTGATAAAGATTGTACACATTTTTGTCACGCCCTGTGCATATATTTACTTATAATGCGTAACTATTTTCAAGTGGCTACGTAGGTATTTTGTTATATTCTTTTCCCACATTTACCTTTTTAAGTGAACCCTACCTCTGCTTGGGTGGTGGCACATCTGACTGGCAGGAGGGTGGGTACTGGTACAATACCAATGGAAATCGGCTCGTGGTGTTTGTTTTTGTTGTTGTTGTTGTTGTCGTCATCGTCGTCGTCATCACCACCATCATCATCCTTTCACTGTTCGTTATTGGACCCTCCTCAAGATATGACAGTTTTTTCCACCCGCGAGCTTCACAGCGCCAAAATTATCCAAATCAACACACCGTCTTATTCTGCACATGATCTCGGGGGGTCCACTTTGTGAGACGTGATGTCCCGTGATTCTCAGATATTCTTGCAACATTCTAATGAATTTTTTGATATCTCTGACAACTGTTTGCTTTCTGATTTATATCGTGCTGTCTAAATGTTCTCAGTACATTTATCTCATTGTATTTTTACTCTTCAAAGACTCGATAGAGATTTTCTAGAACAGGGGTTCCGGATCTCAACCTGTTTGTGTCCCTGTACCCCGTGGACATTATGACGTTTCCATTTACCTTTAAACGTTGGGAATTAAAAAAATATTTAATTGTTCGTAAGACATTTGGGAAATATCTTCTAAGTACCCTTCCTTACTTCATAAGATGCTCTGTGATTAATTATTGTAAAATGTCGATTTTACATTGAGGATTCTGGTCTACAAATTCAGTTTCAATTGTGAACCTAGCCAAAGTATCAAACAGACACACAATGATTGCATTTTTAGACCCCAAGGTACTCATTGAAGAGTGAAAATGTAGATTTAGAGGTACATGTTCCCTAGGTTGGGAACCTCTGTTCTAAAAAAAGGAATAACCTCTTCAATTATCCTATGGATTAGCTGTCTTTTAAAATAAGTGTGACTTTCCTGTTGTTTCATTATTTATAAATCTCAAGTAATGTGTCTGTATACTTCCGTCTGTCACACTTTGAAAAAAGAATTATGTTGAAAGGTTGATGATGGAAAAGAGATTCTGAGAATGGAATTGAAACATAAAGACCACAAAGAGGACAGGGAGGAGACATGCAGGGTAGGGGTACAAAAAAGAATATGGGATGAAATATGATGAAACTCCATCAAGCGGGGCGGTTGAACTCGACTGTCGAGAAAAGAAGAGAGACGAGAAAGTAAAATGAGGTGGAATTGAACTCGCTTTCGAGTTTCTGTGAGCAGAAGATTTGGTCAAGTTCCAGAGATGGGTGCTTTAGACAACACCCATGATCTTTCCAAATACTCCAGTGCTTTAGATTTTCACTTCAAGGTTATATTCACCTTTACTGTTAGCAAAACAACGGATGTTTTACTGGTATCTTATATAGTCCTGAAAAGTTTAACTCTTTTGAAAGAAGATCTTACTGCTACTGTTCGGAAACCCCTTTTCTGAGCTTCAACGCAGCATATTACGCACTGTAATATGTGCCCAGGGGTCAAAGTTACATAGCCACGATCTTTTGCTGAATTATATGAGACACAAACACAGCTTTCAGCCGCGTTTATACATTTTTGCAAGTACGGGTTCATTTCGCTCGAATATATATATATATATATATATATATATATATATATATATATATATATATATATATATATATATATATATATGGGGGTGAGTGCACAAGAGAGAGAGAGAGAGAGAGAGAGATGGAAAGAGAGTGCACGTGCTTTAGTGCGTGTATGTGTGTGTGCGTGCGTGCACTTATATTTTCGCAGAAAATAACTGTTGCCATTCCTTGATATCTTTATATATTTACATGTTGTTACGTTATAAAAATCATTGTTAAAAACAAGTTTTCATCAAATAGTTAGGAAACGAGCAGAGGAAGCTAGACGACGAGCCTATAAAGCTTATGGTAACAGCGATGTTGGTGCAAGAAAGCACCGGAAATGGTTTGAGAAGTTTTTTTTTTTAAAAGATTTCGAGCTCACGGTTTAAGAAACCTTCATTTTCCCTGAGATATATTTTCTTAGATATCAAAATAAAAAAAAATTACCCAATTCACAATCGAACCCAATTTTCTTTTGCCAGAAGTTTAGATAATGTGAGCTCTCACCCGGGCAACATCAAGTACTTCAATAGTATAGTAAAAACATATATGACCTTAAACTTCTACTAACCTATATATTTATATGAATAATGCATGAAATCAAATGTACATCAAGATGAAAGGAATGCAAAGCTGCCCTACCCACTTGCATACAATGAATCTAGCAAAAGCAGAAATGTTTGTCTACTTGCTTTTAAAACTTCAATGGTTATATTTCGCTCTTAAGGAAATCCTCCCAATTCATTTAAATTTCGGAGATGCTATCAACTTTTGTCATTTTAACGTTATTTCTTCTTGTCCTTGGGACTGTCCCCTCTAGTAATGTCATTTTATTTTCTTGTAGATGTTTGTCTGTGTATGATTTCATATATTGTATTAAGACTAAAGCAAGCCAGGTTAATACTACATATATATACACATATATAGTAACACTTATCGGTGAATGCTCAGGTATTATATTCTGATCCTTGGTAGAAGTGCCAGAAGCGACAGTTTGATCCTATTTCACTCTGATCCGTATTTTCTCGTTTCCTCACAAGAGCAAGATGTGACACAAAGTCTTCTTAATGTGGGGTTCCAGTTACGGGAAATCTGCAAAATTTGCTCCAGTCTCCGCAACTAGTGTCGCGAAGGCGCCAGGATAAGCCCGACTCATCCCTTTTAGTGTAATGGGAAGGAGCTGCCCGGGGGCGTACTGCTCTCCCACTATGCCAAATAAATTTAGTCAGGTAAGAAAATGTTTCATTCATTTTTCTGGAGCACACAAGTTAAACCCATTTATCCACAGCAACAAGTACATTTAGATATTTGCAATAAGAAAAGCCTCACTCAAGACACACAGTCTGGAAAACAGCAACTTTCTTTTCAGAGATGATTAGTTATGATTTTTATATAGACCATCGGAGAGGAAAACGAATTTAGCATCTCTCGCCCCGACCTTTACCCACTTCTATAAAATTAGGGAACACGACTCGATCCTCACCCTGTTCTCATTCTGCACTTAGCAGAATGTTGGCTGTTCCAACAATTTTGCGCAACAATCATTTCATATACGTACGTGTGCATCCATACACATACTAAGATGCAAACCAACACTTTGGCTTCTCTACTTCCTGCTTAACCATATGGCCATTCCTATCTACATCTGAATAGTTTGCACTTATATCACTAAATTGAAGTACCAACATTATTCTAACAAGTAGTAAAACAAATTTAAAAGCACATTCTCTTACTTCTACGATCAAAAAAAAATTATTTCACACACATTTCAATAAATACATTCTTTGTTATTTTAAATCTTGTTCTTCACCTTATTTCGTTGCATACACATTTTAAATGCACCCTTTGCAATGCATAACAATTTACTATTTTGATTCGACATCACTAACCGGTCAGCTGCTTTCCTATTTTTCTGCCCACAACTATAAGCGGAAGAAAGATTACAATTCAGTAGCAGTAGTTGGTTAAACGGTTAATTCAATTGGAGTCAGATACTATTAATTCAATCAACTTTACTAACCACTACACTTCATGACAATGGGCTAAATCAGCTGTGTTCTTTCGCTTTTCTGAAAACGACTTCGATTTTCAGAGAATGCACTAAATATCTATGCAGAATGTTGTATTCCGGAATGTTGTCTAAACTTGTTCTGTGGGAAATATGCACGTCCCTTCTCATTCACATCACGTCATGTGTTCGCGTCTCTGTGTTCTTTCGATTGTCTCCTCCTGACCTTACCTCCGCCCCACGTTGACCTCGTTATTCCCGTCGAACTCTGCACGCGCTCTCGACTCTCGGTCATGATCATGAAATCCAAATTCCATCGCTTGATGCTGTCGAAACATTGCGAAAAAAATAAACAATTTTCTCTGAACAATCTATTTATGTAATGCTCACATGAATATACACATACGAACATTATATATATATATATATATATATATATATATATATATATATATATATATATATATATATATATATATGCGAGCATTACATAGATTAATTGTTCAGACTCATAGAGGTTCGAGTAGTTTAGTCTGAAAGAGAACTTACAAAACCGGTGGGCTATTTCAAGGCTGTCTTCTTGGAAGGAAGCTTCTACACTGTAGCTACTCTCGCCTACTATTTGACACCCGCTTGAAAGATATTGCAATGATTAAATATCTTATTTGAAAGTTTAATTTTGGTTATAATTACAAAAAATAGCATAAAATTAGTCGTAAAAATACTTCGTGCACTTAGAGAGGATGTATGGACAGATCAAGATTGTATTGATGTGTTTGGCTAAAATTGTATCGAGTTTTAAAATTCTTTCAAATCCAGAATTTTATAAAAAATAATCAGTGAATTTATTGATCAATTGACTGGAAATATTGCTTACTTACCACAGAAAACTTACTGAAAATTGCATTTATTTACCAAGTGGACCAGTACGTGTGAAGACAGTTCAAAGGTCAAGTAATAGACTTTTATCCCCCACCCACTTACAAACCCACCCATTTACATTAAGTAATTTGTTTTTAATTTCAACTTTTTAATGGATGTCCGGTAATGTCAACAGCTCATCAAAATTCTGTCAACACCCACTCCAGGGGAGGTAAATCACATTCTTGAAATACGCTACCGTACCTGACTGGCGAAAAGGGGATGAAGTCACTTTGGAAGGGTCCGTAAGTGTGTGGAACGAATCGACTATCGCCACAGGTGTTTATCTAACTGTTTGCAGACAAAAGAGTTCTACTTCCACAACACATAAAAAACGAATTATTAAATACAAAACGACAATGAAATTAGAGACACTATTTACTTATACACATCTCTAGTATCTCCTTGCTTGATTATTTGGGGAAGTAGTGTTCCTGACAAGCGGGACGAGTCCTTGTGCGGACTGACCACAGATGGAAGCTGTACCGGCGAGGATATGACCTTCTGTGTGTGGGAATCAGTACCTGCTACCACCACTGGAACTTCATGTATGTCTTGAGCGTTCGGAGTCAACGTTGAGGAAGATCGTTTAGGTAAGATGACTGACGGTGGTTTAGAAGCGGAGGCTACCGCAACAACTGATATAACAAACTCATTTGACAACGGAATAATGCTTTTAATACAGAATTGAGTGCGTAGATTAGTTTGTGATGAGCTTTTCTCATCTCTCCAAACACTCTCCCATCGACGTGATGTGGCGAGCCTGGTACTTTTCTATCGTTATTCCCATAGAAAGTGTTCGGAGGAGCTCCATGAAACATTGGTCAACACAACCTCGGATACTCCTTCCTTCAATCTTTACCTTGTATGATAGGTTATCTATTTTATTTCCCTTATAATTTCGTGCCATAACCTTATCTCTAACTGTAAATCATTGCCCTCTTTTCTCCTCTTCGTTGAGCCATGGCTTCAACATGTTTCGAAAAGCTAACGAAAACGCTAAAATGATCAACCACTAAGAGATTAGCGAAAGCAAAGATAACTTTTATCATATGGATTTAGCTTTGGTCCGGTTTCTTTTGCTTAAAAACTCTTGAAATAGAATTTGAAACAGAAATTTTAATACGTTGAAACTTTGACAAGGAGCTTTCTAAAAGGTCTAGCATGCCAAAAAAGAGCTTAAAATGCCCACATCTATTTTGAGAGTTAACCCTTGGTACAGTTGATTTTACTGTGGTTCTAAACCACAACCTAGAAAATAGTCAATTCAAACCACAAGAATGCTTCTTTTGTTGCAATGTTGGTCTCAAGACACGAATGTGCAGGAAGAAATGGGCAGCTAAGAAGTCATCGGGTGAGAGGCATCAGACGCGAATATTTGAAATGGAAGGGAGAGGGGTCGGCTAGGAGTTAAATCAAAGGCAAAGTTGCAGTATGGCCAACCAAGAAATTCTGGGGATGAGGAATCACAAGAGACTTTCACGGATATGAACACGATTAATCGCGGTGAAGTGAAGCGAGAAGAGCCACTGTTTGGTCGTCTGCGACTTAGTGACAAAACAGTGCACACCTAGATAGGCATAGGGCAGGTGGGGGCTCTGATAGTTGTTGGTAACCGTTTTGTTAAATCGGGAAGGAAAGAAAATTCCAATACATTGGAAGAACATGTTTGATGTGAAGAAGGTTAACGAGGAGTTTCCTTGGGGATTCTGTTGCAGAAACACAACCAAGAGTTTGAGGACGGTTTTTTTTGATGTTTGAAAGGGGTAGAGGTGCATATCGAGTTGTAAGAAGACGCCCGACCTTGTTTTATTAAGGGGCGTACCCTATCACTGATCTGTGTATTGATCAATGTACCCTACGCATTGAAAAAGAAGGTTTAAGTAGATATGAGACAGTATATAAACCAGTGTGAGGAGATCACAAAATGACTGTTAATCCCACGTAGGTATGTAAAGAATGAATGAACATCAATATTAGATAGCTCATTGGTCGTTTTTTGAATGTTTCGATTGGGAATGGATTTTAAATAAATTTAAATCGACTAAATATGAATTGTTATCAAGTAGCTGTTTCGTCAGAATACCATTTGAAATATGTTATTCTTTGGAGCCAGTAATAACATTATATTATATTGAATTTAACTGAACTGAAAATAAGTGCATACAGGATCGTATTTTGATACACTGGTATTCAGCTTACTACATAAAGCACTACTGAAACTCTAGATGTATTTGACGTGTATCCACCTTTTTTTCGAAGACTGGCTGAATAGAGCACGCCTCCTTCTGTCTCGATAGATAATGGAATGACACTGAAGTAATGTATATCCTGGGATGCCCACTCGACAGAATCTTTCCCTTGATCTCGTTGATATAGTCCAGAGTAGCGTAATACATTTGGCATCAGCTTGGCTGTAGGAGCCGCCGGAAGGATGCTGCAGTTGGCACCCAAACACCATTAGGGAGCTCCACTTGTTTGGAATCAGATCTGGTTGCCTTCCCAAGTTTAGAAAATTCAGTCTATCCTGCTTTAGCTGGTGGAGATGGTGGGGTAAATTTATGCTTTATCTTGGGGTATTTAAGCAAAGGGAACGTGAACAATCTCGACCCGAGTTTTAATCGTACCGTTAACACGCACCTTCTTTTTGGGGGCTTGAATTCAATGAAAATATTTATAGGGGTCAAACATACAATTGTGGTTAAATAATTCCGAGTAAACTCCCAAACCATTTCATGTTGGCAATATGATACTGTGCCCTTCTGGTTGGTTAAGGGTAGCGATAATGTTAGCCATGGCCATTTCTTATCAAAATAGTTGAGATATGGCTAATGCTGAAATACCGATTAGTGTCTGCAGTACATGGACGAGAATGAATATTGGGGGGGGGTTCAAAAGTTGTATTCCAGGGATTAACAAAGTTAAAGTAGAAAAAGTCAGTCTGCAAACTGATTGCCCATAAGTTGACAAAGGGTTTTTTTTTTCAGTATGAACAGGGAAGGGGGATTCTCTTCGACGAGAAATGGAGTGAGTCTGCTACGAGAGAGAGAGAGTCCTGCTCAATACGGGAGTTTGATTCGTGGGCGCTTTTGAATCAA
The DNA here is from genome assembly GCA_963457665.1 of Thysanoteuthis rhombus. NCBI lineage: Eukaryota > Metazoa > Mollusca > Cephalopoda > Oegopsida > Thysanoteuthidae > Thysanoteuthis > Thysanoteuthis major. The sequence goes on along the minus strand of OY735216.1, from coordinate 48,456,047 downwards.
GACTTAATTGCTTTAGGGGCACAGACGATGGAATCGATGAGCCGAGTTTAAAAACTCAAAGGCCAACCTAGCCGAATTATCTGTGTCAGTTGTCTTCTTGTCTGAACAACCATGTGTATACGAGCTGGAGAGGTAGTGGGGTAACCCTTTCCGGGCAAATGCAGCCCTCTGCCCCCCCCTTAGCTGGAGAGTTCCCATTCGCTCATGCTTACAATTTCTCTTTCTTCCTAAACTCTAATCTTTTGCTGCATGTCTCCATTACTCAAGCTAACTGAACCTTCGTACTGTCAACTCAAACAATAGTAGTTAGAATGAGGTCAGTGACAGATTAACCATTAGGCTGCGTAGGCTTGAGTCCAGGGAGCGTAAGAAAGGGGACCCGATAGCAAAAGAATGGTTTCATTGAGTGTACGCATGAGTAATTTTGGATGATATTTCAGTATTTTGCACACATTTCCTTCATATGCAGAATAGTACAAAATTCCATTGCTTTAACGTAACCTAGTTTTGTGCGAGGAAGTATAGAATAGGAAGGCAAGAGAAGCCTTGCTAAAGCTCCACATGGGAGCCAGAGGGGTAGATAATCCGTCTTAGGGCGTGGTTGATACTAGAAGACCAATGGGTGAAATGGTGCTTGTGTGGGAATGGTCATTGCGTGGAATTCAAAAGTAGCATTCCAGGTACTGAGTGAAAAAAGGCAGTTAACGCAGTGAAAACCACGAATAAACAAATGGTTTTGATATCTGATTATTTTAGCAGCAGGGTGAAGGGTGGATACTCTTTTACTAAACTAGGGTCAACGTGGCTTTGGGGTAAGAGCAGCATTGAAGGAGAAGGAATGGGGTCTTTTTTGGCTTGTTCCCACCACACTAAATGAATAAATATAGCTATTACAGCTGACCGTACTATCGTGTGATAAATAAGTTCAAATCAAATAAGTTTCAAAGCCACCGAAACAAACTCAACTTTTGCTGTGAATGATTGACTAACTCTAACCCTAACCCAAGGTTATTACCTCGATAAGATAACAAAGGCTGAGTTGTCGAAATGTCCTTGACCTTTTTTATTTACGTTTAGTTAGCAATCAAAAATACTGCGAGCTGTAATAGCTATAGATTTCCTCTGCCAACGAAGGTTTCGTTTATCTCTTTCTGTACCTCCACCCGTCTTTCCATTTGTCTGTATACCCACGCGATATCTTCAAAAGTACCCAATAGATACGTTGGGCAATGAGGTTAGGAAGAAGTGTGACCTCCTGAGGGTCTGCAACGAACGTGGAAACCTTCATATACTTTGTTGGCTGTGCTGAACAATGAATTGAACAAAAAACTAGAAATAAATCAAGCCCAATGTCAAATTGTGTGGTACACACAACACAATTTGATTGTTATATGAAAGTAAGTAGTGTCCTTACGCTTCGACCGTCCCTGGTTAGGCCCCATATATCAAATTACTACTTACTTGGCACGTTTACGACATGAGACTTAGAGGTGACAATCACGCAAAGTGTCGTCAATCACTTCACCTTGTGTTATTTTTGCCTAAAGCCAGGGGAGTGAAGAAATGGATGCATGCTTCTTCCAAGGACATTTGATTGAGATATTTTTCGCTTTCTTTCCATACATTTATGCATGCACCCGTGTCTGCTCCCCCTTCGTCAAAGTTAATATGTCTGTCTCTCTTAGCTTGTAGTTCATATGTCCACACCACATTATATCGGCCAAAATTTTATATCTGTCCATGCGATATCGCCAAAGTTTTGAATGAATTTCAATGAAATATCGTGGAAGGATAGACAATGGGACACGGAAGAAGTGATTCAATCTTTTGAGGCATCCATGCTCAATTACTTCCCCTAACAGAGGCATCGGTAGAGCAGAGGAATGCGCTCCCTGAGTGCTTTCTTGTGATTTTCTGTGATGAGTGTAGACGAAAAAGAACCTAGGAATGTCCTCCATCAAGTTGAAATACACCCAACCGATTTTGAAAATGGAATCATTGACATCAAATGAGACATTATCAGTATCAGAGAAGACAAAGAGAAGAACAATATGAACTAAAGAGCAAACATCTTCTTTATAGCTACTGAAAAAAAAAGGAAAAAATCCTGAAAAACTCAAAGACAACGTTGTAGGATTTGAAGCTACCTCAGATCGTCATCGTACAGCCCTCAAAGAGGTACAAACTGAACCATTCAAGTCTACGCTCTTTCCTCTCTTAGTCGGCTTTCGACAACTTGTACTCCATACACCACAAGATACAAAAATACTTCAACATTATTATGGGAGACTTCAACACTCTGGTAGGACAAGGTAATGTCGCAAGTTCTGATATGAAATACGTTAAGGTGAAGATATTGTCAACTTTGCAATAGCGAACAGTTTCAAAACCATGGACGCCTTCGCGAAAAAAAAAATAGTGGAAAATGGATATGGAAGAGCTCTAATTACGAAACTGACTAGATCCTAGCAGACAAATGCGACTGCATCAAAGATATCCTGGACTTAAATCAAATCACACTGGGAAGCGACCACGGAATGGCAAGATGGAAAATTCGAATTAGCACCAAGAACGCAGGGAAATGTACAACACCGAACTGCAACCATTTAGCATACAAAGAGAGCTCACTCAACCCATCAAAGTCGAACTGAAAAATAGATATAAGCTTTTCACAGAAGCAGAAAAGAACAACGGCACCAACATCAGCAAGCCCAAGAACAAGAAAGAAAACTTTTTGATAGAAGCTGCCTACATATTGAAGCCACAAATGCAACACGAGAAAAAGGCAATTGAACTAAACAGAACCACCAAAAAGAAACGGAGAGAAGATTAAAAAAATATGCATAACGACAGTCATCGAAACCAATTCTCAAAAAAGGTAGCGGTTTCAAAGCCCTCACAAATTCGTTACTCCGCGGGAGATGAAGCAATCCATCAAATAATAAAAATGGAAAGGCACCTGAGCTGAATAACATCTCCACAGACATACTCAAAAATCTGTAATCAATGGGAAACTAATTCATTTATTCAGCTCATGTCTCAAAAAGAGTCAAGTCCCATCTCCATTCAGTGAATCAATTGAAAGAGAAAGCATCAGAATACAAACTGTAGCGTTTTCAAGAACGCCCCCGATTTGATAGAAATCCCCGAGGTCGTTGATGCTATCATACAACGAGGTGTTGACCCCTTATATGTTTGACAAAATGTCTATCGACATAAGCTATGTAGATTCTGAGCCCTGGGTCAGTTTGAAGAAGGGGTAAGACACGGTGATACTTAGACTGGGAAAATGAAGGAATAAAAAAAGACAGTGAATGCAGAAGTAACTCAAAATTTGCTGACGACTTCATTCTTTTTGCTTAGGACCATCATAATTCTCAACGACGAACTAAATGGTCGACGAATTAAATGAAGAAAGCAAGAAAGTTGGTCTTCACGTGAACTTCAGTAAAACAAAGGTCATGTGCAACAAGCAGGCTTACAACAAAGACACAAAGATCAAAATCGAAAATGCAGAGCCAAAGAGAGTAGACCACTACATTTACCTGTGTCAACTAATCCCATTATCCTTTAAAATCAATCAATCAATCCATCCTCCCGATAGTCATATATGGAACTGAAAGATAGAACCTAACTAAAAGATTGGCCTTCGAACCGAGAACTATGCAACGTGCACTGGAGTAAATCATAATCAACACCACTTTGAGGGATCACAAAATAGCACAATATACAGGAAGACCAACAGAAGTCATAGATACTGAAGAAACCATCAGAAAAACACAAATAGCAATTGGATGGTCAGCTGGCAAGAATGACAGACAACCGCTGGATATCACAACTCACAACGTGGATCTCTAGATATCATCCACGAAACTACGATCGGCAAAAAATAAGATGGCGTCACGAACCAGACAAGTTCAGAAAGTAAAGGCCCTGCAAAGCCCATGATAGAAAGTCTGGCGAATCTTTTCAATTTTTCTATACATTTATATATTCACTTATATAATATCTCCATAAGTTATCAATGACTATCAATTAAATCTTGCTGAAAGGCAGTTCAGGGACTAAGGAAAAAATGATAAGATTTCGGGTCGGATCCAAGAATATTACAATCACCATCCTTGCATCGTAATTATATTTGAACCGATTTTCATTCAGTTTTTAGTGACAGTGTGGTTGGCAGAAGTATGCGCTCTCTGGGTGCTTTCTAGTTAAAGAAAAGGATGTACTTAAAGCCTTTCTTCCGATCTATACGTTAGTCTTCTGTTGTACGTCTCAATTATTCAAGCTAACTAATCCTTCCTGCTGTTCGCTTAAACACTCGCCAAGGATAAGCGACGATATCATGCGATATTGCAATGCGTATATGCATTATTGATGTAATCGTGTATCGACAAGAATGGCTCAATTAGTCTGTAGCCTGATTCGCACTTATTAGCAAAATTTTGCTCTAAAACTTTCACTGTATAATGTTCGACCTCTGTGATCATGGTATTGAGTGCATTGATAAAGGAAGGAGATTATGTTTAAAAATAAATATTTGTTCCGTAAAGATAAAGCTCCTTCCATCATTAGGCTACAGACCTTGTCACTTATCACATAGTATATATCTATACTAATATTTGAGCCTTTTGTTTGTTTATTCCTGCTTTTTCTCTGCAAAAACTACAAGGCCTATCGACATAATGTTCAGAGTAGATTGAGGAGAGTTCAACTTGAAGTTAAAGCAATGTGGACTTGAACTATGAGATCATTCGAGGTCTGGATCATTGCCAGCAAATTTTCAGAGCTATGGATCATTATTCTGTACTAAGGATGCTGTAATTTAGCATATGAGCACATCTTCTCACGGTGAACGCTGCAATTTATATGACGTTGACTTCTGAGGTCATTAAAGGTCACTAAAGGATCGTTTCCGGCTCAATTTCCAAACTTATGACCACAGTTAGTACCTATGAAACTGGAATTGTTCATAGAGGTGCATATTTCCATGATGGAGGTTATATTCAATTCAGAGTTGACCTCTTGAGTCATTTAAGTTCATCAGTTACAGGCCACTATTTTGCACCAAGGATGATTGAGCGTATGCATGCATCTTCACTCATCGAAGGTATGACGATAAGCGAGGTTGACCTTGGAAGTCACTTGAGGTCACCAGAGGAAATTTCTGGTCATTTCTACTCAAGTTCTAAGCCATAATTTTGCACCTATTCAACTGGAATTTAGCATAGAAGTAGATTCACTCACTGCCAAAGTATTTACAAATGTGATTTTGACATCAGGGTCATTCAAGTTCCCAACATGCCATTTCGGGCAATTTTTCTAAGTTGTTGGCCACGATATTGTACGTACAATGGAAACAAATTACATAGGGGTACATCTTTACACGGCGAGAATTATTGGCAGTGTTAGGTTTATATTGTAGGTCACTAGAGGTCATTTCTGGAAATTGTAACCAGGCAGAAGGACAAACTTCCAGTACAACTGGCCTTTGCCTGACTTCTCCCTGCTTTTCCCTTTATAGTTGTTGTTCTAGGGTTGGATCCCAATCAACCTTTTCATATTCGCACCGAATGGGAGAAACACAAGCATTTATATTATGTTGTTATTCTTTAATATCTGAAATGTATCCAGAAGCTCTGTCGAGTCAAGTATCGACATTATTTGTTCTTTTTTGTAAATCAGAATATTCTGTCTTTACGATTACCTTTTTCACCGTACATAGTGTAAATCCTCGATGTCAAAATCACATTTCCAGATACTTTGCCTTGAGGGTTAATATTTTGAAACTCAAATGGCCTTCTTACTTTTTTCGGTTATTAAAGAATAACAGTATTAAATAATATCAAAGGACTGGTTTTTATTCAATATATGGGGTTGTGTATTTCATACGATTGTGTCCAATGGATGGCTACAGAGATAGGTAACAAAGTTTATACCATGTATGAGAATGAAGGTGTTATTTGCCCCCACCCCCGCAATTTGCAATGAGTATCCTTACGTTGGCAACAATAGACAACATAGATCACGACCCGAGTTTCAACAACTGCCAAAGTATCCATTATGCAACGACTACCAATTGTACACAAAGGAACATCACGCGCTATTCCAGTGATAAGTAAGACAACACAGAAGAGCAGAAAGATCCTTGTACTCCCTACAAGACATGTGCCCCCAGTTGTCCGACTCAAACCTGGTCGTACTGTTCCTCATGTAAATGGACTGGCTATGTCAGACAACCCAGTTCTTGCTCTTGGATTGTCAAAGGAAGATGACTGATCACATGTTCTTCAAAAACTGCTCAAGAAACCCGAGCTGACCATAGGAGATTTCGTTTAATGTTTTGCTGATCATGCTTCAGAACTGCAAAATTCTATATCTCCGACAACAGCCTCCTTCCCTCTTTTCCTAGAATGCGCACATTCAGTCACCATGATACACCATGTTATGAATATTGATGAAGGCTGTAACTGAATATCTCGCTCCAACCTAGATTCTAGTGTTAGGAATGGACCAACCACTATTCACTATTATCCAAACTATACTACAACTATTATTCTGCTTGTTTGTAAGAGCGACCATTACGCTTTTCTAGCTAGGATCAGGGTGTAGTATCTAAATAATCCTCGGTTCTTCTGAGCTGGAATCAGTTAAGCTTTTTACCGAGAAATCTAGGTAATGATATTAAGCGAAGAAGAGGAGGGAGAGAGAAAGAGAGTGAATGAAGAAAGGTAGGAGGTGAGAAAGCTGGAGAAAAGCAAAAACAAAATGAATACATATACATATGTATATAAGGAGATGTGGAAGGGATGGAGACGAAAGAAAGGCTTAGGGAGACGGGTTTGCTGTGCAGATATGAATAAATGATAAGCAAAGAATTGACAGGTAGCGATCGAGAAGACGTATAAATTGTGATACATTGAAATTATTAATGGAGAGATAGAACCCCCCCAAAATCGGTAAAAATGCGAGTAGAAAATATGTGTACACTCCCTAATTCGATTCCTTCATTTTCCCCAGTCTAGGTTTCAGAAGATCGGAAGATTGAGGCAGGCTCAGCTAGTATTAATCATTATATGCTCACAAATACAGTGTATTGTCATTAGTTTAAGTCAATTAATTCAATAAGCCCCTCTACTGCAGGGTCGAACTCCATAACGACTTCCTTACATATCTGTAACATCAATTTTTGTTGATGTGTAAGAATTGTCAGTTTGGCTCAAACAGTAAGAACCGTCCGTTGATTGGTTGGGATTTCAAATCGCAGTACGGAAAAAAAAAAATTTTTTTATATCTTTTTGGTTTCAACATGTCAGAACTGACAATGAAAAATTTACGGATTGTTCTTGTTACAGTGGAAAACAATCAAATTTAGCCTTCGATTTAGACTGGAGTTGGACAATTTTCGGAAGTTACGTTTTATAATTCTGCAACACTTACTAGTCCAGGAACCAGGGCCACTTTATTTATGTTTTTGGGTGCACAATGTTTGATTGGTGGCCTAAGTCGATTAAAGTACGAGAAATCCAAATATATAAGTCTTACAACTGTCAGCCTGTGCAATCTGTGTGAAAATTGCAACTTTTTATCGAATATATTGGAAAGATTTGACGAACAAGATAATGGGGAATGGGAAATATGAATGGCCATCTCACTTAATATTTACTCAAGTACAATACCTTTAAATTATGCTAATTGATTTGACTAATTAATTCATCAACTCATTACTCATTTTTTGCAATTAATTAGGTCAGTCAAGGTCAAAGGGTCACGAAAATTGTATAACCTGCAAACATATTAATTACATTGTCCATCAAAAGTGGAAGTTATCATTTGGGCGGATAGAATCTTGGCAACCAGGTTAGATCATATCTGAAAGAAAAATAGCAAACATCCAGATTGGGAAAACAATCGTTGCTTTTTTTCCATGAACTTCAAGGAGGGCCATAATTGTACATTGTACATCCATAGTTGCACATTTTGAAATTCAAAATGTACATTTGTGGATGGACGATGTAGATTTCTTCCAATTATGATTATCAATTATATAGAGAGAAATTTTTTAAAAATTCAACTCCTCAGATTTTAATACGTTTGCATTTAAATGATGATGGAATGTTGATTCTCTCCACATTATTATCAATATACAACCCAATTTTATGCTTTCAATAAAAATTATTATCAACTTTTGAAACATGAGATATATATTTTTTTCACACAGCAGTACTCAGTATACATAACAATTCCTGAATCTACCCCTAAATTACATTTTACTCACCCCACAGCCCACTTTTTTGCAAAATTTCATTGAAATCCGTTGAAATATTCGATATAATGTGTGGAAGGATATGAGTTATTGCAGAAATGTATGAAGAGAGAGGACAAAACGAAAAAAATGAAAAATATCTCTTAATCAAAAACAGACTGCTGGATCCATCACCCTTTTCTCATGACATGGTTTACTCTTCCACGAAATTTAATTGAAACCCATTGAGAACCTTTGGAAATATCATATAGACAGACAGGAGTGAAAACAGAAATGTACGAAAAAACGCGAAGATATTTCTCCATCAAAAACAAATTATTGGACCCGCCCCCGAATTCGTTTACTTCTTTCTTACAATGAAGCTCAACTTTTCACAAAAATTGATCGATAAATTCATATATTATGTAGATAGATAGGAGTGAATACAGAAATGAATATATACATATATGTATATAATAGTTTTCAACCCTTACAATGTGGCTTACCCTTCCTCAAAATTTAATTGAAATTCATTCAGAACTTATGAAATGGAAAAAAAAAAAAAAAAAATGGAAAATATCTTTCAATCAAAAATACCCAAAATGTAATTACTTCTCACTTACTCCGTCGTACCTTATGCCTCCTTGAAATTTCATTGAAATTCACAGAGAACTCCTGAATATATTGTGCTAATATACAGGAGTGAATACAGACATTTATTGGGGAAAAAACGCAAAAATATCTCCCAATCAAAAACGAATAGCTGGATATACCCCCAAATCCAATCACTTCTTCCTTAAATTGTGGTTCATCCTTCAACGAAATCTCATTAAAAATTCATCAATAACTTTTGGAGATATCGTGTAGAGAGAGAGAGAGAGAGAAGCAAATAAAGAAATATATGAAATATTTTTTTGAAATATCTCTCAATCGGAAATGAATCCATGGATCCCCCCCCAACCCACTGGATCTACTTGGGCCACCAATCAAACCTTGTGCACCCCAAAACATACATAAAATGGTCTCGGCTCCGGGACTATACCTTTGCGGACGAGAAATGCTACTGTGTGTTGCGATTAGAGATGAGTGATACTAAGCAAGCGATCACTGTAAATCGTTGCGAACATAAACATCACAATACTCAAATTAAATAACAACCCCGACTGGTATCTTAAATAAATTAGATAAATTCTATTTAAATGTTTCAAGTTTCTGAACATCTTAAACTTTAGGGTGCCGGTATTCGGAGTTGGCCCGAGGCCAGATTTAACTCCCTGGGCAGTAGTGATGGTAATTAGTTTTTGGTTTTAAAATTGAAAGAAAGAGAAAGAAACTTAGACTTACTTGAATTTTTCCGGGTTGCCATCTGGAAGTTCAACAGAGAAAATGTAAACAAGTGTTACATCTGATAGAAAAATCACAAATAGTATTTTGGAAATGACAACAACTTCTTGAAACGTTTGTCGTCTGCTTCATTGAAATTTCCGCCTCTAAAATTCTCTCTCGTGATTGGTTAGTTTTTTTAACGATCAATTCTCGTTCCAACAAAACCAGAGAAAGAGAACAGAGAAATTTTTAAAATTCAAATTTTATAATAAAAAATCCACTAAAAATGATCTACGCGTGAAATGGTTATAATTTAATTTGAAAAAAAAAAAAAAAGTTTTATCATTACTCAACTGAAATATGGTAAAACAGCGTCACCGGCTGCATGAAAAAAAAAAAAACAATGAAAATAGCTTTTCCAACAGGAGAGGTTTGTATAATCATTCATCGATGATCAATAAAATAACAGACAGATTATGTCAATAATAACAGATAACAACTATGGGGGAGGGTCGGGGCGTTGAATGACAAAATAAATACAATGGGATAAACAGTTTCTTTCTTACGATTGTAAGTCACATGATAGGCAAGATTTAATTTACTTACGGTCATCCATAAAATAAAAAAAATGTCATGTAATTTTTTATTTAAACATTAAAAAATTACCCGAAAAAGTAATTTTAGAATTATTTCCTAATGATTCATGATCGCTTTGTTAAAATGACATGAATTTCTATCTTCAACAGTAAGTGAAAAAAATGAAATAATAAAAACAAAAAGTTGAATTAGTCGCAATAATAAGAAAAATCTCTATTAAAAAAAATGAATGTAGATATTTCTTCTCTTTTCACAGAAATAGCCATAAATATAGATTAGCAAATAAAGATGAAAACTTGCCTTGGGGAGCATTTTTTTTATCCTTGAATAATGCTTTGATGCTGATTCCCCCATGCAGTATTTTCAAAAAGGTGAACAAATTCATTTTGCCATTGATCTAACTATACATACGTGTAAACTTGTTATTTTACTGCAATTATACCTTTAAAGAAATAATCAAGTGAATTTAGGGCAGGGATGATGGTTCATTACATTGAAATGATATCTTTTTTCTCTGAAATCTCGAATGGAAATTTCCTTTTATTCATTTTGTTTTTCTTTCAAGCTTGTCTGTTATCGTATAGATACCAAAAATTTTATCAAAATCCAAGTCTCAATATTTTACAAATTTAAAAAAATATGTTTTGCTCGTCAAAACTGCGGAAAATTTTCAAGGGAAAATATTCTAATTTTTTGTTCACACTGCTACAGCGTTTTACACCATTTTTTTTTTTCAGAATATCTCCATTTCCATAAACTATGAACCAATAATTGTTACTGCTGAATTTTTCCATACATTCCTTTTATCTAATGCAACAAATATTCAGACGGAACATAATTTAATGTGATTTTGACGACTTGCAAGGCCCGAGCTCCACAAACTGTACATTTCAGGAACACATTTCTTATTCTGTCCGTTGCCAGCCTCAAACGACGCTAGACTAGGAGTTGGACTTTCTCAATTTGGAATCTGAAATATCCATCTCCTAGATTAGAAGCCAACCAAGGCTGAAGAACACAGTCTGCTGTGTTATGTACCCATAGATGCAGGATGGATTTATGTCTCTCGCAAGGGCATCAGTGTGAAGTGAACGTAAACAGTTCAACAGTCTTTTGATTATATAACTTTCAGATCAAATTGAAACAATGCATTTATTGATTGTGAAAAAAAAAGTCAAAACTACGCCAATAAAGCAATTCAGACTAATAAATATGTATCTGATTCCGCCAATTCTAAGCGAGTTAATCATTTTATGTAAATCTACTTAAGGTCATATTTTTTATGCACGCCAGACATACGTAATAAAAATCTAATGTTTATTTCAAAATAAGATGTCGAATAAAAAGAACAAGAAGATAGAAATTTGGTTTTGCTAACCTGTTGGATACGAAGTAATGGCAGACTTTTACATTGAACTTACATAGTAAATCAACCCACTTATTATTCTTAGTTATTTTTTTCTTAAAATTGAAAAAAGTCCTGGAGAAATATTCATTCAGAGCACATAAAAATATCTAAGAAAGTTTTTCTATAAAAATGCTTCTTTTAGAATTAGGAAGGGTGTATGGCAGACCTGGTGAGCATAAAAAGTAAGACCCATATGTACGTGTCAAACATCGTACAGATAAGTCTTCACCAGGAAACTAGATTAATCTGGGACAGCAACGACCATAAATCTTTATTATGAATAACCCCTCCATTTGTCACATCGTCTGGGTAGATGACTATTGCAAGGAAGGAAGATGTCTACAAAGAGTTTTTTTGTTGTTGTTGTTCATATCTCAAATTGAATTAATGAAACTTGGTATTTACTCCTTCATTACTGAATTCATTCAGGGAAAGCTTACTGTGCAAAATAGATTCGTGGAGATATTTTCTTTACGCATACTACTTCCACATTTAATTTTATGACACATCAAACGGAACAAATAACTAAATAATCGTTTTTATATCAAGGAACAATAAGGTAATTGTAGATTACTTCCCTTCGTTAACATCTTGTACAAGCGGTTACATCCCTTGTATTTCAAACATTGATGACAGCTATTTCCGCAAATACTTTTGAATGCACCGAAATAAATTATTTTAGAAACACCCCCCCCCAACAGCATTTAGATCAGCAGGCTTTTTCTTTTTCATGTCGTAAGATTAGCGATCACATCTTTTTTAAATCCATCAATAACCAAACAGTACTATAAAAGATAGGATAAAAGATCTAATTGCTTCGCAGTGGCAAGGTTGCCAGACGACTTGTGTAGCACAAGTCAAATTAATTCATTGAACAGATAAAAATTATAACCGCTCAATATCTTGGATTTGATTCAAGCATCACCAATTTCTCTTGAATTTGTCTAACCTGTTAGCTGCCACGGGCGAGATAATTAGTTTTAACAAGTTGCCGGCCCAGTGCCACGGACGAGATAATATGTATTATGATAGCAAAACCCTACAAGAAAGAATAACACGCCATTTTGAGAAAGTGTTGAATAGGTTTACAAAATGAGAAAGGTGCTGAACGTGAGGTGGCCTCAGCTGGGAATTATGTTCTTTAATACATATCTGCGAGCACAGTACAATTCAAAGAGTTTTTCGAACGATTGAACCCCTTGTTATTAATGTTGTAAACACCACGTTTCGTTCGATTCATCATCCGACCTTCTTCAGATGTAATATCCAAATGTGATGGTAAACAGGATTTTCAAATACTTGTCTCTGGGAAGTACGTACGTATAATAGACAGAGAACGCTGTTCGAAACCGAGAAGCAAGGAAGCAGCCCATATCAACTGAATGCATGTCAGACAAGCGCAGAGTTCATACCGATGAGGCTTCCACTGCTCAACAGGGACGAGGTATAGAGATCAAGGCCTAACAAGGAGAAGGGAAGAAATCAACATTACCCGATTCCCAAGTTGTAACGCAGCTACCATTGGAATATTTTGTCCACCACCATCACAAATGGACATTACGTCTGAAGAAAGCCGTAGAATGAATCGACCAAAATGTCGTGATTACAACACAAGGAGGAGTTCTATCAACCGACAGACTGACTGTTGAGGACACTTCTCGAAACTATAGACAGCAGCAACACAACGAATTGGGAAAAAAAAGAAGAAATTGCACAGAAAGCATATTCTTTAATTACGATCTGGGCTGTTTACAGAAGGTCGTAGAATCACGACCTGAGTTGAGTTGTGATTTTTTAAAAAAATTCATATTCGTTAAACTACTGAAACCGAAAAACTTTATAAGATTTTTTTTTTATTCAGAAAAAATGTCGGGTACTTTCAATCAATAAGACCCCCGTTACGTATTAGAAAGCGTCAATCTTTGAAGGAGGAAGATTTTTATGGGTTTCAGAATAGGCAGGGGCTTATATTCACGTTCTGACCATTAAGCTGACCTGGGCCCTTCCTTGGCGTCTGTTGTACGAAATGCTAAAAGTTTACAGGAGAGCTTCAATTTTTTTTTTAATTTTATTTATTCGCAACTGATGAGACAAATGCTTCAACCCTCACACTGTTATTATTCATAGTTTTATAGTAACGGAACGTAGAAACAAATTAACCCCAGCCCGAAGACAAGTAAGTGATTTTTTCAATAACAGAAAAGACTACTGTATTTAGTAACGAACTTTTTCATATTTGCTATAAAAGTTGTGTTTTTTTTTGTTATTGAAGAAATGCACATAAACAAATTACAAAAGTTAAGAAATTTGTAATAAAATATTTTTTCTTGTTATTCAAGTCATTTGCTGTCAATGAATCAAGTATTTTGTTTTGAAAATTTGACACATTTTATCGAATTCGAAAATTAATAAAGAAATAAAAGAAATAATTTCTAAAAAGTTAAAACTATACTGTTAGCCAAAAATCTGCCCGATTTTGAGACAATCCCTAGTTGATCTTAACAGAGTTATCTCCCATTTTACATGCCATTTGTTAAGGATTACCAAACATGCAACGGAGACTTCTTTTTCATGGATCTATTGCGCGCGAAAAGCTGCGTAATAGTTACGTTCAAAAAAAGTGTATTTGGAATTGAACAGATGAAAACATCGAGCATTTGCTAGTTTTACGTTTTGTAATCAAAATAAACCCATATTGTGTGATCTCGTTGGCTCCGTTGGTCCGTGAACATGGACACTTTCACTTGAACGTAGCATGTTTGACGATCATCAACCCCGACTTGAAACAATGGATTATTTCACTGTAACAAGCCTTTTGGGGGAGAAACAATAGATAGAATTCACATACAAGTAGTCACCACCTTTCGAAAATTCGCTTTACGCCCCCCCCCTTTTTTCTCTTTTTCAGATAAGCAAAAAGTGGCGAAAAGCGGAAACAGCGTTCAGATTTTGTTCTACACCACAGTATTCTGTACCCCACCAACTCAACTTGACATACTATCCACACCATTTTTGTGGTCTGGAGATTGTAAAAAAAAAAAAGTTTTGACTTTTAAACTAATGGTAAGTGCATCTTCATTTAACAAGGATTAATAGGTTTATAAATAAAGCTAGTTATGATAAATGCCCGATTTTTACTCCTTTTAATAAAATTTTTTTTAAATTAAAAAAGACCAAGGTACCCCAAACATTCATTAGCAACCTTCTTTTTTTTTTTCATGAGACGAGATTTGTAACGAACCCTCACTCATAGTTATAAAAGAAATGAGTACCAAGGTTATACGTTAGTGTTCAGTTGTAATCTAAACATAGAAACAAATGGTGTTTATTCAGTAAGATGGGAGAAGACTTAAAACACTAAGGATTATCTCTATGATTGAAGCAATAATTATTAAAAATTTATTATAATAATTGTAAGTGTTAGAATGAAAACGAATTCCAAGCATTAAATAAATTTATTCCATATCAAATTTTTCAAAAAGAAAATAAATAATTACTGCTCGGAATTCATTTTCATTCCGACACCTTCAATCGTTTCAAAAATTAATAATCACTACTTGCATTAAAACGGAAGTATCCAGTTGTTATAACCAGAGTTATCTCCCCTTTTTCAAGCCAATTGTTCAAGATTACCCAAATAAATTGTCAAAGCTAGCAACGTTTCTACAAGATTAACGTAGTTTATTATTATTAGAATAAATTGATATAATTTCAAGACTGAATTATCTTTTGATAAAAACGAATGTTTTTTTTTCTTTCAAAACAAGTGAACATACGATCGAAGTATTTTACAATACGCAATAATAATATCTGAGTCCATAATTTAAAAGAACTGATTTATTCTATCAGCTTTTAACTTTGAGGCACTTTTCTAGCATAGGAAGTTAATGAATTTGTGTCTCGAAAATTTTGAAATGTACTTCTGAAGTATCAACTGCAGATTATCTCAATGAAGGAAAAAAAAAAGGTTTAAATTCATTTTATATATAGCATACACATACGCACAGTGAGGATACTATGGTAAAAAGAAACACAAGACATTTTACCAGTCAACTTTTTGGCTTAAAAGGTAAATGTAACCTTCAATGTCCAGCCTCACATTGGCCAGAAGTTGAAGAGTTGTTAAACTTAATGAATGAGAAGAAATCAGGGAAATTTTTTTTTCTCCAGTATTTCCTGAAATGCTAGAATGAAGGGCAGGGAGTGGGGGTCAGCAGGTGGACCTCAAGAGATCAAGTAAAAACTTATTCCGTTTGTGAAAACTATATCAAAGTATAAATGCTCTAGAAAATTTGGGAAAAAGAAAAAAAAAGTTGAAATTCATTTACTATATATATATATATATATATATATATATATATATAGGAAAGATACTATGGCAAAAAGAAACACTATACTGTATACAAATATATTGTATGTACTGTGTGATGCCATACAGACTATATATATCAATAGCAATTTTATTAGTTAGAACCCTACTAAGCCTTTTCTCTTTGAATTTCTATCAATACTGAAAGAAATTTGTATTTTTTAATTTTTTTTTTCTCTTTTGAAAATATTACTGGAGGCTTCACAGTATACCTATACCTTAAAGGCTTATAAAATCTTACAGCAGCACTGCATTGAGTATGCATATTAGAAAACTGTCAACATAGGTTTCTTCAGTTTTCAAAGGGTCTGGCCATGAATGCATGCAACACATGCACAGACCACACCAATGGAGTTTGAGAGCTGAAAATTTCAGCACTACCTCATTATGTTTAAGAAAAAAATTTTAGATTGTTTTTTTTGAAAATTCTACAAACTCCAAATAGGTTTTTAATAGGAAGGGGGTTCATTTTGTGATGCAAGCTTTTGCTAAGTTGATCCCCAAGTTTGTGCCCACTTTCTCTTTTTTTAAATTCATCCCATTTTTTTTTTAGCAATCACTGCCTAACAGAAGGCAAGAGAAGTAACTTATTAAAGTACCTTTTCTAATTATTTCATTGATCACCCCAGCCAAAAGACATTGATCTTTTTGACAGTTTCTACTGAGTGATTAACCAGACCCATCTACCTTCATCATCGGCAGGGTAGATTTTATCAGGCATACATCTTTTTATTAATACTTGTTGCCAAACAGTCACCCCCCCCCCGGTCAAATCATACTAAATATTCATAGAACATTGCATAAGCTAACTGAACGCCCCCTCCCCACTCAGGCAGTTTCCAGACTGTTCCTGCAGAAGGCCATCCACTAACCCACAATGTATATTGAATGGAAAAAAAAGGGTTCAGTTTAGTATTATATTACATGTAAATAGAACCCAGTCCCACATGAAAAACCTTTTAGAAAATAATCTTTTTTGAAAATTAATCAAATCATCCAAGTTATCCCTCCAAGTCAAGTAAGTATGCATTCAAAGTTGTTTTTATATAAATAGATTCAGGAAAGATTAACTCGTTATTCACATAACTGAAACAGTTTCTTTTGAATTATATAAGTAGATTATATGGTTAGTGCCAGGGTCAATAGAATTAATATGTTGTGAGAAACTTTTAATTGGAAGCCAATAAAATTAAAATGGTTAAATCAAGAGGAAAAAAAAAAAAAATTCAAATCAATGTTAAGACAGGCGCAAATCCAGGAAGGAGTGGTCCAGACCCTGGGGCTTAAACAAAGCATGATTTCAGTTTTCATTTGTTGATATCTATATGAAGGAATTGCATGAATAAAAATGCGAATAATCCTGAAAAATCATACATTAATCATAAAAATAAAAAAATTTGAAGATGTTTCCCACCTTATTGTCAAACTCCAGAAAGTTGACTTCATTATTGCAATTCGTCAAACAGAATATATTTTTCGGGGGGGGGGGGGGGGGTAATACCATGTCATCTAGTGATATCAACTCGCAACCAGGAAGAGAAAGGGAAATCGGATATTTATGACCTCTTCAGAGAACTCGTTTGTTCTGATCACACATTCTTTTGAAATTTTTTTCTCATTCTGATGATGCATTTTTAGCATGCCATCTATTCACCCAACCTCATATCCAAGCTTCGGTCAGAGTGGCGTTGTCGAGCAGCCTGTCTTGTTCTTTATGAATTTTTTTTTTATCTACTGTGGTAAATTTCTTTGATCAACTTTTTCACTGAACTCTTTTGTCAACTCTGATGTTTAGAAGCTTTCCCTCAAATATGAAAGAAATGCCTGATTGCTTACTACCCGCTGGTTTTTGGAACTTTAAAATACTTCTCACGTATTTGTTGGAAAAATTCTTTTTCGATTCGGACCAATTATAATCCTGGATTTGGTCCTCCCCTTGCACAAAATCCTGGATCCGCCCCTGTGAGATCCATGTACCTACATGCACTGCGAGTTAGGAAAAGAGTTTTATGAAAAGAGAACTTGGGAACAGTCAACACAAAATTGAGATGAGAAAATGGAAGGAAAAAAAAAAAACCTCGAAAATTAAGTTCAAGAGAACAAAATCTGCTTTTCACATGATCTAATAATAAGCAACATGTCAGTCTGTCACACTTTAAAGATTAAAGTTTCTGTCAAGGGAGATTACTATCAAATGCTGAGGAAAAATAATACCCCTTATTTGCTAATGATTTGAAAATTCAGGTTCTTTCTGATTGCATCAGATTACACTAAGGTCCTTATTTTAAAATACGTAACTCCAACAAGAGGAATACATCAACATAATAGAGAGGGAGAGCAGAAATAGGAAACTAACAAGAATTCTTGTCAACAAATAAATTATTTGTTTTATATATATATATATATATATATATATATATAGATAGATAAATAAATAATGTGTGTGTGATTGAAAAGGCAATGATTATTTGAAGGAGCATATCATCATTAAAGTGTTGTTGGATTAGCGCTCTTAAATTACTCTTCAATATATCAATTTGTGATTCTACACCTAATATTACATAAATTCATATCTGTACACTTAACTATGAGCTGAGCCATAGACTAGTTGCTCATTATAACCGACAATTATCACCAAATGAGATGATTGTTATGAATAATAAGATTTATTCTTGAGACAAAAAGTGAATTTATTTCTTGAAGCAAATGAGACAGTTTAACATGAATCTATTGTCAAATATAAATTAAAAAACATTATTTTGTGCAGCCCAAAATTGCTGTCATCAGGCACAGATCCAGGTGAAGGGTCCAAGGTAATCCTGATCAGGCGAAACACAATTAAAAACATTTTTTAGAAATGGATTCAAAAATTTTAAAAATAAAAATAAAAATTTTCTTTGAAATGAATAAATAAATGAAAATACCAACGAATCAGAAATAAACTTTAAATACAAGAAAAAAAATATTATACCCATTGTCTTATTAGATAGATGTAGGAAAAAAAAAAAAAAAATTTCTACAAGTTTGGATGCCCTGTCCCAAGTCCTGGATCCACCCCTGGTTATGGCAACATTTTTTTTCATTCTATGAGATCAATGAAGAAATGTTAGTAAATGGTTTAATGTTAATGGCGAGTTTTCACACAATAGCTTGAGAAATGGCATACATCTTACATGAATAATTGGAAAGTCTTACATGAATAATTGAGAAATCTTACATGAATAATTGGAAAGTCTTACATGAATAATTGAGAAATCTTACATGAATATAATTGAAAATTTACATAAAAAATAAATAAATTATACACACACACATGCATACATACACACATACTTAAAATACATATCTAAATTGTTTGCACAAGTTTTTCAAAATTAAATATCTTTCAGAAAAATACATGTTCAAAGCCATATATTTTGAGTTTCTCTAGCTCAATTACCTAAAATTATGGTAAATTCAATTCCCGAAAGTGAAGTCAAATTCTAATACAATAAAAATGCAATAAAAATGAATTTTGATGAACTTTATGATTTCAAAAATATTTAATGTTTTTTTTGTTTTAAATCCAGATATCAATAGTCCAAAATAAATGTAGAAATGTCTCTCACCAAATTTATATAATTATATCATATTGCACTGTATTTTATCGATACGACTTTTGTTTTCATGTGAACTATGATAATTGTCAATACTAATTCTATATTCCTCAAGAGAAAGCAAATTAATTCCGTATGACTGAGCATTCCTTAAACCTTTCAAAACTAGCCTATTAAACGTACCAGTGCACCACTTAAAGAGATCTAAGGAACATATATTACAGCAGCCATAGAAACCCCTGGATATACATGTCCCACGAGTTTCCAAAGGTTCAACATAATCTTGCTATATGCGATACAGGATTGAGATTTCAGTCTAGAAAATCAGGTTAATGGGATTTCAAGTAAAGAAAAAAATATTCGTCCTCATAGTCAGTGCATCAGGCATTCGGCTCAAATGTAGAATCTGGACCCCAAAATTGATTCAAGTCAAAAGTGCAAATTTTCAGATTACACCTATACCATAATCAGAATTCAATTTGATTTATGCAAAATAAGGATGACAAGTAAAATTCAGACCCTTTTAACTACATGAAAGCATATCGTGAAGAATTAGTATCAAAAAATTTTAAAAACTTTCCAAGTTGGATTTTGATTATGGTGTGAACTGAAATTTTGCACTTTTGACTGGATTCAATTTTTGGGTTTCGAATATTATATTTGATCCGCCAAGTCAAGTCAAATAAAATTTCAACCTAAACTTGTTATTTCAAATGACAAGCAGAAAGAAAAAAAAAAAAAAAAAAATATCAAAATGAATTAAGAATATTGCAAGATATCAACCAAAGGTACATTAAAAACATTCAACTAAAAATTAGTGTCAGAATTTTTATGAAAATTTGCCTCATAAATACATGCTGACCAGGTTTGCTTTTTACTAATAAGTATATGGCAGTATCGCAGGGTCAATTCAATAGAATTCAGTTTATATAATTAAACCAACAGTAAAAGAGTACCTCCATAGGAGGTGTGAGGGGCGTAGCGGTTAATGGCACAGACAATGGAATCAGCAAGCAGAGTTCAAACTCAAGTCTAGGTTGCGTACATTCACTTCGCACTAATGTCCTTGGGGAAGGTAAGAATCCATCACTTCTCTCCCATCCCACCCGATACGGATAAAATAGGAGATCAGACTGGGTTCTTTAGCCTTGGGAAGGAAACAAGAAAAAGAAGGACCACGCTGATTCCAAACCAGAGAATGGAGCCCCTTAAAGTGGTTGGATGCCAACTTTGATGTCCTTTCGGTAAGTTCTGCAGCCAAGCTGATGCCAAACATATTGCTTTTCACTTTCTTCTGAACTACATTAGAGAGGCCAAAAGGATCTCCAGGCATGTGCCTGGAAGCTGCACTTCAGAGTCTTTCCATTATCTATCAGGACAGGAGGGAGGCCTGCAGGAGAAATTACCCCCTTTGTCTTTTAAGAATAATAGACAATATTCCCTGAATTTCTTGAATATAGCATATTCACATATCTTTGGCAGAACTCAATCCAGATAGATATGAATGCACAGGTATATAAACACACAAATAAGAAGGTTGTATATTAAATGGTGCATACAGATAAGAGTGCATATTCAGTTATATACACACACACACAGATAACAAGAATGTATATCACATTGTGTATCAAACACTTTGCTATTTGCATATTTGGTTTCTTATTACAGATGAATTTGGCCTTTCAGGTGTTAATCTTGAAGATATCGTGCGTGAGATGTCGCAGAGGATGGTCTTAAGATCATAGAGTATGTGGTCACTCCCCGACAGAAACATTTACATGTCACTGGCACTTTTTGCTGATCTCCCCTCATCTCAAAAAGCAAAAATTATCAAAACGAGATCAGTGAACAACTATGCATGATCTTCATTTCGCAATAATCCGATTTTCCTGAACCATTCTAAAGAGACGAGGAACAATTGGATAATGAGTAAAGTTTAGTCAAAACCAATGCAAGCACCTTAGAGGAAATATGGGAATAAACTCTGATTCTTCCATCATGCAGTTGATATTTTTGCTTAATCAGTGAACCCTACATACCAAAATAGTCCCTAAGAAGCAATAGGAAGCAACTAGAAGCAAAGAGAATACAATTATGAAAGCTTCAACAGGTCTGGTTAGTTATTCAATAGAATCTGTCATGTGACCAACATCTTTTGGCAGCATGCTATGTTGACGGTGATCAATGAAAATAGTGGGAAAAGGAGTGATCGATGGAGAAGTTACTCATCTCGACTTTTTGAGGGGCAGTGACCAATGAAAAGTCAGAATTAGCAAAAACAAGTGTGAATACTGCTGGATACAAATTAAGGGATTAATTTAGACTAAACTTACGCTATAAATTTACCCCCACACCACCACTAAAAATTTATTTGGGAGGGAGGGGATTTTCAAAAAAACAAAAAACATCTTCTCAAGACAGAATAAATGTTGAAGTTTTCAGCCTTCTAGCTCCATTGTTGCAGCCTACACACACATATATAGTTAGCCAGGCAGGCAGAATGATGTAAAAACTGAAGAAACCCATGTTGACCAATAGACAGTTTTGCTTGACAGTTTCTTTAGCAGATGCTTCTATAAATTAAATAATGTAGGATTAGGGGTCATTAATTGATTAGAGCAATTGTTACAGATTATGAATACCTCAATTTTATTTCTTGTAATAACAAGCAAAGGGAACCTAATTCAAAAAAACCTTTATACAGAGCTTTTTGCTGATAATTAAATACTTTGGGGTATTCATTGATTAAACCAATTTTTTTTTTTTACAGGTAATAAACTATATCTCTACTTTGCTTCTTGTTGCCTTCCATTGCTTCCTGTTTTTTTTTTACATTGACCCAATACCAAATTACTGATTTGTAGGTTTTTCATACAGAATGTTCCAAACATCTAATAGAAGTTTTAGGGTCTGTCTTAGACATAAAAAAAATAGAATAATTCCTCATATTCACTTGGCAAAGAAGATAGCTACTTTCAAATCACAATTATAAAAAGGTTTCTCTCTAGAACTAATATCAGTTTTTTCAGACTCATTCATTTTCTAAGCCACTAAATTTGAATTCCATACTTACCCTGAATTAAAATTTACCAACATTTTCTTCTGAGAATGAATGTACAGTCTTAGAAAGCAGAATATATATAACCATATAAAAAAGAAAATAAAACTTTGTTGCATAAAATTTAGATTCAAAAACTGTTCAATTTTTGTTTTCCTTTTTTTGGTGTTGTTAAATTTTATGGTGATTAATTCAATCAGCTTCTAAAACTTACAGAGTTACCATTCCTTTTCAAAAAGTAGTGTGCCGCTTTTAACATCGGGTGAGTGATGTGTATAGTTGGTGAGGATTACCCAACAATTTACATTTCTTTTCATTAATTTTCTGCACACTTGCTGACTTGATCTTGAAACGGCAAACAACCATTTACAGAAGGGAGATAACTGCTTGAATTAACCAACATTTTAACACTTTTTTTTTTCAAAGATCAGCTTCCACCAGTTTTGTTTTGTTTTTTTCAGATTTACATACAGCATTCATGTCTATATAATTTGATCAAAAGGACGAGTTCCATGTATGAACAAAAATACAATTTATGAGCATGTGCCTGTAGCTGATGTGGACAATCCAATGAAAGCTCATGAACAGGCAGGAAGAGCACCAAAAAAATGATAGAATCAATGATGAGAAGCTTTCCACATGCACACACTAGATGAGCTTTTGATAAATGTTGTGGGTAGAGAGAGGCCAGCAGAATCAGGGGCTTATATATGGAGATGAGTACACTGCAGGGGGGGAGGGGACAGCCTGCAACTCAAATAATAAGGAGGTGGTGCAGCATAGTCATAGGCCAGTTACACTGCCCACGCACTCACTCACACACGCACACACACATGCAGAGCACCAAAATGACATTATTAGGTTGATGATTTCAATCTTTTCTGGACTGATTGTTGGATCTTCATAGCAACTTGAAATGGATCCACATTTACATTGGAGGCCTGGAAAGAGAAATAACATACATCATAATTTCCATTATATCAGTCTTTTTATCTTTATTTATTTACTTCTGGTCCCACCGGGCAAGGCCTTTTGGTCACTTTTCACAAAAGGTTTGTAAGAATGGGGTAATTCATGCCACTGAATTAAGACCAGTAAAAAGGAGAAAATGTTCAAAATTGTGAAATTGGAAATGCTAGAACAAGGCAGGTTTAAAAAGAAGACTAAAGAGTAAAAAAGAAGACTAAAGAGTAAAAAAAGAAGACTAAAGAGTAAAAAAAGAAGACTAAAGAGTAAAAAAAGAAGACTAAAGAGTAAAAAAAGAAGACTAAAGAGTAAAAAAAGAAGACTAAAGAGTAAAAAAAGAAGACTAAAGAGTAAAAAAAGAAGACTAAAGAGTAAAAAAAGAAGACTAAAGAGTAAAAAAAGAAGACTAAAGAGTAAAAAAAGAAGACTAAAGAGTAAAAAAAGAAGACTAAAGAGTAAAAAAAGAAGACTAAAGAGTAAAAAAAGAAGACTAAAGAGTAAAAAAAGAAGACTAAAGAGTAAAAAAGAAGACTAAAGAGTAAAAAAGAAGACTAAAGAGTAAAAAAAGAAGACTAAAGAGTAAAAAAAGAAGACTAAAGAGTAAAAAAAGAAGACTAAAGAGTAAAAAAAGAAGACTAAAGAGTAAAAAAAGAAGACTAAAGAGTAAAAAAAGAAGACTAAAGAGTAAAAAAAGAAGACTAAAGAGTAAAAAAAGAAGACTAAAGAGTAAAAAAAGAAGACTAAAGAGTAAAAAAAGAAGACTAAAGAGTAAAAAAAGAAGACTAAAGAGTAAAAAAAGAAGACTAAAGAGTAAAAAAAGAAGACTAAAGAGTAAAAAAAGAAGACTAAAGAGTAAAAAAAGAAGACTAAAGAGTAAAAAAAGAAGACTAAAGAGTAAAAAAAGAAGACTAAAGAGTAAAAAAAGAAGACTAAAGAGTAAAAAAAGAAGACTAAAGAGTAAAAAAAGAAGACTAAAGAGTAAAAAAAGAAGACTAAAGAGTAAAAAAAGAAGACTAAAGAGTAAAAAAAGAAGACTAAAGAGTAAAAAAAGAAGACTAAAGAGTAAAAAAAGAAGACTAAAGAGTAAAAAAAGAAGACTAAAGAGTAAAAAAAGAAGACTAAAGAGTAAAAAAAGAAGACTAAAGAGTAAAAAAAGAAGACTAAAGAGTAAAAAAAGAAGACTAAAGAGTAAAAAAAGAAGACTAAAGAGTAAAAAAAGAAGACTAAAGAGTAAAAAAAGAAGACTAAAGAGTAAAAAAAGAAGACTAAAGAGTAAAAAAAGAAGACTAAAGAGTAAAAAAAGAAGACTAAAGAGTAAAAAAAGAAGACTAAAGAGTAAAAAAAGAAGACTAAAGAGTAAAAAAAGAAGACTAAAGAGTAAAAAAAGAAGACTAAAGAGTAAAAAAAGAAGACTAAAGAGTAAAAAAAGAAGACTAAAGAGTAAAAAAAGAAGACTAAAGAGTAAAAAAAGAAGACTAAAGAGTAAAAAAAGAAGACTAAAGAGTAAAAAAAGAAGACTAAAGAGTAAAAAAAGAAGACTAAAGAGTAAAAAAAGAAGACTAAAGAGTAAAAAAAGAAGACTAAAGAGTAAAAAAAGAAGACTAAAGAGTAAAAAAAGAAGACTAAAGAGTAAAAAAAGAAGACTAAAGAGTAAAAAAAGAAGACTAAAGAGTAAAAAAAGAAGACTAAAGAGTAAAAAAAGAAGACTAAAGAGTAAAAAAAGAAGACTAAAGAGTAAAAAAAGAAGACTAAAGAGTAAAAAAAGAAGACTAAAGAGTAAAAAAAGAAGACTAAAGAGTAAAAAAAGAAGACTAAAGAGTAAAAAAAGAAGACTAAAGAGTAAAAAAAGAAGACTAAAGAGTAAAAAAAGAAGACTAAAGAGTAAAAAAAGAAGACTAAAGAGTAAAAAAAGAAGACTAAAGAGTAAAAAAAGAAGACTAAAGAGTAAAAAAAGAAGACTAAAGAGTAAAAAAAGAAGACTAAAGAGTAAAAAAAGAAGACTAAAGAGTAAAAAAAGAAGACTAAAGAGTAAAAAAAGAAGACTAAAGAGTAAAAAAAGAAGACTAAAGAGTAAAAAAAGAAGACTAAAGAGTAAAAAAAGAAGACTAAAGAGTAAAAAAAGAAGACTAAAGAGTAAAAAAAGAAGACTAAAGAGTAAAAAAAGAAGACTAAAGAGTAAAAAAAGAAGACTAAAGAGTAAAAAAAGAAGACTAAAGAGTAAAAAAAGAAGACTAAAGAGTAAAAAAAGAAGACTAAAGAGTAAAAAAAGAAGACTAAAGAGTAAAAAAAGAAGACTAAAGAGTAAAAAAAGAAGACTAAAGAGTAAAAAAAGAAGACTAAAGAGTAAAAAAAGAAGACTAAAGAGTAAAAAAAGAAGACTAAAGAGTAAAAAAAGAAGACTAAAGAGTAAAAAAAGAAGACTAAAGAGTAAAAAAAGAAGACTAAAGAGTAAAAAAAGAAGACTAAAGAGTAAAAAAAGAAGACTAAAGAGTAAAAAAAGAAGACTAAAGAGTAAAAAAAGAAGACTAAAGAGTAAAAAAAGAAGACTAAAGAGTAAAAAAAGAAGACTAAAGAGTAAAAAAAGAAGACTAAAGAGTAAAAAAAGAAGACTAAAGAGTAAAAAAAGAAGACTAAAGAGTAAAAAAAGAAGACTAAAGAGTAAAAAAAGAAGACTAAAGAGTAAAAAAAGAAGACTAAAGAGTAAAAAAAGAAGACTAAAGAGTAAAAAAAGAAGACTAAAGAGTAAAAAAAGAAGACTAAAGAGTAAAAAAAGAAGACTAAAGAGTAAAAAAAGAAGACTAAAGAGTAAAAAAAGAAGACTAAAGAGTAAAAAAAGAAGACTAAAGAGTAAAAAAAGAAGACTAAAGAGTAAAAAAAGAAGACTAAAGAGTAAAAAAAGAAGACTAAAGAGTAAAAAAAGAAGACTAAAGAGTAAAAAAAGAAGACTAAAGAGTAAAAAAAGAAGACTAAAGAGTAAAAAAAGAAGACTAAAGAGTAAAAAAAGAAGACTAAAGAGTAAAAAAAGAAGACTAAAGAGTAAAAAAAGAAGACTAAAGAGTAAAAAAAGAAGACTAAAGAGTAAAAAAAGAAGACTAAAGAGTAAAAAAAGAAGACTAAAGAGTAAAAAAAGAAGACTAAAGAGTAAAAAAAGAAGACTAAAGAGTAAAAAAAGAAGACTAAAGAGTAAAAAAAGAAGACTAAAGAGTAAAAAAAGAAGACTAAAGAGTAAAAAAAGAAGACTAAAGAGTAAAAAAAGAAGACTAAAGAGTAAAAAAAGAAGACTAAAGAGTAAAAAAAGAAGACTAAAGAGTAAAAAAAGAAGACTAAAGAGTAAAAAAAGAAGACTAAAGAGTAAAAAAAGAAGACTAAAGAGTAAAAAAAGAAGACTAAAGAGTAAAAAAAGAAGACTAAAGAGTAAAAAAAGAAGACTAAAGAGTAAAAAAGAAGACTAAAGAGTAAAAAAGAAGACTAAAGAGTAAAAAAAGAAGACTAAAGAGTAAAAAAAGAAGACTAAAGAGTAAAAAAAGAAGACTAAAGAGTAAAAAAAGAAGACTAAAGAGTAAAAAAAGAAGACTAAAGAGTAAAAAAAGAAGACTAAAGAGTAAAAAAAGAAGACTAAAGAGTAAAAAAAGAAGACTAAAGAGTAAAAAAAGAAGACTAAAGAGTAAAAAAAGAAGACTAAAGAGTAAAAAAAGAAGACTAAAGAGTAAAAAAAGAAGACTAAAGAGTAAAAAAAGAAGACTAAAGAGTAAAAAAAGAAGACTAAAGAGTAAAAAAAGAAGACTAAAGAGTAAAAAAAGAAGACTAAAGAGTAAAAAAGAAGACTAAAGAGTAAAAAAGAAGACTAAAGAGTAAAAAAAGAAGACTAAAGAGTAAAAAAAGAAGACTAAAGAGTAAAAAAGAAGACTAAAGAGTAAAAAAAGAAGACTAAAGAGTAAAAAAAGAAGACTAAAGAGTAAAAAAAGAAGACTAAAGAGTAAAAAAAGAAGACTAAAGAGTAAAAAAAGAAGACTAAAGAGTAAAAAAAGAAGACTAAAGAGTAAAAAAAGAAGACTAAAGAGTAAAAAAAGAAGACTAAAGAGTAAAAAAAGAAGACTAAAGAGTAAAAAAGAAGACTAAAGAGTAAAAAAGAAGACTAAAGAGTAAAAAAGAAGACTAAAGAGTAAAAAAGAAGACTAAAGAGTAAAAAAAGAAGACTAAAGAGTAAAAAAAGAAGACTAAAGAGTAAAAAAGAAGACTAAAGAGTAAAAAAGAAGACTAAAGAGTAAAAAAAGAAGACTAAAGAGTAAAAAAAGAAGACTAAAGAGTAAAAAAAGAAGACTAAAGAGTAAAAAAGAAGACTAAAGAGTAAAAAAGAAAAAAATTGGTTGTTCACTGATGTTCCTGGGAAGGGGTTATTGGTGTGGAACTTGAAGGGAGTCCTTGATATATCTAATAAGTATGGATGTGCCTAAATTGTAGACAGTCTGAGACATAATAAACAGAAAGAGAGGATGTCAAATGCTACGTTTGCTGGCTACTGATAATATAGCAAATACTACTACTGTTGTATCAATTTCGTTTTTTTTACCCAAAGTGAATACATGGATTTTAGTAAACAATACCTGGCATTAAGCTTTCAAATTACTGTGAAAACATACCAACACATTACACAGCTTTGGGTATGCCATTAGCAAAGCAACTGGTGTCTAGTAGTTTATAATAAATGTTGAAGGAATTTTAAATTTCATAGAATGTTTATAAATAAAAACAGTTGAAAAATTAGCCTCCAAGGAGGATAAAGGGATCTATCTTTTTATATATATATATATATGTATGTGTGTGTGTGTGTGTGTGTGTTCTGCCACCTCTGACCATACTGTTTTATCTACAGACTTAAGAATTGGCATCAGTACTCCACTAAACTTTTTTTTTCCTCAATTTTTTTTTTAATTTCTAGATATAAGAAGTAAATGTTTAAATTTTCAACCCTCTAGCTCCATTGGTGCACCCTTTACACATCATACAAAAAGCCAGCCAGACCCACTTGAAAACTGAAGACACCTACATTGACAGTTTCTGATATAACACATCATTATTGGAGAGTTTTCAGCCCTCAACAGCAATAGTGCTTACCCAAGACGATGGACTAGCAGTAGCTTGAGCAACACTATCTACTGGGTCTCATTAGCAATTTGCATGAGAGTGGCAGCATATTTAATACAGGCTGGTATTTCTAGGTTCACGCCTTTCTAAACAACAAAAATGAGATATTAGGCAAACAAAACTGATATCCAGCTCACTATTTCATGTATCTACTTCTTGAAGCTGCCAACATCTATATCATGATGTTTGTTACCATAACATACCAAAAATGGCACTTCATAGAGCATAGTACAAATTTTCTAAGTGCAATACCATTAAAAAGCTCTAAGATGAAAAATACAGCAATTTCCAGTTCAATCAGGCCACCAACTTCCGAATAAATAATTTAAGCATGAATTAATCACAGGAAAAAAGTCCAAGGTAGATAGCTTTAGGTCTGTTAAACACCAATTACAGTTCTTTGTGAGAAAATAATTTTTTTAAATAAAGAGGAATAAGACAGCAATAATATAATTCTAGGAAGCGACTTGTCATGAAGTTAAAGGTCAACAAAGGCAGCTTTCAAGTGAGGTGTTGTATGCAGCAAAAAGTTTTAGTTTTTGAAAAAAAAAAAAAAAAAAAAATTTGAAGAAATTAAAATTGATATACTCACAGCAAATAGTTCAAGTGAACTTATGTCTGATCGCACTTCACCACAAGTTCCTCGTGAAATCAAACGAGCGTATACGGGCAGACGACCTGTTGTATCTTCTTCCAGCTGAAAACACGAGAGAAAATATTACACAAAACATACACTGAACAGCTATAGCCATCAAAGATGGCAAGGATTCTCTTTTTTCCTATTGATATAGGTGCAGGTGTTTGCTTGTATGTTTCAGTGCTCCGGCCCATACTGTTTTGTCTACAATCTTAATATAAGATAGTAAATATTACTCATCAAGAAGTCAGAAGATAATTACTAGGTGTACTTCATTATTCAACACCCCCACTAAATATCCACTCAAATGTTTAGATTCTTTGTGGTTCTGCTCTTCAACACCGATGTTTTTTTTGCTGATGCATGTGGGCCAAGAATAGAATTAGATGAATGCCCCCGAGACTAAATAGCATCCCTGGAAAGCAGGTATTAGTCATAGCATTGTACAGAGAACAAAATGAAAACAAAAGGTGGATTTTAAAAAAGAGAATGTTGTTATTCCCTCCAAACTTTGCTTTTGTCATCTGGACAGTGATATTTTGAAATTTACTGATAAACTATGACAAAACTATATTCAAGTTCTTGGGGAATTCCTTGCACTCCAGAATCTTCTGAACCTCCCGTCATGTTCTTGTGATAATTCCTTAAGTACCGGAATTCAAAGTATATCCTAGTGAAAGAAAATGCATTGTTCTTCTTAATATGCTCCAAAGTTCTGCTTGAATTCATCAAGATGAGTATCAAGGATATGATCTTACAGACAGTTTGCAGCTCATTCTATCGAAGTTTTCCACCATAATCTCCAACTGCATCACATAGTGAACTATCTTGTCATCGCCTTGGATGTCCGATACACTGTGACAAAGCTATATCAAGCTTCTTGGAGAATTCCTCGCACTCCACCAATGAAGACACCTGCTTTGACCTTTGCCTCAGAGAGTAATTTGCCAAAATGTGCAATGCCTACAAAGCATATTTCGGCAAGCCTATCAGAGATCAAAATAAATTCTTGGCACTTCATTTCTCCTGCAATACAACATTGTCAAGATCTTGCCAGACACTTCTGAGTATAATGACTATGGCTGAGAGGTTTCAACATTGTTGCTTTCCTGATAGGTCTCCAAGTTTCCCTACTATCTTCGCCTTCTGGACAACATCAGGGACACCTTCGGACACAACAAAAGGAGGGACTGGCTATAACTGCCCTAATTTTATGTGGGGATGAACAATGTCATGTAGGAGCCACCCTTAGAAGATGTGAATGCCATCACAGAACATAAAATTAGGCCTAATGAAACAATTCGTCACAGCTCTAGTTGAGGAGTTTCCAGCTTTCAAAATAACTTTCCTGAACCTGTCTGAAACAAAATAGGTGATTTACAAAATATCAATGTTCTGATCACAAGAGCAAAGTTTGAATGGAATAATAGGCGTTTTCTATAGTTTTTGAACACAAATCTAGAAATAACACTCATTTCCCAGGAATAAGGATAAAGTAAGAAAAAAAAAAGTTACATAGTGATATCAATTAAAATAAATAAATAAATGAATAGGTCTGCTTTATCATTCAACAGAAATTATGAGACCAACATCTTTCAGCATCATGCCATATCGGAGGTGATCAATTAAAAAAATTGGAAAAAGGGGTGAAATTGCTTCTCTTGCCTTTTGTTGAGTGGTGATCACTAAACAGTCTGCTTTTTCAAAAAACAAGCAGGAATGTTATCAGACACCAACTAAGGGATCAATTTAGCATAAACTTACAGTTAGAAAGAAAAAAAATCATCTTTTTCAGCAACATATAGAATCCAAATTAATATGTATGTACACTATTGTTCAACAAAAATGATGGCAAAATATTTCATATCTCCAATATCGTTACCACGAACAAAACACAAAGAGCTTAAATTCTAAGGGGAGTAACTCATACTTAGCCTTGATTGGATAACATCCTTGCACCACAATTTGACAACTGGTAAATAGATGGCCAGTCAAGCAGAACCACTTAAAAACTGAAGACACCCATGTTGACAGATGATTTAAAAAAAGAAAATTTTAAAAAATTAAAAAATGAATGAACACTTACCAAACTTGGGAACGCAATGGCCATACTGAAACACAGTTTTTCCATATCATCTATAAATGCTGGAAGAACAAAAACAAATTTCAGAATGGCAGTTCTCATATATATATATATATATATATATATATATATATATATATATATCATTCTACTTGTTCCTACTTTCATTCGAATATTGTGCTTTCATTATAACAATGGAAAGATTGGGTAGTTTGATAAGAGGATGAGAAGAGAGGACAGAAAAAGTTAATTAATCTAAGAGGGAGTAGAATGATTTTAACATGAACCTAATCCATGTTTGTACAACATTTAGATAAAAGAAAAAAATCTATGGGCAACAAAGATTGGAAAAAATAAAAGAGAGAACGAGAAGATGGAGGCAAAGTGTGAGCAGAGGCATGAGATAACAGGTGATCTTAGTCGTCAGCAGTCAAAAAAAACATTATATTTGCTTAAATAAATCTTTAAAGAAATGCCCGAAATTGTACAATAAAAATAAGACAATCAGAGAGTATCAATAAGAAAAACAATCATTAGAAAGGCATTACTTGCAGCAGCAGAAATAAAAATCACAATTGGACTTAATTCCTGACTAATAACACTATTGTTTCATGGTTTCATATTCTGCAAAAAGAAGCCAAGTAAAGAAATCCAACCAAACAATGTTAGGCTTTACAGATAAAAACATGAGGTTAGGTAAAGAAATTCAAAGGAGGTTATTATGTCTGAAATTTGGGACGTTTCGGACACTAGACTTGAGGATACCTAAACAAAAATCAGAGATACATACAGTTGCTGAATGAAAACAAACATTGATACTGAGTCCTTAAGTTAAGGAGATCAACTATATATAAAATGTTCAAGGACAAGTACCAAATGTTTTAATTCATTCAATTTTTTTTTTTTGTTTTTAAAGTCAAAACAGTTTTGATGGAAGCACATAATTTTTATTTTGTATTTAAATTCATAACGATAAAAAAAGTTTTATGATAGCTTCAAATCTAAAATTAAAAAAAATAAAAAAACATGTTTCATTTAATTTTCTTGTATTTTAAATATAAATGTAGTTCAACATTGGGAGGTTGATCGAATGAAATGATAAGTCCAGAAAGTTTTTCCAAGGCTATGCGATAGAGTGATAAATCTTTAAAATACCAATAATGAGATTTGACTATCATTGCACAAGGGAATGAAGGAGCTGGGAATGGGGGGGGGGGTCAAAATGAATTGATAAAAAAAAAATTTTTTAAAAGTTGAAAAGGCACCATTCTTGAAGAATGTGCCGAGGGGGAGCAACCAGTGTCCTGCTTCCCCTCCAACTATGTCACTAATCGATACCCTCAATGACTTACCTCGTAGAACATAATACAGCAGCTTGAAGAAATCTTGATTAGGTGCCTCTCCAAGAACAACTATTTCATTATCTTTTTTGGGAGTCTGAAAAAAGGGAGGAAAAAAAAAAAAAGAAAAAGATTGTTATATAAACATGTCTGGTTAGGTACTCAATAGAGACTATCACATGATAGGCAGAGTTGGGGGTATGTGATCAAATGAAAAACTAGGAGAAGGGGTAATCAATAAATTATTTCCCTTGCCTTTTGCTACGTGGTGATCACAATAAAACAAACAAAAAAAAAACCTGAATTTTCTGAAGAAGTGTGAACATTACAAGATGCAAATTAAGTGACCAATTCAGCATAAACTTACAATGTAAACTTAACCCCCACACGCACACATCAGGAGGAATTTAAAAACGAAAAAAAAAAAAAAAAAAAAAAGTTTGTGGGGAAAATTCATTTAAATCGAAGGGGTACTTGGTAATGAAAAGGTCGGAAGCCACTGGATTAAAACGAGAAACAATGACCGGAGTAAAATTCAAATATGAAAAACTC
The DNA here is from genome assembly GCA_963457665.1 of Thysanoteuthis rhombus. Lineage (NCBI taxonomy): Eukaryota > Metazoa > Mollusca > Cephalopoda > Oegopsida > Thysanoteuthidae > Thysanoteuthis > Thysanoteuthis major. Next base: position 48,422,725 of record OY735216.1, on the reverse strand, counting down.
TCACAATATTGGTGGTGGTGGTGGTGGTAGTGGGGGGTCAGCATTAGCTCGATTGTATGTATCAGATATACAGACTGCATCAAAGGCAGAATCTCTTGAAAACTGAAGAAACCTATGTTGATAGTTTCAGCGATTGGTTGCCAATAGAATGCAATTTCAAGTTCATTTCTGACAAAAAATATCATAAAAAACAATTTTTTTAGGGAATTTTACTAGGCCAAATTCATATTAAACAAACCTGAAAGTTTGTTTTGATAAGTCAATCAATCAATGATTTATAAGAGCTAAATGCACCAAAGAGCTAGAGCTAGCTTCAAAAGAGCCAATTTTGTTTTGGTGTGTCAGCCTGTCAGTCAGTTACAGTCATAGGAACTACAGATACCAATGCATCTAGGAGAAAAACATTTTTTTTTTTTATTCAAAAAAATATCAATGTCACTCAATTCCGCCAAATCCAACAACCTGTGACTGCTATTTTTTTCAATTAAAGACAGATAATATATGGGGTTTTTTTTCCTTAGTTCCCACCACACTGAATGATTATAGCTATTACAGCTCACTATCTTTGTTAGCTGAATAAATGTAAATAAAAAGAATGTCAAAAGCTACCAACAGAAACTAACCTTTGCTCTGAGTGACAGACAATCCCCAACTCGAGGCTTAAGATAATAACATACATTATCAAAACGTCCTCATGTATTATATTTATTTAGAAAACAAAAATATGGTGAGCTGTAAGGACTACAATTATTTAATGTGATGGAGGACTGACAGGATGAAAAAAAAAAAAAAAAAGACTAATGTTCATTTCAGTACATTTTACTGTGCAACCTAAAAAATTGTGTACTCATTTAGTTGAAACAGCAGTTGAGTTCTCAACCTGGGAACAACGACAGTATTAATTGGGGGTGGGGGAAGAGCATGAACTTGAGTAGGCATACCTTTCAGAAGCCTGGGGTCTGCAAGTTTGTTGAATAAGCAGGCTTTTCAAAAGCCTGAAGTTAGTGGGGAAAATTCATTTAAATAAAGAGGGGGTCCTTCGTAATGAAGAGGTTGGGAGTCATTGGATTAAAACTAAAGAAACAATGCCTGACATGAAATTAGAATAAGAAAAACACTCACTATGTTAGCAAAAGCTGCTGCAGTTTTAAAATGTACGGCAAGGCCCAAAAGTGAATGGAGGTCAAGGAGGTCAGCGAAATAATTTCTACGTGGGAAATCATTTGTATAATGCTCAGCTGCAATACGCCAGTTCTCAATGACACCTGAAATAATACAAGTAAATGAGTAAAAACAGTTTTCAACAACTACAATGTTTTCTAAACACTATCACAAAAAAAAGGTACAAAAACACGTCTGGTTAGTTACTCAACAGAAATATCGTTTGGTAGCATGCCATGTTGGGGGTTATCAATTAAAAACTTGGGTAAAGGTATGAACAAAGAAATTACTGCTCTCGCCTTCTGTTGGACCACTAAAAAAAAAATTTTTTTAATCTGAATTTTAAAATAAACAAAAAAAAGTACCTGCCAGACACAAACTAAGGCACCGATTTATCATAAGCTTACATAGTAAACTGAACTCAAAATAACAAGAAAAAAAACCCAAAGTAGTAAATGTTCAGATTTTCAGCCCATTAGCTCCATTGGTACAGCCTGTGCGCATGATACATAGCCAGCACATTTAAAGACAGAAGAAACATATGCTAAGTATGTTGATATAGACAGTTTCTGATAGTGAGTATCAGTTTAGACCAGAGATCAGCAACCTTTTTGCCTTTGCAGGCTGGGGTACATTAGCTTATTACTCCACCTTGACTTCGGTAGGTCCCAGGTTCTAGCTTTGTTAGTAGCGGGTCCATTCAGTGACTCTGATGGTCCATTAGTTATCTTGGCAATGGGCTAGATATTCTGCCCATCTGCACAAGGTGTATCAGTTCGACTGAACTGTCGGGAACTCCTATTCGATAACTTATCCAGCTGATGCACATCAAAGCCCACAAATCCTACACTACAGGCATATCCAGATGTAACAAGATTTTTTTTTATCAACATGCTACTTTTTTTTTTTTCACAGTAGAACTCTCAACTGTATCATCCACATCTCAGAGACTACTGATGAGACTGACATTACAAATAGTTATTCAAGGGAATATATATTATATATATATATATATATATATATATATATATATATATATATATATATATATATATATATATATATATATATATATATATATATATATATATATATATATATATATATATAAAAAATATTTGCTACTTTCCTTCTACCCACCCCCATGCAGCTCTTATAACATGGTTGGCTTTCTTAGATCCCACCATCCATGTTATATCAGTGATGTTGGTAATTCAAAAGTTTTCTGGTTACTTAATGTATCATCTAAAATTGATTTCAATATACAGTAGTCTCAATTGAATTAAGTCTTGGAAAGTAGATAAGGTTCTAAATTCACAAAGGTGCTGTGTCAAACTTAATCTATCTCACAGACTGTCAAGGTTTTTTTTCCCCCATGTTCGAAGGACAGGCAACATATCAGTGTCAAATTATTCATACATGATCAGTGAAATATTAATTGAAGTAGTAATGTTAATTTTATCGGAAATATATATTGAATACATAAAAAGTTAATTTTTTTTAAATTGATATTTATCCAATAAAGAAGTAATAAGGCACTATTTTTAATATGCTTTAATATAAAGAAAAATATTTCAGATAAGTATTTCATAATGAATGGTACATAAATTAATAATTGATATTCAAAGGAAATTTTTCAGGATAAACATAACATGGCCCCGTCGTCTAGGCATTATAGGAACTTTATATAGTTTCTATTGTGAATTAATGACCATGCATGAGCAAAAATGTCTAGTAATACGAAACCAAAAAGTTACAGGTAGCCTATACACTTCAAGTAGCACTGATCTAAATTAAAACTAGCAACCCCACACAAAGTATGTCTACAATACATTTCACACATCCCGCAACAAAAAACCCATCAGTAATGCTCCAATTCCACCACACACAAAAGTTTATTGTGAATTATCATACCATAGTAACGGTCAGGGAGAAGATTTATATGTAAATGAGGGTGAACTTGACTTGCACTGGCATGAGGCAGGAGATCCCACACAAGGGTTGGAAGCTTATAACGAATGTCAACAGAGTGGACTTTTTTATACCTGGAAAAGAAAAGAAAAAAGAAAGAAAAAAAAAGAAAGATTAATGCTACAGGCTATCAAAAACATTAACCCATTAACAACAAAAGATGGTAAGTGTAATAATTATCTATTGCAAGATAAGAGCACTTGTCCATTGAAAGCTAAAAGCCAATAGAACTGAGTTGCCATCAACATAATAAAACTGAAATTTAATTCAGTTGATGACAGAAATTTCAGTGATTTGCAGTTATTGGATAAAACTAGGGTCATTAAAGTAGAATGAATGAGAGGAAATATTTAATTTTCCATAGTTAACAGAACTCATTAAACAAGATATCTATGTATATTTATGATACCTTAAATAAAATAAATCCTAAAATTCTTTCTTCATTTGACACTCTTCAGAGGATGAAATATCAGAAAAATAGAGACTGTAAGAATCCGGATTTGAAATTTCAGAAATTTTGTTTAAAAGGCGTCATGATTGAAGACAAAGATGGATGTCCAACCAAATCTAACTCAAGAGACAGTTAAAAAGATTTAGTTGGAGATAAGTGATCAGATTATTTATCCTCTTGGGGGGGAAAAAATTTGTGGAAGATGTACATTAGAATGAATGCTTTGCATACAACCAGTTCAATTTGGATAGTGAAAGTGATTTATACATAGAATGATGGCAGGGGATTTTTTTATTGTATATCAATAAATTCAGTATTAAATAATACTAGCGCAGCATCCATTAAAAAAAAAATGTAGGTTTGGAAGGTGGCGTGTGAAGGAACCAGTCATAATTTTCATGTGAAATGATTCTCCATTTATCACACGGAACTATAGCTTCAAAGTATTTAGGTTATGTCTCTTCAATGTGGCCATTTTAGATAATTCCAAAGAATGAAAGTCAAGAGAGAATTTATGGAAACTAATCACTCAAGAACTGCAGATTCAAACAACTTCAAACCTGCACTGCCTTGTATGCTGACTAATATTCTTGCCAAATAATCATGGTGTGCATACAGATAGGTTTCTCCAATTGTAGAGAGAGGTACTAAGGTAGCAATCTTTTATAAATACATGTTTGGTTAAAAGGTATAGACAAGAGGGTTTTTTTCTTGACTGACAGAACAATAAGGAAAGAGAGACTTGGGAGTAAATGTATATGAGGACTTAATTTGTTAATGGATGCTTCACATGTTCGGATAAGGGTACCCATCTTCAGTAGCAAGTGTGTACCTTTCAGTGGTTAAAAGGTTTCCGTAGAAAACAATTGTAGCATCAGATGTTTTGCTTTGAAAGCAAAAATGGAAATCAAGAAAGAGGGAAGATTTTTTGCATTATCAAATTTTATGATGCTCCTAAGCAAAATGCAAGATTGAAAATGAAGAGTACATGAAAAATTTATGATTTATTCATTTTTTAAAATTGTCATATCATTGATATACATATCTATATATCTATACCCTTGTATAAGCATATATCAGAGTATAACTTGTATCTTCCAGTTTCATGGTGAATACATGCTTTACAAGGACTAACTTTCAGTTGACAGAAAGAAAAAGAAGATAGACTTACCATTGCATAGCCACAGACATAGCATCTAAGAAGACGTCTTCATTCCAATTGAGGGGATGGTGTTTACGAGTAATCACCAAGGCATGCCATGCATCATATTTAAAAGCATTGGCAGCCGTGAACGTATGTTTTGATTCAATTCGTCCAAATAAATCCTCAGCTGTGAAACTAGGAACAGAAATGAAAGACAATTCATCAAGGTTGATTACATCACCAAAACAATAGCTTACAAAAGATATCACTCGTAATAGAAATATGAACCAAGTAGACATCCCTGAGCCTGCTCTGATAGTGCAGTGGTTAACACATCAGCCTCACATGCCAAAGGTCCCAGGTTTGATTCTCAGTATAAGTGAAGCATTTAGAAAACACTTAATTATGACAAATTTCCCCATGCACTCAGCATCCAATTGAGTAGATTCCAAGCTGTGTGGTTAGGGTGGCAGTATCCCTTCGATGGGTTTGTATTTTGCCAAGGGGTGATTACAAAAACTGGTAGGAATAAAGACCTGGTCTCATCCAGACTTAAAACTTATAAGGATCTCCAGGCAGATGCATGCAAAGAAAACTAACTTCATCACTTGGCATTTATACTCTGATGGGACTAGTATCTTAAAAGAGACAATCCTGTGACACATTGATTTACCCTTTGGAAGAAAATTCATGCAATCTGATATGCAAGAATAGACCCTGATTTTTAATGCAATTGCAAACAGGGAGATAATCAGGAGAAAATGATAGATATATCCCTTAACAAATGGGTCATTATAATATAGATACGGGTAAGCATGAATGCTGACCCCACACTATCATCATAAAGAATCAAGTGAAAATCAGGGCGATCAGCACCTTAAAGCTAACGTATTTTTGGGGTACCCAAATTCAATACCTCTGGTTACTACGCACTATTTCAGCTACTTAGAAGTCCAAACAGATAGATAAAATCAGACTTTCAAATGTTATGTAGATATATCAATAAACACATTATACACAATACACATCTAAGAACATTTTTGCTGAAATAGGCATTTCAGCAATAACATTTTTTTTTATCTCAATTTTTCTTGGATTCTTTCGATAGTTCTTAATGCAGCCAAACCGCCCACAAATGGAAATGTTTGATAGAGGGTTGTTTTTTGGCTAATAATCAACACATTCATTGCCAAAAGACATTATTACGTTAACGTCAACCCCCACCATCCCCCCCACACCTTGTCTGCATTTTGTCTTCCACACACTGTGTCTAATACCTGCTTTCCAGTGATGCTATCTAGTCTCTGGGGTATACCCATTGTTCTATTCTTGGCCTACACATATCAGCGAAAAAAAAAAAAAAAAACCTGATCGTGCAGAAGGTGTTTCGCACTAGTAATACCTAGTAATATCTCATTTTATCTTAGTTTATTCTGTCAATTATCTGATTATTGATTCTGGTTATTTTTTACTCATTTCCGATGGTGATTTTCAATCCTTTTTTAGGAGTTTCTCAACCAGTAGTCTCATTCTTTCTGATTCAAATAAACCAAGAAATAATAACACCATTTCAAAAGTTTAAACTATTATTCCCTATTTTTTTTTAAAATGCACTAAATGAAATATTTGAATCATGAAAATAGATAGGTTTCCCATTATTTCAATTCAGGTTTTACATTTACTGAGTTGTAAAGGAAAAATTCTTTGTTTTATCAGAGCAATTCATTATAATCCACTTCCAGCCTTCTAGACCCATCGAAGCGTCAGATTTTCCCTTGCAGCTAACCATCAGGCCACCCGTATCTCCATTTTTTTGTTAGGTATAACATTTATTACAGATAACTGAATTTCTAACAATCACGATTCCAAGTTGGTGATAAAGCTATGTACTACTCTGGAGAGATGGACGCTGTAATAATAATTGTTTCTTGGAATACTTCATTAGGTAGCCAACTCAACTCTCAAGACATTCAAAACAGACAACAGAAGAATCCAGTAAAAATATCTGTTGCTTTGTTAACGGTATACCTGAGAGTGAAAATCTAAAAGTATTATAGTATAGGAGAGAGAAAAAAAAAAAAAAATATCCTCACACTCATCCAAATCCTCCACTCAAAGATACTCAGGAGCAAGTTCAATTCCAACTCATTTTACTGTCACCTTTCTTTACATTTCACATGCCTATCCTTTTGTGAATCCACACCTGGCTCGTCTCTCCTTGTCCTCTTTACGGTCTGTGTGTTCCTATTCCATTGTCAGGACCTCTTCTCTACCCAAACCCCTTTCCAACAGAAAATTTTCATTTTCTTAGTGTCACAGATGGAAGATTGTTGGACACGTTGCTTATTATAGATCGTTTCTTGCAAGACTCCATAAGTAGTCAACCCAGCTGACAAGTCACTAGAAAAAGACTACAGGTTACCTTGAACAGTTCGGTCAATTCATTCCAACATTGTTGATACTGTTCAAGACCACACTCTTCAAGGTCTCACTATTTGATGTGGGATTTTATTAGCTTATACTTAGTTACATTGATTTGTGGAGCACTAACTTACTGTACTACATCAAAAGCAGCACTAATCAAAACCACATTGTCCAATGCATTGCTGTAGTGTAGATTTTATGTCAAATATCTGTACCTCACATAAATGAATCACTGCAGCTCGCACATGTAACAAGACTAATAATCTAGAAAATTATCGGGGGATGGGGGGGGGGGGAGAAGAAATAACAGCACAAGATTTGGACATTGTTAGTCCCATAAAGACCTCAAAAAGCAACAACAAACAAAAAACAAAAAAAAAAACAAAAAAAAATTTCTTTCTCAATGGTTCTTAGTAGATTACTCCTGCAATTTTTCAAGATTGTAGCCCCCAAAATGTAACCAAAAAAGTCCGGGGACGTATACACACAAGCAAAGACAGAGGAATTAGTAGCCAACTTGGTTGGTTGGTTGGTTGGTCCGGCAGGCCATTAGTGGGACTACGATGGTTCAATAAAAAGTAAATAGCCTTAATCATATTTACTTAACTTGAACTTACCCAGTTTAATCATGTAAGACAAAGTTGAATATGATTTAAGAGGTAATTTTTTTTTTTTGAATTATTTCATTAGACAGCTGTTAAACATAACGCTTCCACAAAATTATGTTAAACTAAATAGCCTTAGCCAAACTTACTTCTCTTGAACTTCGCATGGTTAATTATATAAAAAATCAAGTTGAATGTGATTTAAAAAGTAATTTTTTTTAAAATACTTCTTTGGTAAATAAAACGATAGGTTATTTCCTATGTTTCATACATGAAATAAAAGGAAGTGTGGCTTACAGGAATCATCTCCCTTCCTCTGCAAGCAAATCTGTGAGTATTTTTTTTTGTGTGTGTGTTCATGACGCAGTGTGTATCAGTGTGTATCTCAGTGTTTTATTGCAGTAGTGCTCAAGTGTGCAAACGAATTGAATAAAAATATTCAATATTTTATCAAAAATCATCTAAATAGCAATTTCTTACACCTAGACAACCAAAAAACACCTGGATTTAAAGTCAAGGTAGATCTTTTGTTCAATGATGTCTCAGACTCCCGTTTTCTCCCTTATGTACTGTGCTGTCTTGTGAGCTCTCCATGTACAGTTGAGCATGATTCTCTCATGCGCATGCTACATGCTTCTCAGTTTGTAGGTCTGTCTCTTGGTTAGGTTCCATGTTTCAGCTCTATAAGTGACTATCGGGAGAATGCATTGGTTACATACTCTTTTCAGGATTATTAGGATCGTCTAGTTTTTGAAAGTTGAGGTTGCTCTGCCGAAGGCTTGCCATCCCAGAGTGATTCTTCACCTGATTTCCTCTTCTTTTGAGGATCTCATGGAGATTTGTTGTCCTAGGTAGATGTAGTGGTCTACCTTGCTGAGTTTTGCATCTTCTATCTTGACAATTATGTTCTTATTCTCAACATGATTGTTACACATGATTTTTGTTTTACTGAAGTTCATGTGTAGGCCAACTTTTTTGCTTTCTTCATTTACTTCATCTAGCATCAGTTGGAGGTCGTGAAAAAACTAAAATGGCAATGGGCAGGCCATGTTGCAAGAATGAAAGACAACCAATGGATGTCACGACTCACAACATGGATCCCCAGAGATCACATGTGGAACCGAGGCTGACAGAACACAAGATGGAGAGATGGAGCAGATATTTCCTTTTATTTTTTATTGAGGACACACCCCAATTTTGACAAAATATGATAAGCCTATGAAGAGGGTAACCTTTGACCTTTGGGTGCAGGGTAATTTTTGAAACATTTTGGGAAGAGAGGGGGAGATGGAGGATCATCTCTTGAACTTTAAAAGATCAGGTTAGCATGTTGGAGGGGGGCTGATCAATTAAGAAAAATAGAAAAGGGGTGATCAATGAACAAGTTTCTTCTTTCACCTCTTGATAGATAGTGATCACAAAAAAGTCGGATTCTCCAAAACACAAGACACAAACTAGAGGAACAATTTAGCAAATACTTACATTGCAAATTGTACTTACCCCCTTGAAAACTTATTCAGGAAGGGGGATTTAAAAAGAAAATTTTTTTAAAAATTCGTTTTGATATTGCAGCAGTTTATTATAATCCACTTCAAGCTTGCTAGGCCTATCAAAGCTTCACCAGAACCTCAATCATACAGGAACATCTTCCCTCCAGCTCTGTCCATTGACAGCCTCTCATAATGCAGGACGAAGGGTTGGATTTTCACAGTTGAATTCAGAGTTGTCTCTCTCCAAGACTGGCTGCCAACCAAGACTGAGGAGCTCTATTTACCGATAGCTTTAGAGGGTGGATACATGCCTTTTCTAAGGGCATTAGTGAATAGTTCAAGTCAGATTTGAACATGCCAATTCCCTATTCAGTGCTAGTTATCATTAGATCACTTGCACCCATTTTTTTCACTTCCTCTTTGTCACAAAGTATCTCCCTGAAAACTGCATCTTATCCAAAAACAACAGTTGTAATCTTTAGATATCACACTTTAGATGTTTATCATCCATAATTAAAAAAGAAATGGCAATTTTTTTTTCAAGCACAAAAATGCATTTAAAGAACTTAACTGAAGCTGGAAGAGACTATCATTATAGTATCATAAGTTTTTTGTTTATACAACTAAAACCAAGCAAGTCCTAATTATTCATTATTCTTTTGTTGGGTAGCAATCACTAAAAACACCTGAATATTAAGATAACAGCAGGCATAAACTTGTAATCAATTTAGCATGAACTTCCATTGCAGACTGAACCCTCACCTACTAAAAAGGGGGGGGGGATGAAATAAAAATTTAAAAAAAAAAAAAAAATGTGTGTAGTAGATTTCTGATCCAAATTTCCAAGGCTGTACCATGAAGAGTGCATTCTGTACAGCTTCACCCTTTTAAACCCCCCCCCCCCAAAGCATTTTCAGAAGGGGTCTAGTAGAATATCAATGCAAATATTCAGCCTTATAGGTGCCACCTGTAGACGACACACACACACACACGATGAAGTGAACACTGAAGCAACCTACTTCAACAGTTTTATTTGATGCTTTCTAACATAACTGGAGCATCAATAATACCCGATCAAAGAGGATCCAAAGTCACAACAGCTGTGATGTATAGAAAGAAAAAAAAAATTATCACAACAAAATATCTGTCAATACTCTTACATTGAAATCACATGTGAATCTTTCCCACACTATTAAACACCCTAATCAATATTTCTCAAGAAGAACATTAGGGGGAAGTGCAAGAAAAAAATCTACAGGGGAAAAAAAAGCTAGTTTGATACTAACTGATTAGTATCGCAAAACACCTGGGTGAGTGAACTGGCTATTCTAAATCTTCTGTCACACAATGCTCATCAAGGAATGAATGACGATTAGATCAACATGAACTGGGCTTAAAAGCTTATGTAGGTACATCAATAAGTCTGTAACCTAATGGTGGAAAAAGCATTTATTTATTTTATACAATAAATGCTCAGTGATCTGGATTTGGAAGAAGAAAAAAAGAAAAAAAAAAAGAAAAGAAAAAAAAAAGTGAAAACTATGGCATACCTGGAGTAATTACAGAAGTCACAGGATGAGGCAGTCTTCTTGGAAAGTTGGTCAACACTAAGAATAAGACAAATTTATGTAGATAAATCAAGAGAGAAATTAGAATTAGAATTAGTACAAATATGAAATTGGCAAAATATTCAACCTAGCATTAAATGAATTTAAACTTGTTAGTTTGAGGGGATTTTAAAATGGGTAGAACAGGGAATATCTTATCTTAGTAAGTTACAGCTAGGATTATGATGTGAAAATAAATTGATAATTTAAAAAAAAAAAAACAAAACATTTTTTGAAAAATACCATTAGTGGTATTTATATATTTGAAAGTTTCCAAACACCTTCATACATGAAACAAGAACTGAAAGTTCAAGGATGTATCGTCTTTAAAGTCCAAATACAATTATTGCCCGATCACATGACCCTGAATTTAAGATAATTTTAGGTAAGAAGCATCTTATAAAGGAACACCTTTCTACCAACAGTTGAAAAACAATATGGGGACAGACCTACTGAACAACTAACAGACAGAGCCTTTTCTAGAAACACAAGGATACCACTATAATAAAAAAAACTGCCAACCAGATTACTACTTTCTCCACATTTAGGCAAAAGGAAACATGTATTTTAAACAAAAATTTATAGTTGTAAAAAAATTTTCAAAAAGAATTATTGGGTTATTCTACATTCTTTTTGCACAAAGTCAATTTCTCCAAGTCTAAGCCATTTTTGATCGCACAAGTTTAAAGCCATTTTCCTGGCTATAGAATTATATCGTATTAAGTGCATTGACAAAGGAAATTATGTAGGAAAATAATTCAGTAACTACCAAAACAACTGGCTATGAATAGTTTCGAGTTATTGTACTGGCTTATTTACAATATTAAGTTTCTGGATTTTTTTTTTAATTTCAAGAATTAATCTTTCTATGATCTTTTAAAAAGGAAGTTTTATTTTATGAAAATGTGGAAAAAAACATTTACTTGATGGTTGGGAACAAAAAGCTGAAACTAAGCATTTTAATCTTAATAGAGAGGAAGCCATTCATTATAACAGATAATGTTATCAAGCAGTTATTGTTATCAAAAACAGTTAATCCCAAACACTTTATTTAAAAGTCGCCCCTTTTGCAGTGTCTTTAATACACAGAAATTTCCGATATATGCTCAATTATTGTCAGCAATTTGCTTTCGATAAATAATTCCTATAAACATGTTAAAGAAGGGATAATTGACTTACTATTGTCTCTGAGGTAGATCAGGCTTATGAACAGGTCTTTTTGCTCGTAGAGGATTAAACATTGTATTTTCTCGTGTGTACTCATTAAATATAAGGGTTATATGCTGAAAAAGAAAGAAAAAAGAATTAGAAATTCAATTTAGATTTCGGCCTAGGATCAGAGTATCAGCACTCTACCTAGGATCAAAGTGTTGCTACCTGTCCCTTAGCCTACAGTCAGAGAGTAGTATGTGACGCTCATTGAAAAGTTTTACATGCCAAGTTATGTACATATGCACGCACACACACACACACACACACACACGCTTACATATAGATATTGCATTTTATACTAGTGAACTGATTTTGATAGTAGCAACTAAGTTTTAGAAAAGTCAGATTTTTTTAAGTACTTAGAGAACTGGTGACGTGATCCCCAAGAAGCAGGGATGACTTTGTCATGTCCAGGGTGAAGGCAATATTTGATCTATCAACATGTTAATGGCAATGAACAGTTTTATATAGATAGAATTAATCTATAAACAGTAGCCAAAATGTGGCATAGTCTATAAGCTGGTTAAAGAGTTCCAGCAGAGAGTTTGAATCATACAGGGCTTGAAAATGTTACATTTAAAATATTCTGGAAAAGCACTGCAGAAATTATGTATGATTTATTTCTCTGTTAAAATGTTCAAATTTTCAAGAAACTGAAAGAAAAATACCAGTGCATCATAATCGAAAGTGATTATGAGTAGAAACAGCAGAAAATGCTGAAGGCTCTCTGGTCTTAGTATAGACTATCTTTAACATGGTGATACTGGATAGAGTAATACCTCAATGAGTATTCTAGATATGTTCCTGAAAATTGCAACACTAAAAGAAACGGATTATTATAAAATAGGATGAATGGAATTTCCAGAACACCTCTTTTTGTCTGGCTGCTGCACATCCAGTCAAAGTCATTCTCATTATTTCAAAAGTATATGATGTTGTTAAGCCTCAAGATTGGATGGATTAGCATTATGTCTTTCATCTGGTAGCTGCTTAGTGGAGCTGGTGAGATTATGTGTCAATGTAGATTGCAACATGATAAATTGTTATATACGCGTTTATTCTCATACACATACATGGTACATTAACCTAAGTGTACAGAATAGTTATTCTGGAGACTGCCTATGATGCTCTGTTTTAATATCATCAATTTAGAAATCCAACATTATTAAATCAACCACGAAAAATATTTGAAAAAGATCGCTAAGTGGGGTATAAAGAAAAATCTGTTTCTAGATGTATCCAATATCTCTATAACTCTTTTTTTTTCTTCTTTTTTTTTTTTTACAATTAATTGTCCCCAGTTAATTGCTGTCATTTATTCTTTCTGATCAATACGTAGGATATGAAATGATATAAAATATTTGAGGTTCACTCTCCTTTTGTTTGTCATCAGAAAATAATAATTCATTTTTTTTTCCCTTATCAATTCTCATGATAGACATAATTTTACATCATCTTTAACAAGCATGGTATTATGGATGGAAATTGCTATTTTAGACATAATTCATAGTTTCCCTTGTAGCAGTACATTATCTGCAGTTTATCTTTCAGAACTTCCCCTCGATATATGCAGTTTCCCCTTTCAGTGACCCCACCACCACCAATCCACGGTTTCCTTCTCAGTGGTACGCAGACACATCATTAGAATTTCATTCCTGTCTTCATACTTATCTTGTCAGTATGGAGATTTTGCCTTCATTCTAATTTCATTTTATAACCTTGCTTTGGAAACCAAACAGTAGGGAATGAACTAGAAAACACTCAGAGTACAAACCTTGGCCAATCCCATTGTCACAGAAAACTGAATGAAAATCAGTTGACAATAGTTACGATGTAGGGGGAATAACAGTGAAAAAATTTCCTCAAATTCTAATCTATTCTCTGATGACATAGGAACAAATGATGTAAAGACAAACATGAGAGAATACATAAATGTACGGGGAAAAAAAATTTTTTTTTTTAATATTTTCCGGGGGGGGGGGGGTATCGAGGATCTGCTCCAAAATTCAATCCCTTCTTCCAGCCTTCAACAGAATTCAATTGAGAATTTTTTCACGAGATCATGTGAACGAACAGAGAGATGGACAGACATGAATAAATACATATACCTCTCCCAACTTCAACCTCATCGGCAGAGTTGAATAACTGCATTGCCAGGAAACGAGAAAAATATTTTGTTGAAGACTCGAGATGAAAATAGGTCATACTTTTTCCACCTTTTTCTATTCTATTCTTACTATATCAAAATCAATTTGTTTTTTTTAGTCACATCAAACACTGTAATAATGAAAAAGGGAAGCGAGTGAAAGACTATATTTTTACCTGGTATTTCGCTTCGACAAACAACTCTTCATTGTGGCCCAACCAGTTTTTCACTTTAACCGCAAAAAGCGTGGGCAGCTTCAACTGACCAGAACGTTGTGTGACTGTAAAAATATTTGACAGTTTCTCATACAGATTCCTGGGAAAAGAGAGGAAGAAAAAAAGAAAAAAAAAAAAAATGGAAATTCATTAATTCAAATTTTTTTTTTCTTCTTTCAAATAAATATATAATAGATTAAAGAGAGAGTATGCAGCTCTGCCAACACCATTGTTAGAGAAGTAACTGTGCATGGATCTGCCCTCTTAATTTAAAACTTTTGGAGATATGGTGTGAACAGACATGAAATTCAGGTGATGAATGATGGTGTAGACATAACTACAACAGGGGAGAGGTTCATGTATCTGCCCCATAATTCAATCATTTTCTGCCCATTTATGAAATTTCATTGAAATCCTGAACAGAGGTTATGGGGTGGGGGAGAAAAAGAAACTCTTCAAGAAAAATTCCTGTATCTGCCCCCAAAATTCAATCACATCTCTTGTAGCCATTGCCCATGAATCACCAAAATTTGATTGAAATTCTTCGAAGACTTCCAGAGATATTGTGAGGACATGATACAAGATAAAAGTGGTATGAATATAAAACCAAGATAGAAGTGGAAGTAATTTTGCATGGATCCAGTCTAAAATTTCATCATTTCTTCCATACTCTAATTGAAATTCCTCGAGTACTTTTGGAGATACAGTACAGACAGACACCATTCACCATTCAGTAAGTTTTTTTGACAACTGAACTTGTTTGTGTTATAAACATGACATTTTAGTCTATTCATTTTACAGCTTTCTTCAGGTGTATTATCTGAATGATGGTGATAAACAGAACATACCAATGGCACCTATGTTACAACATACGATTCGGTCAATGTAGATTTCTTCTTCTTTCCAGGTTAGGCTTCGATTACCGTACCTTGTCCATGTCGAGAAGTGGAAGCTAGTTCGGGTTGAACTCTGCATTTGTTCTGTTTACCACCATCACATTAAAATATTATACCTGAAGGAGGCCATTGAATGAATCCTCTGAAACTTAGTTACAAACAAGGAGTTCAATCATCAAAAAAACTCTGAATGTTAATGCCCTTTCTTAAAACTGACAATATTGCACAAAGCTAAATACTTCCATTACTAAGGATGCTTCCATGTAACTGATAACATACTCGGCCTCGAGAAGGACTCCTTCTCAAGGCCTCAAAAAGTATACAGTGTCTAGGGGATGGGGGGGAGAGGGGGCTTCTGGTTAGCTGTGCTAAAGCAGCACCTCCCCATTGCATTAAAATGTTTGCACAGACTGGACAATTTTCATTCTAGCCTACATGTAAGCATGTGAGCCCATACATTAAACTTGACCTTGTAACACATTCTGCATGAGGGCGGAAGCAGATAAATGTCTATAACTGATAGCATATCTACTAAATTCTTCTTCAAGATATAAAAGTTGAGGGTTTCAAAGTTCAGAACTTACCTGCAATTATTTTGGGATGATGTTTTTAGTATCATCAGCTTTGAATACAGATTGGATATAGAAAGTTTTTCATTATGCAAACATTTGGCTCGAACCCATTCCTGCAAGGAAAAACTTTATTAAAATCCATTCATACTCAAAGACATACAAAATTTGTTCATGTCAAACACTTGCATCAAAGTATCTCGATTAGTAATCGTCGATTAAAAGCAAAGAAAGCAGTCGAAGATATTCACTACGTTTATATCTTATTCTCTCTCCTCTCACAGATACAATCAATCTGTTACTTCTCACCCATCCGGTAGATACTGACATTTGTGGGAGAGTATGGTGTTGATATTTAAGTGTGGTTAAAAATTTCCAGGACATTTATAGATCACAAATTGTATTTTTGCATAAAAAAACTGCACATGAAAGTGGTTACTATCTTCAACTGCGATTTGAGTTAGATTCATTGATATAACAACATATTTCTAAACCCCTTTCTACCAAACAAAGAATAAATAATTATATTATAAAATTATATAAAATTATAAAATACTTACAGCATTATTATTATAGTGTCTATACGTTGGCCATAGGGAGAAGTCATGGTTACGGTCACGTTCTATTTTTCTTGGTAGAAGACGTGAGGGAATTTTATACACGGAGTATGCATCAAAGACAAGATAAACAAGGGAGAAGGAAATGAGCAAAAACAGGCAGAGTTGGAACGGCCGAAGGACACAGCCAGCTTTGGTTGACATGATAGATCTGCAAAAGGCTTTATAACAGCATTTGTGAGCTGCAAAATAGAATTTGAAAGTAATGTTTAGTGATATGATACAAACAAAAGAAAACTTTCTGAAGTTGGTACTTTTCAAGACCATATTTGGTAAATTTGGTACTGAATGAGAAATAAAACAAAAAATATTTGGTTCTGAAAATAAAGATTTGATAGAAAATTTACGAAAGATAAAAATCCCTTATACACAAATGATATGATTCAACACATATTCATAAAAAGATTTTTCTTTTTTTTTTAAATAAAAAATAAAAATGTATTTTAATCCATTCTTCCTACAAGCTTAGCTTGATTCCAAGTTGATTATTTCGCTACTTTATTTGGTGCCAAAATCATACAAATTTGGTCTTTGTAAGATAGTCCAGCCCAAACATTTCAAACTGAGGTCTACATACTCCTTGGTTATACAAGAGAAGTTACAGGGGAAATGCAAGTTGTCTAAGAACACTGGAATTCTGAAACAATCTCAATCAACACAACCCATGTTTCTTGTAAACCTGATATACAATAGGTAATACAGTTGAAATCAAAAGGATCATACTATAAGATAAAGCATTTCTGGTTCCATATATATATATATATATATATATATATATATATATATGTTATTGTGTCATCCACATACAGCTGTTTCGTTGTATTACAACTCTTCAGTGTGGCTATAGACTATCCATTTTCCCATCCAGTACCATGATGCAGGTTCGAAATCTTAGCTTCAGACCCGGAGGCTGGTATCCTCCCTCTACTCCACGTAACTGGACGGTCAGTGAGGTTGAATTTAAGCCATATATTTATTCATCGTGTAGATTCTTCATCCACCAGAGAGCTCCATTCCATGTTGGAAGAGCATTACATACATTATCAAGGCTCATTTAACTTCCTTGACGTCTTTTTTTTTTTTCTTCAGTACAAATATTTTCTGCGATACGCACATATTATTCCCTATAAATAATGTCTGGAATTGAGTTACTTATTGGAAACAACGAAGCTCATCTTCATTAAAAATGAAACATTAAATCAAATTAAATTATCAACAAATACTTTCTTTTGATTTAATGTTATAATCTTGCATTTTGTCTCTTGAATGGTATCTTTCATACATTATTTTAAGATATATTCTTTACATGGGGTATGTCAATGCTGTCAGATATGAGGAAAGGTATGCAGGAAGAAAAGGTTTGAGAATCACTGGCTTGGTCTATTTTTCAGGTTACTCACGAACTTACCAAGAAAAAAAAAATACAAAAAAGTGAACTAAAAGACACAATCTTGAAACAAAAGTTAATGGTGGGGATCCATCAAGAGCACATGACAGGAATTTCACTCATTGCAGTTCTATAACTCAATGTAAATGGCAAAAATTTGCATCATATTATTTATTGTAAGCTTACTAAGGAGAACACAGTGTGTACGTCATCTTTATTTCAAGTTCTCCAGACAGATGAGGTGAAAAGGAAAAGGTTGAAAGGTAGACACCTTGCCAAGTTGTGAAAGAATTGTGATGAATGACATTTTTTCTCTTCACAGGGAGTGAAAAGCAAGAGACAGCTCCAAACCTCAAAAATATGCTCCATCATCGTCTCCTAGTCATCTCAGAGAGTATCGCTTTCCTAATCCCAAAATAGTTGACTTACACCCAGATCAGGTTGTATCCATACTACCAGAACATAAACTAGACATGACCATGCATGGATGTAAATTTCTTTTTTTTTTAAATTTCTCCATTCAATGAAAAGGCAGCTCTCTTACTAACAATTAATAATGCTTTAAAGAAAACACAACATTCAGCTGAGCAAATATATTTGACTTATACAGTACACCAACTCTTATATACATTAAAATATAAATAAACATTGGTATAGGTCATAATTAGGGTGACTCCTTTGGGAATGATATGTGATATATTTTTTTTACAAGAAAAAAAAAAAGAAAATTTTGCAAATTGAATGAACAAACTTTTTCATTTATTCGTAGCAGTACTGGCAAAGTTGTAAACTCCCCCCCCCCCACCGGTCACCAAACAAGCCAAGCTCATGAACTTAGGGGAGTAAGAAAGCTACAAGAATAAGTGAACCATATGAACAAATATAGCTGACACAAATGCATAACGTGCTTGAATCAATAAGTCCGTAGCCCGACTGTTTGCAGTGTTTGACTCCACGGAGTTCAAAGAGATCTTTTTAATTTTTTTTATGAAAATATGCAACACGATGAAATCATATATTACGGGGATTTTTTTTTTTATGAATATTTTTCATGGATAAAAAAGTTTTCTTCTAGACCAAAGAGGTAAACATTTGAAATCTCAGTCCTTTAGCTATTTGTACACGATATAAACATAGATAGCCAGAAACACATAGAAACAGTTTTAGTTGATCGTTTCTGATAGCCTTTCATTGTTCTCCTTTCTGGAACCAAGATAAACAGCCGGTGAAAAAAAAAAAAAATCTATATCATTCTCTTAGTTCCTACCTATGTTTGAACTTTACCTTATCTCCTCCTGAGGTCATTACCAAGGTGTAATTTAAGATGATATGGGAAGAGAGAAGAACATTAGGTAGTTTTTTCACTTGTGAAAAAAATCTGTTTTGTTTTGGATAGCATTCAGATAAAAATATAGATGGGCAATGAAGATAGGAAGGGATAAGAGAGAGAATGAGAAGATACAGACTAAGGAAGATAAAAGCAAAGACGTGACATAAAGGATAATCTCATTTGTCAACACCCATGGAATTTCCACAGGTTCAGTTAGCGTCTCATTGAGAGACTGCTACAAACATCCTTACACTTACAGACCACAATGCTGACCTCTAGATACTGAACTACCTAACTAGTAGATAAATTGGCTGAATTACTATGATCTACTCACTATACTCTTAACTATATATCATTATCTTATTGTCAAGGCCGCCCCTAGGTACATAGCAACAAGGGTAGTTGCCCAGGGCACCAAGTGCTGGAGGTGGGGGGTACATGTCATATATCCAAGACATTACGACTTTCCAATTACAAATGAAAAATAATGAGAAAATTAACAAAAAAAAAAAACAAAACAAAAAAAAAAAAAAACACTTCCTATACATTCATTTTTCTCACTGTAAAACAATACAAGCATCCCCCATCATAACGCAGGTGTCAGGATCAAACAAAGCCAACCACACTATAGCTGAGCAGTGATGAAATTAGTTATTTTGGAGCTAAATCTAGGCTACTTTGAACTTGAAACCAGCAGTTTTCAAGCTAGACTTAGCTACTTTCAGATCCACCTTCAGCTTGTGTTATAACACTAACTGCATTTTAACAAACTATGTTGATGGCCTGCATGTACTATACCTCGGAAGGTCCCTATGTTCAGCTTGCTCCAGGGCACCAGGAATCCTAAGGCCACCCCTGCCTATTATATTTGTTATTCATGTGAATTAGGACAAAATGATTCAAAACTGGACATGTATTGCTTTGAAATGGTTGATCACATGAAAATGTGTATAAACTTTGGATAGATGTGAAAAATGAAAAGTGTTGAAGCAGAAATTAAATTGAGAAGGGGTCTCTTAGCACATACAAGTATCAATGTCATTATCACAGAAAGTGAACGAAAATCAATTTTTATGCATAGGTAAGATGCAGGGGAGGTAATTGTGAAGAAATTCTTAGATCTGGATCAAATTTATACCTGAAATAGAGTCAAAAACACCTTAAAACCACCAGAAGCATCTAGATCCCCCATACCTGAAATCTAGGAAATATATTACATAATGATACATTAAAAGTGGCTTTAATCTTCATTCATTCAATTAAAATATTTCTTAATTTATTTTTCTATTACTACTATTATAAATTGGACAAAAACATTTATTTCATAAAAAAACTCATCTAAGTAGCAATTTCTGAGACCTCGACAACCAAAAATAGATTTTTTTTTTTTAAATCTAATTAGGCAATACACTGCAAAGGAAGTGACTAACATTTCAGTATGTTAGTCAGTGATGGCAATTGATACAAGAGATGCTGTAGCATTTAAAAATTTACTATCACTTAAAGCAGGCTTTGATCTATCTGAAGCCAGGCCATTTTCAAGTTGGGTAGGAAAATGACTTAAGAGCACAAATTATTTTGGACTAGTAAAAACCTGTTGCTTTGCTTACAGTATACCTGGAGCTATGTCCTGTGTCGGAACGTTTACACAGTAATTTCAAGGGTCAACACAAGTTATTGTTGATTAAAATTCTTGTATTCGTTTTGTATCAATCGTTGAACAACTAAAATGCTAAGAAGCACACTGCTTTATAGTCATTAGATTGCACTAAGTGGATTAGGGGAACACCTCATGTAACTATATAATGAATAAGCCTTGTTCAAGACAAGACAATTCTTTGAAGGGTTTAATGAAGAACTAGTAAGTATTTGTCACTTGCTAATGGTGTACCTGAAGGTATGGGCCGTGTCAGGAGGTTTACACAGTAATTTGAAAAGATTAATGCAAACTAACATTCTTGTATTCATTTTTGATGAAAAATGAAATAGATACATCAGCAACAGTAGTTATGTCATCAGCGGCCATCGAACATACACACATAAGAGAACATTAGTAATGTTTGAATATCAGCATTACCTATTTCCTCTCTTCCTGTTAATCACGCAAGTCCTGAATCCTTAAGATTTATAACAATTCAGACCAATCCTACGACTAAACAAGATCTACCTTGCAATGAAAAAAAAAAAAAAAAAAAAAAAAAAAAAGAAAAATAGATAATCATCATCACCTGAATGTTTACTTATTAACACACATCCACACACGAGGTACTACACAAAAGTTCAGAGAATTTGAACAACATGCCAGAACCATATCTAGAAGCGACTTTTTTTGCTACACTTTGCGAGAAGTGTATATACATACCAAAGGGGAGTATCTTCTAAAGAAATTGTGGAAACTATACGATTGGGGTAAGCACCATACTTCACTATCTATAATCTGCCACTAAATATCAAATCTCAAGTTATCAGCCAATTGAAAACAAAGTATATCAAAAGATAAAGTTTATCTCTCAACATTCCAGTAAATAGATCATGCCACAACTTGAACCATGAATAATTAACACACAGAGGGAGGAGAAAAGAAAAAAAAAAAGGGCAAACATGAGGTTGAAAATCCATATTGAACAGTAGTAATTTGATTTGGCTTTGCCAACGAAGTGGGAGAGTTATATGTATTCAGTCATGTCAGTCGTTTAATCTATCTGTTCACAAGATATCTCCAAAATTACTAAACGGAACTTAGTGGAAAGATCAGTAAAGGAATAAGAATTTGTTAAATTTAAGGGCAGACCTGAGTACAATTACCTACTCTACCTCGTAGTTACATGTCCACCTAACATGATATCGCTAAAAGTTCATTTCTGTCCACAAAATATCTCCAAAAGTTTCCAAATTACTGTGGAAGGATGGGCAATAGGCTACGAAAGAAGCAATCAATCTTTTAGGTGGATCCATGCACAATTACTTCCCCTGACAATGGTGTTGGTGGGGGTATAGGCTCAAAGTGCTTTTTAGTTAAACATACAATGTTGAACAATATATAGAGAACAATTTATGCGTATCACCTCAATATTTGCATTGGTAAAGCCCTAATCCTTTTCTTTTATCATATACTTCCAACTTAGGAGGGATGGGCTCTGTTAAGATATCTCGCTCTAGACACACCCATGAAGAAATCATGTGTGGTGCCCCGATAATCCTGCACTGGGTTATAAGAAAGGGAAAAGTTTGTTTTTTTTTTTTTTGGCTACCAAGTGCTAGAAAAGAATTATGTTTATTACACCACCACTAACACAAATGTCTATGACTGAGATTTTGAGTAAATGTGATTTTTTGATGCTGCTTCTATGTACAAGTTGTATACTTTTCTTCACGCCACAATGAATGTTTCAGAGTACACTGAACTCAAAATACAGGAGTTTTTCTTTTTGCTCAAACTTCTGTAGAAAAGAGGTTTCAATCATCTCAACTTTATTTAGGACTATGTTCACAAAACCTTCAACCTACGAACTGCTGAAATATCCTCCAGTAAAATGAAGTGGTTAATTTTTAATAAAATAGATCAGGAGTAAGCAAAATTCAGTCTGCAGCTCTATTTCACCCAGCCTGCCGACTTCATTGAACACGTGAGGTTGGACACAAAAATCATTTGTTTTTCTTATCTATCTTTAGTCAACAAACAACAGTATTCAGCATTGAAAATAGAACAACAGTCTCCTTTTTGTAGTGGCCTGGAACCAATCAATGTTTTATGGCCAACTGATTTAACACTACACATACCTACTATTCTATTAATGTACACAAAATTTGAACCATAATTTGACAATATTTTGACACCCTAGAAAGAATTTGATAGTTCTCATTGATTGATAGTTCATGGAGATTTTATGTAGGTATATGTATATATTTACAATGAAAAAAAACAAAAAAAAAAAACCAGAGCAATTAGAAGATACAATGTTTCTATAGCCTTTTTTGATCATTGTTTCATTTCTTTTTTTTAAATTATTCAACATGGTCTGCAAGTGAACAAAAAAATTCTATGCAGCCCACCTCAAAAAATATTTCCCTAATCCTATAATGTACCAATGAAATTCAAAGAAAAAGATAAAGAAAAAAAAAAAAAAAAAAAAAAAAAAAAAAACACTTTTGGAGTTTTATGGGGGGCTAAATGCAAATGCACAGATAAATAGTCATATATTGACTTCCGCCTGACTGAATAATGTCCAAATGCAAATATATCTCTGAAAACACTTAAAATCATCTCAGAGAGTATCACTTTCTTAGTCCCATAATAGTTGACTTACAACCAGATCAGGTTGCGTTCATACTACCCGAAATCGACAAGACCATGCATGGATGGTGACTCCTTTGGAAATAATACGCAACATATTTTTTAAGAAAAGAAAAAAAAAAAAAAAAACAAGAAAAAGAAAAGTACTTAGACAGAAATGAAGGTGTGTAAAAATTGAAATACTGATATGCATACTCATCATTCTTTTTCCATTTCATTTGTCGCTTGAAAAGTTGAGATCTTGAAATATGTTGTGATAAAATTATAAAAATAGATCGGTTACTCTGTAGTGGAAGCACGCCGGGCATAATACCAGTAATGGACACAAGGCTGGAAACGTGTGCGTACTTGGAAAAATTGACTATGCATACATAGGAGATAGTTGCGGCACATTATTGTTCTGTAGCATATAGAGAACTACATTTTCTGCTTTTTTAAAAATTGTCAAGTCTCTGATCAAGTCCTCAAAATACTGTGGTGAAAGCAGCATAGACATAATACCAATAATGGACAAAAAGCTGGAAATACATGTTAGTATAAAAAAATATATGCCACTCACAAGTGTGCCATGGCACACAGTTTGAGAAACACTGAATTAATCGATAGTATTTTTGAAGAAAATCCAAGTTGTCTAAACAACAGCTGAGCAAACATCAGCTTTTTCATCCAAAAGCTACAAAACAAAATTAAGCAAAGCATTTATATAGTTTCACCAAGTCTGAGTTGACAGTTTTTTTTTTTCTAATGCTTAGATCAAACGTTAACAAGATCCAATTTCAATACAAATATTCATTCGAAATGTTGACACGAAGAACAAACATATTTCTGATAAGGTTGCCAAGCTGACCCAAGAATGCTATTAGCCAACAGAGAAAAAAAAAAAAAAAAAAAAAAAAAAAAGATCTTTTACATTGTCCATAGTAAACAGGTGTAGAAGATGAAAAATCAATAAACACTTAAACTTCAATAAGTAGAATTTTTTTTACATGCTTATCAAGGAAACTTTAAATAACAGGTTATTTTTCATCAATTCAATCAACAAGCTGATAACCTGCCCATTGGCCAAATGTTCAGCAAAGCACTGCAAATCACCAAAATATAGTCCCAATAAAAGATCAAAACTATATTTTAGGAGTTTTTGATTCAATACAACAGATAAACAGATTTTGGTATTAGGTAGATGGATAGATAGATAGAAATCAGATTATCATTATCAGTGTGAACATTAGATCCCGCATTATTTTTCTTTGGAATTTTCAATAATCAACTTGCAAAAAATACACAGAAAATTTCATGGGATACATAGTATTATTCCAGAGTTACACTATTACATACAGATGGACATTTTAAGAATTAACATAGGCTTATTAAAGCATTCTTGAAAAAAAAAATTATTTTTACAAGAGAAATCAAGAAGAGTTCAAACATGAAATAGTTTCAAAGTACAGTTTTTTTTAAAATCTGGAAGGATGACAAAGTTGGCATCCTTGGTTCGGAATCTGAGTGGTCCTTCTCCTAGACTGATTGCTTAGCTAGAGAGCCCAATCTTGTCAGCTAATAAAACCATTGAGAGGGGTGAAAGAGAGATAGATTCATGCCTTTTCCAAGGGCATCAGTGCAAAGTGAATGTAAACAGCCTCACTGGAGACTGAACTTGGGCTCACCAGTTCTATTACCACCCATGCCATCAACTACAACACCATGGGTACCTCCAGACATCAATACATATTACAGAGAGTATGTGTGTACATATGAGCGGTCATAATGTGTGCATGTGTTGTGTGTGACAAGACTAGTGACAGGAGAAAATGAGAGAAGATAGGCTTTATAATAATGGAAGCAACTCGATGAAAACCAACCCGTACAGGAAAGATATTCAGCTACTTCCTATGGGAGACCAAAATGGAGCATTTGACACAAACAAGATATTAAGACTGTTTTAGGGTTTTCCGGGGGGGGGGGTTGTTAAAAAAAAACCTTGATTCAATGCCTCTGGCAACAACACACAGTTTGGCTACTCGCAGGTCACATATGAACAAATGGAATTAGACTTATAGATAGAGGAAAAGATGATGATGATTATCATTATCATCATTATTATTATCATTATTATAGGGGTGAGCAAAAAACACAGAAACCACACTAAGATCATTCAGTTGCAGATCACCCAGACTTTTTTCACATTCTCTATGCATTTTAGAGGTACCTTAATTCAGTATCTCTGGTTACAAGGCAAGGCTTCAACTACTTAGGTCACATACAGATAAAGAGAATGATTCAGTATTATATAGAAACATAAATGGAAATCAGATCATTATTACCGAGGTGAGTGTGAACACCACAATATTATTTACTTTTCCCAATTTAAAACCTTTCCTTAGGTCCATCAAGTACACATGCTAATTTGGTTGGGCTATGGTAAAACCTTCCCTTCGGTCCAACGAGTATGCATGCCAATATAGCATGGTAAACTTGGCTACAGCCATGTTTACCATGCCATAGAAACTACTAAAGAAAACACAGCTAGACACCACCAAATTATATATATATATATATATATATATATATATATATGATAGATAGCAACGCATCAAAACCTTTTAACAAAAGGATCATTGTCAGTGTATTAAGGTTACTACAAAGTAGCATGTGTAGAGGTTGCTTAAATAGACTCAGGTCAAAAGCTGGGTTCAAGTCAAAATAGCACAAAACCTTTCTTTATACTCAATATTCACTCATTACTTGGGTGATTGGTAGATAAGCAGTGACAGACTATATACCTCAGGTAGGAGGTGGGAGCTGGGATAATTTCTAGTGACACTCCTTCCAGCCATCCCCAACTCTTTGTCGAAAGTGCAGTATAAATTAATACTGAAATATTTGAAATACTCCCGTATACACTCAAATCATTCTTGTGCTCACGGGGCCCAACTCCATTCTTGGCCCCCAAGCTTAAGGCTACTCTGTCTAAAGATTAGAGCATCACTGCTATGAGAGTGTTGTAGCTACCTCAAGATATTTGAAACCAACATATAAAAGCAGAACGGACTAAGGAATTGAAAGGCTACTAAAGTAGTAATGAAAAACAGCCAAAAGAAGAACAAGAAAAGAACCAACTGTTCAAAAACTGCAACATTGTACGTACAATTTTTGATAGCATTTGATTACATTTGTTTCTGTAATGAAAGTATTTCTTTCCAATTGAGTTTTCAAGTTGATCTCTGCTAACACTGAAATAATAAAGAACCATCACAATGAAATCAAAACGAGAAATAAGAGACAAAATACTGTACAATTCATTATATATATATATATATATATATATATATATATATAGTGTCATCCACAGACAACAGTTTCATTGTATTACAACTCTTCAGTGTGGCTATAAACAATCCAGTACCACAAGGTAGGATTGAAATCTTTGCTTCAGACCGGGAGGCCAGTATCCTACCGCTGGGCCACGGAACTGGACTGTCAGTAAATTTGAATTTCAAGAGATATATTCATTTAGCTTCTTAAATTCCCCGTCCACCAGAGTGCTCTATTCCTATGGAATATGCATGCATGCATGCATGCATGCATGCATGCATGCATGCATATATATATATATATATATATATATATATATATATATATAGCATGTGTGTGTAAAGTGTATACATCAATTATAAATACCATATAGTTGGCTTTATTTATTTCACATATTTATTCATCTCAGAACTATTTTTTTTTAAATATGACGTAGAATAAAGATTGACATCAAAATGATTCAATTACCTTTCACTTAATTTTTCTAATATTTCGCTAACCTTTAATGGGAAGACCTTGCCAAAGTTTATTACGATTTTGACTTTTTTTTCTTTTTTTTTTCATTTGTTAATCTTCCCGCTCTTCGATCTTGTAGTGTGATGTAAAAAAAGAAGAAAAAAATATTCCTCTTTCTTTACCCACTCTCTATATAGAATCTTTCTATCTTTACCACTGCATTCTCTCTCTTATTAACCTCCCCTCTTACAAGGAGGACTTAATTTCCTTGTTAAGGATTCTGTCTCTCTTCAGGTCACTTAATTCCTTGCAAACACACAGAAAACCAAATCGGCAAACAGAATTCAACTCCTGGTTGAGGCAGCTCATATTCACAATAAAAGCTGTATTGCAATACCAAAATAAGCAACCTTTTAATTTTCCAGCATCTCTTTATCACAACTTTGCACAGGCTGTCAATCTACTGCAGTAAGTAAACAGTATGGACAAATTAAAGGATAAGCTCCCTCGGTGACACTAACATGTATCTCTTTTTGCCGCAAGGGAGCCAGGGTGACCATTCCAGCAGCTCTTACATACTGGGTTACGAAAACCCTACGGTTGGCAGAAAATCAAATCAAAACTTTGAATCTAAATTCTATTCTTCCACAATCTCTTTCAGTACCACAACTGTCAATTCTTTTACACTAGTAACAGCAATAATATCTTTAATTGAAAACCCACCCTACAGCAAGATTTTGAGCTAGCTCCTGCAGAAAACCTGGATTGGGCCTTCAGGATCCAATAAGAGATAAAACAATTTTTTTTAGGGATATCTTGATTCAAAACCTCTGGTTGCAATGCATCACTTATAAAAAAACAGAATCAGACTTTTATAATATAGATAGATGTATAGAAATCAGGTCATTATCATTGGGTTGAGCCCGAATTTCACACGATCATTATTCAGTAGCAAATCACCCTGACTTTTTTTGTATTTTCTAGGTCAACACATTTTAAGGGGACATTGATTCAATACTTCGCTATGAAGCCACTTACAGATAAATGGGATCACACTTTTAGTGTTATATAAATGGAGATCAAGATGGAAATCAGATCATTAATTTTGGGATAAGTATGAACACAGGCCGCATACTATTTTGGAGGGGAGGGGTCCATAAATTTAATATGCTAAAAACATGCTGCCAAGTCCCATCAGTAACCACAGAAAATTTGGTGGCAATATCTGTAGCTGCCCTCGAGACATGCTATAGCAAAGAGATGGAAAGATGAATAGTAGGTGAATTACAGCATATTTTTTATTCAAAATGATGAGGCATTGAAAATTATTATTCTTTATCTATTCTTTATAAGCTTATAAGCAAAAAGAGGCTTATTTTCCAGTATGATCATGAGGAAAAAAAAAATTGTTATAAATAAAAAAAAAAACTATAATGAAAAATGTCAAAGTACTTGCTGACATTTATATATGTACAACTCATTTATATTTGTCAAATGAATGAAAGAAGGTATTTAACCTCGAAGTTCAGATGAAATCTGATGTGACATTTACTAAAGAAAGGCACAGATGGCAGAGCTCAAAGGTTCTCATTTCCTACCAACAATTGCACGAAAAGCCTCTGATTTTCAATAATATTTAAGGTAGGGCAAAGGACATATTTTAGTGAAATCGGTCAGGATCCTTAAAAAGTTATTCAGTAAAAATCGTTAACATGCACTGGTTAATTAAAATAGGCCAGTGTATCCAGGTTAATATCAGATAATATGGCTGATGCTGCAAGCCTTCGCATTCCAATACTCTAAGCTTCGACACAGCGAAATGAGAGGTGTAGGGTCAGGAACTGTCACAGAGTATTTCATTCCGTTAATGGGACCTATTTTTCCAACTTTCTAACCTTTCCTATTGCCTGGAGATGATTTGATTGGTTGCCACACAAGCCCTAAAGCAGTGGTTCTTAAAC
Organism: Thysanoteuthis rhombus; assembly: GCA_963457665.1. Classification (NCBI taxonomy): domain Eukaryota; kingdom Metazoa; phylum Mollusca; class Cephalopoda; order Oegopsida; family Thysanoteuthidae; genus Thysanoteuthis; species Thysanoteuthis major. Next base: position 48,393,477 of record OY735216.1, on the reverse strand, counting down.
AGGAGGGACACCCCTCAAATTTCAAGAGAGGGTAGGAGCCTGCAAGGAAAAGGTAAGAATTTTTTCAATTATTTTGGGGCTTCTCTTAAATGTTTGCATGATATTGGGATGAATATAATATATTAAAATTTATATTTCTCAGATTTGCAGAACCAATTTTGAACTAATAATTTGGTTTAAGATGTGGTGGGGGGTTAAAATCCTAACTACTAAACAGAAGCATAGTGGTAAAAAGGTCAAGAACAACAGTCCTAAAGTATCAAGTTCTCAAACTGTTCCTCATGGGTTATTTGCCACTGTTGTCAATAATCCTTCATCATTGGGAACAGGATCAGGACTCTCTCAAGGTTTATTATTGGTATCCATATCTCTAGATCTAAACCTATTGAACCAACACTGGAAAGTTTACGTTATAATAGTGTCTACTCGACATTATTAGTAGTTTGAGAAACATTAAGTCTGAATTTAAAATTGTACTTGAAAATTAGTCTAAATTGTTGGGTAGATACCGTGGCTGTTAAGGACTCAAAAACTTATGATAATAATGAATTATATCTCTGCCTAAATTGAATCTGCAAACAAATGCAATAACATAAGTAAATCTTTTATTCTTAGCATTGTTCTCAAAGATGGGGCAGGGGGTGTAATCAGATGGTCAATTCTATAGACCCACACTTTTAGTTATATGGTATTTTATAATAGAAAGATGATAATCCTGACAACAATTAGAGCTGCTCTTTATCTTCATTGGTACTAACAATGAATGTATCTTCACAAATCATTCGGGAAATGGAGACAATCATTACCTCAGGTTTGGCTTGACATGAGAGCAGCTGGCCTATTAGAGACCGTCAACCGAAACAGTCAGCATAGGTTTTGTCAGTTTTTAAGCTACTTCTGTTGTACAGGCCACAGCAGTGGAGCAAGAGGGCTTTACTTTAAACCTATCCAGAAAGGGAATTAAAAGATAGATTATAGTTTGTTTTTTTTAATTCCCCCTTCTAAATAGTTTTTTTGGGGGGGGGGGTCAATTTGCAATTTTAGTATATGCTTTATTGATCTTAGTCTGTGTCAGGCTTGTTTTTTCAAGATATACAGTCAAGTGATCACAGGCCAACAAAAGGTGAGAGGAGTAACTTATTCATTGACCATCCCTTCCCCCCCTTTTTTCAAGTGATTAATCCCAACGTGGAATAGTAAGCTTAGCTTGGTATAACAAAGCTGAATGGAGAGAAGGTAATGTAGGTAGGAAGATTGAGTTATACAAGTCTTTTAAGTGAAGAGGGTCTGCCTTGGAAATCAGCATTTGAAATCCTTTTTACCTGGGCTCAATACCGACCACTGGTACTGGTGGGAAATATGTATAGATTTAACCCGCCGACCAGGTTTTAGCTACCATCATTACATCTGTATAGTTGCTAATGGATAAACTGAAGTTCGAAACAGCTGTTAATACAAACGTCCAACAACTCAATATTTTAGATTACAAGTCAATACCTACAGATGTCATGTACTTTATGTTTTCCTGGTCGTTCGATTTAGTTTCTCACTATCACACAATAATAATAACTGAACCCATGGAAATTCCACGAGTGTCGACGACTGAGAATATCCATTATCTCATACTTTTGCTCTTCTCACCCACATAGCCTCTCCTTCTCCTTTATGATTGTCATTGCCTGGCTATGCTTCTAACTGTTATACTAACATGGATTACCTCCATACATAAAAACCTTACTTCTCTCAGTAAATCACCTAACAATTTTCTCTCTTACAACCCACTTTTTAAACTACCTAACTCTCTCTTATGTTATTACTGAAGGTGTAACATTAGAATGCAGATCAGAGCAAGCAGGATAATGTTATAGTACCCCCCCACCTCAAAAAAACCAAATAAATAAACAAATGGTCCTGGATCTGTCCCCAAATTTAATCAATTCTTCCAAGGCCCATAGACCATTGAGAGCTTTTAGAGATATACTAATTGGTCTTTTCACAAAGTGGAAGAGAGAAATTTGAGAATCAATGTATTAACTTTGAAGCGCACTTCTTTTAGGGACTGTCAACATGGGTTTCTCCATTTTTTTAAGTGAGTCTAGCTGGTTATCTGTCATGCATACAGGCAGCACCAATGGATTGAAAGCTTTAACATTTACTCATTATTATGTCAAACAAACAAATTCTTGAAAATTCATCCATAAAAGAGGTTTTAGTGGGGAGGGGGGGTCAATTTACATTGCAAATGTATGCTTATTGGTCCCTTAGTTTGTGCCTGACAGTGTTTTTTTGAAAATTTGGACTTTTTTTCAGTGATCACCACTCAACAGAAAACGAGAGAATCACTCCTTTTTTCCAAATTTTTTAATTAATCACTCAACACCACATGCTGCCAAAAGATATCAGTCACATGATGGTTTACTTATGAGTGACTAGCCAGACCAGTGTCTTTTTCTTCCGCTTTGAATAACACGTTCATCTACTGATCTGTAACACTAATAAATAGCATGGTAGGACAGAATATAAACCTGTGCAAATCATCCAACTCCTACGACAACTCTCATCAGAGTATACAGCTGGTGACAAAGTCCCAGTTTCCATGCATGTATCGGCTTTGTTTCTCTTTGCAAGTTTCAAATCGCATCAAGTCCAGGACTTCATTCTAACAAGTTTTTTTTATGACAATCCCTTTGGCAGGATGTAAGTCCACCGAATCAACTAACCATAACCACACAACTTACAATGTACACAATTAGCAGCTGAATGCACAGGGAAATTTGTGTTAATGGAGAGTTTTTCACACCCACCAGGGCATGAGGTAGACATACTAACCATTAAACTATCCAAGCAGACTGTATCATTTATGTTCATAGTGAGAAAAATAAATGAATAGGAATAAAAAGTTAATTACAATGATTCTGTTCAACTTATTGATTTTCCAATGTTTCCATTTGTATTTGGAGAGTCCTATTGTCTAAGACACATGATAGGAGGCGTTCCCCGGCACTTGGTGCCCTGGGCGACTGCCTGAGTTGCCAGGTACCGAGGAATAGCCCTAACAATAGGTTAATGATACAGAGTTCAAAGTATAGTGAGATCCAGTAAATCATAGTAATTCAGACAATTTATCTACTAGTTAGCTAGTTCAGTATCTAAAGGTCAGCATTACAGTCCGCAGTTAAATGTAAGGGTATTGATAAGAGTCTCTTATTAAGACACTAGCTGAACCTGTGGAAATAACATGGGTGTTGACAAATGAGATTATCCATTATCTCATGCCTCATATGCTCTTCTCTTGAACCAAATAATCGAACCTGGGACCTTCTGCGTGTAAAGCAGATGTGCTAGCCATTGCACTATCCGAGCAGATATCTGAGATAAAAACATGGTAGGAATAAAAAGAATTTTAAAATAAAAAATATGATCTTCAAGGCAGATATCAAGACTTCAAAAGGTAGAATGAAATTAAATCAAATGTATCATTCTATATCAAGTGTACCGAATTTGGATAAGTGCCCCACTCAACCATCTCTAATTTTGCTAACTCTTTGGGGTCTGAAATGAAGTCCTGAAATATTTTAGCTCAATATCTTTACTTATTCAGTAACTATGGATCCAAGAACAAGAACTACTTTGTTGTGTGATGGTGGCCGAATTATTTTTTCTATTTTCTACTAGCCACCATTCCATATCAGGAAATTTTACGATGCTGAAAACTTACTTTTTGTACATTTTGAAAATGTCATCTACCTAGCTCATAAAAGAATGTCAAAGTGGGCTCCAAATTGAATTAGCATTTCAGGGAAGCCATTTTCAAGTAATCATATCTCAGAAGGCTGGCTCTATTTGTAAGCAGTGTCTGGCAAAGAAGAAAGTAGTCTCAATGCACTACAAAATATGACAATCTGGATATTTTGTACTTTTTGAGATATAAGGTCCCAAAAATAGCCCCCCCCCCCCAAGAAATGATAAATACACCTTTTTTAAAAGCACAAGTGAAAAACAGAAAAAGCTGCACCATTTTCAAAAAAAAAAACAAAAAAAAAAAAGCAATGTTTAAAATCCTTGCGGCTAGCTTTTCAATTAGTTTTCTGGATTCTTTTACGTTCTAATCACTGGTAGTAATGTGGAGAGGATACGGCATGTATCTACTTCTTAATTTCCAGGTTTTTTGTAAGTTCAAAGTCTACTAATACAGAAACTTTACCATATACCTAGTCCCCCAAAATCATTTCCATCACTGGTCCTGGTAAAGTATCGAATCTTTGTTACATGACAACATCTTGAATTTAGAATTTCATATATTTGCTATCCTGCATGATCTATGGTCAGGAAGGGACCATTCATTCACTTGACACAGAATGTCCCAGATACTTCAAAGGGTAAACAAATAATAAAAAAGCTTTTTAAATGTAAACTGATCAAGAAATCAATCATGGTTATCCAAGCAAACAATTGGACCTGTTTATATTGGATAAAATTAAAGTGAGATTAAAAAGAAAAAAAAAAAAAAAAAAAGCTCCTACAACCACCCCACCATGCCAGAGTTTGCATGCAAGCTGTGTCAGATATACAAATTGTTTGGGTAAGTAAGAGTAATGTCATCATACTAATCAATTATTGACAGCAACAGATATGAGACATGTATAATATTATTAGATGTTACCTATACAATCAATATACACAAATATTCATGCTTTTAGAATTTTTCCTTCCAAAAAGGTCAAGGGATTTATTAGGTTGACTAGAAAATGATCATGTTTTTATAATAGAAACAAGCAAAAGAAAAGAAAAAAAAAGAGAGAGAGATCCCAAGTGAAGGAAGAAGGGTTTCATCAAAGAAGGCTCAATCAAATCAAATGCACTTTTGCCAACATGTAACAAAGTAATTGATGCCTGAACTGTAAATATCATTGTTCCTGGAGTTGATAAAATCTTGAAAAACTTCCTTCTTGGACATCCATTATCCTTCAGAGAAACATCTCAAAGAAACTTCTGGAACCAACTCTGAATCATAAGGAACCGATCCTCAGCCAATGTTTGGTTAATGTTCCATGCAGTTTCAATAGATGTTCATCAAAAGTTTTAACTCTTAAAGAGAAAATCATAATAAAGTCATTTTAGTCAATTTTGTTCATGGATCAATAGCCCAAACTTATTAACAGTGGAGAATTAGAAATTATATGTAAAATAATAATTACTTTACAAAATAACATGCAACAACCAACTTGCACCAAATGGTAAATAAAACACCATTATTTCTTGACCACATGACACCAGATATTGATCTCTAAAAGTAAGTAAACAAAGCATAAACTTTACTTATTAAATCTATCTCTGAGAAGAGAAGGGTTGAAAAAAAAAAATCTTTTTTTAAAAACACCTGGCCATATTCTGGCTAACTATGAAACCAAATTTCTAAATCACTTTATGCACAGGTGCATTTTCAGATTACAATCCCACCCAATGACTAGGTAGCTCTTACAGTCTCTTTAAAATCAGCATGTGCAGATTCGAATAAATTCAAGATTTTAAAATTACCTCCTTAAAAGCAAAATTGAGAAAAACAAACAAAGGGGGTTTGCCTCTTTTCTTGAATCATACATGGTGTTTCATAAAGGATGCATCACAGCGGATACGAGGGTAGATAACCTATGATGTTAGTTAGGTGGCCACCCTATACTCAGAGACAACAGTATTTACTGGTTGAAATGATTGCATCATATGCTTGCCTAATTCAAGCATTATTCCTTCATGTCGTGTCAGCTATATTGTTTTCTAATATAATGAGAGGTTCATGTAATAAAACAGGTACCTGCATCCAGGTTAAAGGAAATCACTTCCAACATCTACAAGGTAAAAGGTAAAGTGCCATCCCTCAATGGAGTATGACGACTGGTGACGAAGTCCCGGTTTCTGTTGCATGTATCAGCTTAGTGATCCTTGTAAGTCCCAAGTCTGGTCAAGACCAGAACTATTTACTAACAAGTTTTGATGATCACCCCCTCGGCAGGATGCAAGTCCACCGAAGGGATACCTCACATCCTAATCACACAGCTTAGAGTGTACTCAATTAGCTGCTGAGTGCACAGGGAAATAAGTCCTAATGAAGAATTTTCTAAACGCTCTGCTCATACTAAAATCAAACCAGTGACCACCTGCTTGGGAAGCAGACGTGCTAACCCTAACACTATCCAAGAGAACAATTGAACATCTATAGTGAAGTTGAAATATACGTGTAATCAGGATCTTTTTCAATTTGTGTCTTTGATAAATAGTTCATAGATTTGGAGTAGCTTGAATAAAAGTTATCAAAAAGATGGTTACATCCTTTTTTTTTTTTTTAAACACCCTATACCTAATGAAGGCAGGAGAATTGATTGGCCAGAACACTGTGCTGATAATATCAAAGATGGAAGGAGAGATTAGATTGTCTCAACAAAAGTTTGGATGTTAATGACTCTTCTCAAAGTTAGAGACAATACCATCAAGATTAGTATAGCAGCTCAGAAAGCAGATTCAATTTTTAGCACTTGAAACAATCCTATCAGAAATTGACTTCTTCATAGCTCTCAACGTCAAATATTTCCCAAGAAAATTTGGCTGAAGTCTATATCACCACCTCAGCAAATCAATTAGACTTCTGGGTTCCCTGAACCTGGTTTTGTATAGCAATAAAGTTCTCTTTGCTGGTTAGTATCGCTACAGACTTAGTCCAAGCATGTCGCACAAAGATAGCATTTTAATTTTTTCACCTGAATGGGTTCGGATAGGAGCAGTTGCTACAGTGTTTGGTTTTCCCCTCTCCAACCATGTCTAATGAATCTTAGCCTTTGGATTTTCATCATCCTGGAGATACAGTCAAGATCACAACATACATATTTGTTTTTTGTTTTTTTTTTACTTTTGTCCATGAGATGTTTTGTGTTATTCTCAACGGTCTTGTACAAATTTCCATCAAGGTGATTCACTATGCTCACTTGCCTGTAGCTCTGAAGATTTAGACCATAAGGTTTTCAATTAACACTGATTTCCATATTGAAAGAGTTATTTCTGATGATTGAACTACTTGTTGTTTACAACATTTCAGATAATCCATTATACGGTTTTCTTCAGGTGTACTATATAGATGTAATGGTGGTAAACAGAAATTTTTTCCTCTAATGGCAGCAACACTTATGGCTGACCAAATCTGGAGAGAAGGTGGCAAACCAGATCCTCTGAGAAGAAGTCCAGATTATAAATAGTGAACGTCATTGGAAATAGAAAAATCAAAACAGCAGCTCTAAGTAGTGTGTCGGCAGAGTATACAAGTAAAAAAGTGAGGAATTCCAACTCGAAGTGTTTTCCACTACTCAATAGGGACAAGTATGGAAATACTGTCCTAACAAGGAAAGGAAAATACCTGAAACTTATCTTATATAAGTGCGGCTGCTACCGAAGAAAAAAAATTGGATAGTACACCTGAAGAAGGCCATAGAATGGATTGGCCAAAATATGTTCACAACAAGGAGTTCAATTGTAAGAAAAACCCTTTGGATGTCAATGACCTTCTCAAAACTAGAGATTGATTCCTATATGATCTGCATTTTATAAGCTGCTATCTATGCAATTCTAATCCTTGTATCTACATCTTTTCGGTAGTTTATCCAGGCACCAAGTCTATGAAGCCACTTAAAATATAGAAGGATGGATGCATATAAATGGATGCAGATACAAACTGAAATGCAAAAGAAGATTTAATACAGTTACTAATGTAGCAATTCCTGGTACTAAAAACCTAAGTAACAACATTGACACCTGTTTTATTCCCCCAAGAGGTTCTACCTGAATAGCTTATAGCCTAAAAGATATCTCTGCTTTCAGAAAATGTTACATTGAAAGACAAGGGGATAGAGAAAAGGTTCTGAGAATGGAATCACAACACAAAGACTGCAAGGAGGACAGGAAGAGGGGAAAAGAAGCAGGGTAAAAGGGTGCAAAAAGGAAGGGAGGTGTGACAAAGATATTGGCTAAAGGAGAATTGCCAAACTCGTCCATCATAAAAGAAAGGTGAAAAAGTAAAATGAGGCAGAATTGAGCATGCTCCTGGGTGCCTGTGAGCAGAAGATTTGATCAAGTGCTGCAGATGGTCACCAGGCAACTGCCATAAATTTTGTTTCAGATACCATAGTAATTTGAATTTCCACCCAGATACCATTAGAAAAGCAATTGGTATTTTACTAGTATATATGAATATCTATAAAATAGTAAGTAATGTCAAGTCATCACTTAGAATGGACACAGGCCAAATTAAAATAGCAATACATTCTCAACTCGAACCTTAGGAATCAACCATCACTGCAATGAATCAAGTAAATGCTCCAATTCATTCAATACCAAATGGTCCAAGATGGTAATTTCCTGCATATATATTATCAATTGAGAAAGATAAAAGTTATTGTGAGTAGAGAAATGGAGATTGAAAAAGATTTTTAATGGGACAATCCAAGTAATACATCAACAAAACTAGAAAGCACTCAGAGACGCATACCTCTGCCAACCACTGCTGCACACTAACTAAAAACTGAATGAAAAAAGAAAAAACAAGGGAGAGAAATAGAGTTATTTCAAAATATTGAGTTGGCTTTTTTTCAATTAACTGTTTAATTTTTTTTACAGTTAATAAAAAAGCTTTTTCCTGCAGGATGATAAAAAATCTCCCCCAATCAGATACAAATTCCTGGATGGACCCCAAGATTTAATCACTTCTTCCATAGCCTTTGACCAACCATTCCATAAAATTACATTGAAATTCATTTAGAACTTTCAGAAATATTGTATGGATAAAGTGACAGGCAGACGGACAAGTGATTTTGTGGGCAGAAGTAAATATATAAATGAATTCGAAGTAAAATGAAAAATTTGGACTAGTATCCCGATCTTTATGGCTTTCGTCAATACCAGATACAACATACATCTGAGAGATGCCAGAGAACTCCAGCAGAAATTTAGTGATCAAAACTATAAAGATAAAGGTACTAGTCTGAATACTTCATGAGAAAATGAATTCATTTTCTGAACTTGTTATATTTGCCATTTTTCCTGTCTCCTATGTTAGATAAGTAAAATCCTGGTTGGCTGATTTTTGTATATATTTGTGCCCTTGTTCTCTGGTCACATGAAAATAACAAAGGACTTTTGGTTACTTGAACCAGAATGCCGGTTCACAATGACAGACCAGCTTCCAGAACAAATTTCTGCTCGAAAGCAAGACTTGAAGCTTAAGGCTCATCTACTACTTGACTCTATTATTGTTTTATGAAGATCCCTCAAAACAATCGGACTGGTTTGGGTTTACCATTATAAGGGAAAGCACGTGTAGGTATTGGAGCAAACCAGTGCCATCAAAAAACTTACCCATCTTTAGTGTTGTTGCTGTTACCTGATATCAAAAGAAGTGAGGATAATAAATCAAACTGAATAAACAAAAGCATTTATGGACTAAATCAATGGTTCTCAAACAGCCTGCTGCAACTCAATAGTATGCTCTCTAGTGTGCTGAATATTTTTTTCCAAAAAAACACAAACATGTACTTGGAGCCTGGAACACGTCCAAAATGATGATTATGTCTGTCCCACTTCCACCACAGATTTGCCAATCTAGAGGTTTTCTCTCTACCTCTTAGCAACATAGGAGAGAAAAAAAAGATCGAGGAGTACATATAAGTATGCTATTATAAAAGTTGTGTACACATTTTTATTGTTACAGACACATTTTGTTATGAAAGTTTTTTTTATAAATATCAGAATATACCCATTAAAAAAAAAAAAAATGACGGGGTTGTTCATGTATGGAGCAGCCCTGAAGAGCCTAAAGCTAATTTATTGAGTAATATTCTTTATGATTTCAAGTCAACAACTTGAGCTGCAATAAGGTGTGGTCAGACAAAGTTCTAACAATTTTCATTGTTATATCATTAGGTGAATTAACAGATGAGATGCATATTTGATGTATTGTGTAAGTCAAATAGTGTGTCATCCTTCAATAAAGGTAGAGAACCACTGAATTGAAATGGTGCAAGTCTAATGGGAGTGGAAAGATTGGAATCGGAAAGGACGGCTAAAATATCTTTATACACATTTTGTTACAAAAGTTTCATATAAATACTAGAATATATCCATGAAAAATGACAGGGTTGTTTATGTATGGAGCAGCGCTGAGGAGCCTAAAGCTATTTTATTGGGTAATTTTAACTTTTAAATGATTTCAAGTCTCAACATAGCTCAAGCTGCTTTAATGGGTGATCAGACCAAATCCTAAGGGTTTCTATAACATAATCTTCATTGTTTTATCATAATAGGAAGGTGAATCAACAAATAAGATGCATGAACACAAATAAGGATTTAGCGTATATGCTTAGATTTGCAAATACAATATTAATTTATCTATGCAGATTTGGAAGTCAATTTGTACAAGTTTCAGTAATCATAGAGTATATATACTGAAGGTTTTCAAATTCTTGACAGATTGTTTTGACAATACTAAATTCTATACTGGGAATTAATACAGTTAAATCTTTCTACTAACTATAGATATTAAACTTGCATTTTTATCAAGTAGGGATCACAGTTCATACCAGTAAATAATTATAGAGATTGGAATTTTGACTTCACTTTTTATATTAACAATAATTTTAAAAAATTCAAGATTTAAAGAAAAAAAAGGGGGGGGAGAAGAAAGAAAGAAGTCAGCCAACAAATTTCCATAAACCGCACATTAAATGTGAAAGAGCCACAAGTAGCTTGCTAGTTGCAGATTGGCCACCATTGGTGTATAAAGTTGGTGTATTGTGCAAGTGAAATAGTGTGTAATAATTCAATAAAGCTTGAGAATCATTGGACTAAAATGGTGCACGTCTAATGGGAGTGGAAAAATCGAAATCTGAAAGAAAGGCTCATATGTTTTCTAGAAAGAACAAAGCATACGTATCGTCAGGTACATCATGAACTAGAAAGCAGTCAGAGAGGAAAATAAAATAACGATTTGGCTAAGAAACAGGTCTGGCTAGTTACTCACATGACAAACATCTTTTAGCAGCATGCCGTGTTGGGGTGATCAATCAAAGAATTGGAAAAAGGGATGAGCTATGAATAAGTTATTTCTCCTGCCTTTTGTTGGATCACCAAAAAAGTATCAATTTAGAAGAAAAAAAAAGGAAAAAAACAAAAAAAAAAAAGCATGTATGTAGCTGGACACAAACTGAGGGACCTATTTAGCATAAGCTTACATTGTAAATTGAACTCCCATTAAAAACTGGGGGGGGGGGAATTTTGATTCCAGGAGGCAAAATTTAAAAAAAAAATTTCTATACATACTAAAGAGTAGCAGATAACTAGCCAGATATACTTGAAAACTGAAGAAAACAACTTTGACAGTTCCTTATAAAAGAATCTACCCTAATGGAAAATGTCCTCGGAAAATATAAAAGAAAATAGTTTACTTTAATAAGTTGAGACCGAGTATGAATGAAGAAAAGTAAAGTAATAGAAACTCCATCCTACTCTTAAATTCATTGACCGTTTATTGCATACTGCTTACATTGGCAGTAGAACTCTTCACTGAATAAAAATTAAAACTAAAGGAACTCTTCTGCGAATCAAATTGGAAGAAAAAAAAAAAAATCATCTCAACGGTCAAAGAAGGATAATTTTCATCAGAAGTTATTTCCCTTCATAAATTTTATGAATTCGAGAGTTAACTAAGGATAAACAAAAAAGAAATGAAGAATATCTCAAAAGCCATGGAAATTACATCATAGTGAACAAAAAACAAAAAAATGGATTGACTGTTTGTTTCTGTCAGTAACAATGAAATCCCACTTGAAAGTAATATTGCTGATAAAAACATCTCCCACCCACCATTTGAAACAATGGACTCTTCCATTGAAACAAGCAGTGTCACTTTATTAAAACCTCAGACAAACTAAATTAAGAGCATTTATTTATAATAATAACAGCTTGGAAGTTCAATAGTAAACTTTAAATCTCAAAGTAAATCAAGGAGGTAAAGAAACAGCTTGATATGCTAGTTGTCATAAGGAATAACTTGTCTATTTTATAATAAACATTTACAATCTTCTATATCATTTGCCAACAATACAAAAATAAACCCAGTTTTAAATCAGAACATAAGTGGAGAAAACAATTCACACACACACACACACACAGACAATAAAACATGAAAATGAAACCTTTTATACATAGATAAACATTTATCTAGACATATTTGTAGGTTTTCCAAAAGTATAAAAACATCCCATAGCAAGATTAACAAAAAAAACAAACAAAAAAAAAAAAATGTCCGGTTAGTCACTCAATAGAATCTATCATGTGACCAATGTCTTTAAACAGCATGCCACGTTGCGGGGTGATCAATGAATTAGTTACATTTCTCGCCTTTTGTTGGGAAGAGACAACTTGAAAAACATGAGAAAAAAAAAAAAAAATGTGAATACTGCCAGACACATACTAAAGAACTAACCTACGATTAATTTAAGATTTAAAATGAACCCCGCTCCAATAAAAACGGGGGGGGGGGGGCTTTAGAAAAAAAAACAAAAAAAAAAAAACATGAAAACCATTCTCCCTACTCAGTAAGAAGGTGGTCTATGCAAAATGTTACTCTTTTACAATGAACGGCTAGGGCTGGGCAAGGTCCAGATAGATATATACTTATAAATGTAAGAATACAAGACTAACTTGAACACAACAACTAGTCCTTAGTGAGTAGCAGTGATTAATATATAAGTGACTATTGCATGGACATCATACAAGTCACAGGTGAGAAAACACAACACTTTTCATCTACGTTGCTTCCCAAACATTGTATTACAAGATGAAATATCAGAAACAAAGGTCTTTCAACAGGTGCAGCTCAGCAGCATGGTAACAATCTTGAGCAGGAAGTGATTCAGGTGGCTGGGACATGTCAGCAGGATCGATAACATACTCACCTGGCCAGCTCCTATTTGGAGAGCTAACTGACGGCTGACAATCCAGAGGTAGGTCAAAACTCTGGTACAGAGATGCATGCAAAGACACCATGCGATATCACGAGATCAGTCATGAATTCTGGAAGCTATGTGCATCAGGCCGAGTCGCCTGGAAAGACATGGTACAAGCAGAAGTTGCTTTGTAAAAAGACCACCTCCAATCAGAATGGGAGGAGAAACACCCTTGCAGGAAACAAAATGGGGGAGCAAGCACTCAAACATCCAGTTCAGGTGCCTGTGTGTGTCACTACTGTAGTCTTCTGTGCCTATTAAACATTGACCGAATCAGCCAGGAGTAGTGGTGCAGCTGAAATAAACTGGAAATAATTTTCTCAGAGTGTGTGGGAGGGGGAGTGAAAGATCTGAAGTTGCTCAGACCATCTATCAAGCAATCCAACAAGAACCGACCCCCACAGATTAAAGGTTTGTTTTTTGTTTCGTTTTTTTTCCATAGGCCTATCATATATTGATCCTTCTCAAAAATTTTCAAGTCAAAATCAGGGTGTATCCTTGACGATAGAGCATACAGTAATTTACACTCGGATAAAGCGATTTATTTCCCCCAGGGATTTTTTTTAAATTCTTAAATCTGCAGATCATTTTTGTCAGTATTGAGATACTAGCCGTTGACCTACAATACAACAAAAGTACAAGTCTAACTGAATTGGAAAGTAAAAAATACACTACATCAACCTGTTTAGCCAGTAAACAAGACACATCTAGATACAACTTAGCAAAGGTGGTCCTGATTCGACTTCAGGTGACATCACACACATGTAATCTGTCAAAATTTTAAGAGTCGACGCAGTAACAACAGATTTATATAATTATATCATTTTCCTTTCATGAATCCTCTTCTTTTTATTTACATGTCATCTTTAGCATCAAGTGTGCACGGGTGTGAAGTTTCACACTTACATCCTTCCAAATGACATCAGCAAAATTCCTGAAGTCAAAATTTTTAAATTGTGTCCAAATCTAATTTGATAACCATGGATCCTCAAACTTTTCAAAACATTGCCCCACCCATAAGATCCTTGACTCTCCATAGATTCCCAAACATGTACAAAAGATATATAAATAAAAATGAAGTAGATCTGTAGTTTCTATACATATAAGTGAAGAAAGCTGCATACCACACGCTACTCCCCTCCCCCCAGTGTGGTTTTTAGACATTGAAGTGATAACTTCTGGCTGCCTCTTCATCGGGCTGTTGTATTTTTTTTTTTTTTTTTAAACCACCACTGCTTTTTTCCTTCATTTCCAAGTGGATTCATATTGTCAAGTCTCTACAATGAACGGGAACGGTGCGGACTGTACCAGGGGCTGATACATCTGTGCTAGTGACTAGAAGAATTGAAACATGTTGCTGGGCTGGTAGGAATTATGTATTTTCATTTTTATATGAATGACAGCTATCCCTGCTCGGTCCCATTACCACTTACTTGCATGCGAATTAGGCTTGGAGGCAACAAGCATCTGAAGTGGCTTCGCTTAATTCACCTTCGCGCTATATAACCCATAGTTGATGGAAGAGAGATTCATGCCTTTCCAAAGGGTCTTAGAGTAAAATGAACTGAAAGTGCCCCAGCTGGAGTTTGAACCCTACTTGCCGAGTGCACTCTCCATACTGTTACCTGCTTGGCCACACAGCGCGTAGATTTCAGTGTAACAATAGTAACTACATGATTAACGACTATTACTCCACTAATTAATAATTTTATTTACTAACGAACCATTTATTCATTTATTTTTTCTTGTTCATTCCTGTTGACTTTTTGTAGAGCAGAGTTGCAACTACTCTTCTGTAGTTTCAGAGGCAAGTAGATTTTTTTTTTTTTTTTATGGTCTGGAGTTATTTATGCTTGTTTTTTGCCAGAGTTTTCATTTCAGTTTCTTTCTCTCATATGGACCGCCTTACATGGCTAAGGGGTTCCAACTGCCCTGCTATTGACTTAGAGCTGGAGGATGGGTTGATTCAAACCTTTCCTAAGGGCATTAGGTTAATGTGATCATAGACAGTCTGGAGTTATTTATGCTTTTTTTTGCCAGAGTTTTCGTTTCAGTTTCTTTTTCTCATATGGACCGCCTTACATGGCTAAGGGGTTCCAACTGCCCTGCTATTGACTTAGAGCTGGAGGATGGGTGGATTCAAACCTTTCCTAAGGGCATTAGGTTAATTTGAACATAGGCAGTCTCAGACGAAACTTGGAACACTTGTCTGCCGATTCAGTTTCCCGTGCTGGTAACAATTACACCACTCCGCATCTCCATCAGTTATTCATAGTTTATTCTTTTCAAGAAACATGAGAGATGAAAAAGTTTGAAAAAATTCATCACATAGCAAAAGGCAGAATTTTACAGTCACAGCATGCCATTCTATTTAACCAATCCTACATAGTGGAAGAGTTCAAAATGATATGCATTAACATTCATTCATAACCATACAAGGTAATTAGGTGAGGTTTTATTACAAATAATTTCACTACAATTGAAGATGTGAGTGTGTGTGTGGGGGGGGGCAGTGATTACTCGACAATTCAGCCATTGTACAAAGTTGATATTTGCCAGATTTATTAGTCATCAAAGAATGCATTGCGGTGTCAAGTTTGAAGTTGTTTGGATCAGTGGTTCTCTAAAAAAAATATAATAAAAATAAATATTTCTCTATACTGCTAGCTTCAGGTCCATTAAACAAAAACAAGGATGCTCTGCCTTTTTTAGCGTCACTGCAGTAACAAGTTTCTAAAACACTAGTTTCAAGTCTGCCATTAAATTAAAACAGCTTACAGTTTCTTTAAGCTATTCCCTTAACTAATAACAGTTATACACGGATATTTCATTCAATTTAATTCTATATGACAATTATAGCAAGCTGCACCATAGACCTTTGCAATCGGCACTGCACTAGTCAAGCTAAACTGATAATTAGTGGCCACCATTAAGTGTACAGATAGCAGTTTTTCTAAGGGTTATGTCAAGTGGGTTCCCATATGCTTTTCTTAATCTCTCCAATCAGTTTTCACAGAGATATCATTGATGATAAAAACTCTTTTGCTAAAGAGAGAGAGAGAGAAGAAAAATGTCTTATTTCTAAGTAAGAAGTATATTTTCATTCAACTGGTATGAAGACAGTGTCATCTTTTAGTACTCTCCCCTTCTCATTGCCTGTTGAGGGCACAGCTAATGAGAATGCTAAAACGCTAAAAATTTAGCGCAAGCAAGGTTGACTGCTCATTTCTTTATTACAGTAAATGAATTTAGCTTTGTTAAGGCTTTCTGGCTCTAAAACCCCTAAAAAAAGACCTAGAGAGCTGACATTCTAATATGCCGTATCTTAGACATAAATAAACTATGTTGAATCTAAACTAATGTTTCATTTCATTTGTTCATTTAATTATTTACGTACACTTTGATCGTCATTTGATATCGACACGCTGAACCTTTTGAGAAAGCTCAAGGCCTAAGCTACACCATTTCAGCTCTCTAGATCTGTTTAGAGCAGAAAAAAAACACAAAAACAAATACAATGAACCTAAGTTAAATTCATAAACCAAAAGTTGAAGGTTGTATTTGCTTCTGCTAAATCTTTAGCATATTTGTTAGCTGTGCCCATCGCACCACTGAACTAGAAAGCACTCAGAATTAACTAATATGAGATATCCTCTGGCATGGACAGAAGAATGAGAAGATTCTACCCCTGTGGATTAAATAATGAGTTCAGCTTGGAATCACCAAAAGTTCAACTATGACAGACAAGGCCAAAACATTGACACTATAACAACCAAGATGAGGACACTATTTTGAGTGAATCGGTGTATAATAAAGACATGATTGTATTTATAAAATTTATAGGTATTTTCCTGGTAGTATGAATATTGAATTCTACACTTATGAACCGGCAAGAACATGGATCTTTCATAATTCAAATTTCTGTAGTTCAAACAATTATTTCTACACCCAAAAGTAGCCTGTGAAAACTGAGTAAGTTATCTAAGTTGGACTTGACCATTCTTAAAGGCATATAGTTAATAAACAGTTGTAGTCACTTAGTGTGATCACTTTGAGAAAGGGTCTTTTCTTTAACAATAAGCAGTTGATAGCATAAAGCAAAGGATACGAAAATTGAAACAATCTATATTCATTGACAAATTCCTTTTATAAACAACAAAGAGATTTAATGATAATTTTCAAAAGAATGTTTTGAACCAACTGATTTTGATAACAGCGACTGTTAATAACATTATCCAGGCATTCAGAAGAGAGCCGATATTCTCAAAGCGTATTGGATAACTGGAATCCATAAGATTGATCTGAATACCTGCCTATCTAGCTGTTGAGAAAAAACAAGTTTTAATCAACACTATTTGACTCAACACTTGGTCATGAGCTTTAAACAACTAAATGGTATTCACAAATGCTTCTTTCTGGCTAGAGTTACAAAAATATGGAACAATCCAAAAAATGAAACTGTGACAGCAGGAAACATCTATGTTTTCGAACTAAGGCTTCATAAAGAATTCTCAGACAGGATGTTAGTTATTGAAATATCAAAAATATGTAGCATCAAATATCTCCCTCAGTAGAGCATGCTTTACACTGAAGACTTATGATATCAACTGATCTAGTTAAGGAGCCTAAGAATTAAAAGAAATTACAATAGCCACCCTATAACACCTCAATACCTACACAAGGTAATTACAGGTAAATGAATAAATTACTCCCTTTGTACATTATGTAGTGTTCAGGTGATACAATACACTCTCTTAAAACAACTCATGCATGTACGGCTATTGCTTCTCATATTGAGCACTAAAAACAGTTAGTTGGGGGTCAAATTATCCTAATCAGGTACCAAATGACCCTTACTAGAGATAAATAAAAACAAACACTTCAGCAAAGTCTCATTCATTGAACATTAGCAATAATAAATGGCCAACTATAAGATCCTTTTACAAGCAAAAACAATTGTCTCTTTGTACAAAAGAAAAAAAAAAAAAAAACTAACAACCCCAACATGAAAATTAACATCTAGTTAATAACAGTCAAGGTAATCTGTTCATTAGGAAAAGTTCAATATTTACAGAGGCTAACAATTGGTTTATTTAACAATTAGTGGACATAAATCTCTTCAGAATCGTCCTACTGCACTAGTGATCAAATATTTTTTCTGTTATGAGAGCAAGCAGCAGTCAGATGAAGTGGTAAGATATTTTTGTGTTATCTTTCTTGTATAAAATGACTGGCTCCGTATGTTATTCCCCTCCCCCCGAAATATTGATGCAGCTCGACCAAATTCAGCATACATATTGGACATAATGGAATGTTTTAAAGAATTAAATTTTCACAAAAAATTTTTCAAGGTTTTTTTTTTTCAGTGGGGGTTCTTTTTATAATGTATTTATAATGCTCAACTGAACCCATACTTTCCATATGTGCTAGTTTCAAATACAATGCACTTTTATTGAGATAGGATTCTACAAGTGAATGTTTGTATATAAACAAGTAGGTATTAGTGTTTGTCTACACATGAGTAGTAATCTTGTACACATTCCAAAAAAATTAGACCAAGTGGAATTTTGCCCATCAAAAGAGCAAAAAGAGCTTCTAGTGTTGCACAACACATGAAGCGATGATTTTCGTCTCCATTTCTCCAACTATTTTTGAGACCTGACAATTGTGGGTTTTTAAAAGGCCAGGATGCTCATCTGACACTCAAGATGTGATGCCTTACTAGACAAAAGGGCTCCTACTGCCCTACTAACTACCTGAAGCTGGGCAAAGAAGTCGATTCTTGCCTTTCCTAAGGGCATCGGAGCAAAGTGAGATTTTTTTACAATTGTTTTCAATAATTTTTCAAATGTTACTACCAGAAGTTTTCTTTTTAGAAGAAGTTTGGCATCGCAACAAGTTTTAAGATTGGAAACATTTATTTAGCTTAGTTTTAGCACAAGGCCAAAAGCATGGGACGCACCATGAAGATCAAACTCACGACTCATTAGTAATCTGCAAGACCAGCTCACTTACGGTACTCCACAACAAGACGCAGTAAACTTTTTTTTTTAAATTGGTACAAGTTAAGAATTGTAGGGATCAATATCACCAATTTAGCGCTATCATACTAAATTTAGATAATTTCTTGTTTTGGCAGCACAAAAAAAAAATTCATCATTTAGCCCTACTTTAACCGAATGTAGCTACTTTTAGCTATTAAAATGGCCATAGTGTTTGTTTTTCTTAGCACATTTTCACGTTCTTTGATGCTTTTTCGAGGTCAATTTAGAGCAGAAAAATATTTGAGTTGGGAACACACACTTTAATTTGAAAAGAAGGCAGACAACACTCCAAAAAGCATCTCTGTAACAGGGACCATACATCTAAGGCAGGGATTCTCAAACCTTTTTAACTTTTGAATCATGTATAGAGACCTTATATAATTAATCCTTTGATGCAACCTAACAACAACTATATGTAGAAACAAATGAAGACCAAAAACAAAATTTATTAGAAGACAGCTAATTCATCGAGCTGAATTGCAAATTTCAAACTATCTCTAATTTGATCAAGAAATTACTCAACAGGTCATTGTTAATTTCAAAAGGCACATTGCACTTTTTATCTCAGTTGCACAGTGTGCCACAGGTGCACAAAAGCGGAGAAATATATTAGTCTGTAAGAAGACAGTTGGAGCTTTTCTGAAATGTAGATAAGGTAGTCCCAATTGTTGAAATAAAAGAATTAATGGAAAACAAAATTAGGATTAGACACTCAACAGATGAAAAAATCCAATTGAAATTTTGTATTTCTTTCATTAATTTCATTTCGCTTTATATGTTCACCATTTGTATCATCAAACGAACGAGTGTGTGAAATTTCACAATCAAGACCACCTTCTTTTCATTACACCAGACGCCACTACTAATTTCAGAAATTCATCTACTCGCAATAACATTTGACAGTAGAATTTCTAATTCATCCTGATTTTTTTTTCATTATCTCATCTTTTTGGACATTTCTGTGACCCCTAATTTAAGAAGCCCAATTGTAAGCAACCACACTTTCTAGCTAGTAGCGAGAAATTTATGGAGTAATACGTTTTTTTTTTTTAAATTGTCAAAAAATTGAACAAAAAACAGTCAATATTAGCTCTTCAATCAAGTTTGGAAAAAAAAAGAAAATACATACATACATAATATATATATATATATATATATATATATATATATATATATATATATATATATATATATATATATATATATATATATATATATATATATATTTCACCCATTAGTGAGAAACAGGTCTGAAAATTTCCAATTGAAATTCCATTCATACTAAAGAAAGGAGAGGCCAAGGCCATTTATTAACAAATCTTTCTCAATGCAAAAAGTTAAAGCCAAAAATACTGTATTATTCAAAGCAATAAAACTAGCTGAATACCCACATTATAGGTGGGATTTTCAGCTAGAAGTCTACTTTATACAGTCAAACAAAAAGATGAAGACTTGGTTTAGCTAATCTGAGGGACACAAAGTAAGGGTTCAGTTTAGCATCATAATTTCTTTGTTAATTGAACCCGTCCTTGAAAATTTTGAAATTTTAAAAAGCTAATGCACGAAGAACATGTGCAGAACTTCTATCAGTAACCACATAAAAATTTGGAAGGCCATAGCTCTAGCTGATGTCGAGTTATACAATGACAGACAAATATTTGTTGAATTATAGTAAGATTTAAAAGGTTATTAGATGAAGTCCCTCTCTCTTGAATATGTTAATGCTATACAATGAAATTAATAAGTGTGCTGAAAACATTTTTTTAAAAACCTGAGAGAGAGAAATCCTAAAAGTGCTACGAAATTACTTTCCAATATTTTCAAGTATTTAAATTAACATTGGAAAGTGGCCAACGGAAGGATGGGTTCATACACTGGCCAAGACAATTGGTATTCATTTCGCATTTAGGCTATTGAGAAAGATACGTTTCCATTTCTTCTCCCCACGGCTGTAGGTAAATAGAAGGGAAGACTTGGGTTCTCTTAGTTAGCAACTGTTCTTTAGTTGACTAATCTAAATTCAAAATCCATCAGGCTATCTCACTCTTGACACACCCACAAAAATTATCTCTGTTGCCCCAATGGCCATATACTGGGTTAGGGCATAAGTTTTTTTCAGGAGTGTCCTCATATGTCTAGACACATTTTGGTTGGTTAGTCCCAGTTATGTTAAACAGAAATAAGGGAATAAGAAGTATGATGTCAAATCTATTCTGCATTTTTTGTGAAAAAAAAAAAAAAAAAAAAAAGCCAAAAATGGCCATTCACAATTTTTTGGAAAATGATACAGGCAGAACATTGACCAAAAGATGGTAGATACAGCATTTAACTTATGTTCCTTTTATTTGTAGGTTTCATTTATACGAGATACTATCTAAATGTTCTGAAATCCTGGAGCAGCACACAAACCAAATGTAGTTGTATAGAATAATCTTAGTATATCTAAGATATTTTTGAGATGAGGTATTATTATTATTATTTCTATTAATATTCAGACCATCCTCATCTGATGGTTCTAGGTTCAATCCCAGTGTGAGACAATAATAATGCTACTAATGCTAAGAGGGGAGTGCGGTCAATATACCCCTGTCGGTTAAAATAAAGGGTTCGGTTCGTTACTTCCCCACAGCTACCAAATGATACCTGATGAAGGCAGTAGAGTACAACGGCCGAAACGTTGTATGAAAAACAATCAAGATGAGGATGGTCCGAATATTAATAGAAATAGAATAATCTGGTTAAAAAAGGGATTTAATGTTTTCATGCCCAAGAGAGGGGACAACTTTAGAAGAGGAATTTTTTTTTTCATGGTCAGATTCCCTGAACTTTTGAGCTACCACATACTTCGTGCTAAATTAAGTGAACATTTGAAAATCTAACACATGTTGTGCCCAGGTTAGACCTAGGTCGACTTGGAAGTGGGGGGAAAGGATAAGAAAACAGAAATAGGATTGAGGCTCTGTTTGGGAACAGATTATTTACGTTCACTGCTACAAACCTTTTTTTTTTTTTTATAACAATTCATTCATATGAAGTCATGGTGATATGATTAATACTCAAACAATTTCGGCCCGATTGCAAAGCTATACATCCTCAATGTTAAAAACGAAACAAACGAAAACAATCAAACAATTCAATTTTTTATCAATATTACTTAAGTATTTCAAATCTATCATGAATTCTCTTATTTCTTTTATTTGTGCGTAGTTTTTGACAGCGAAGGTGTGAAACTTTCTAATCTGGACCACCTTCCCAACATTGTGAAATTGGAACCATAGGTTCAACGATGCATCCACCGTTACGTCCATATCTGTTCAAGTGGTTGCCTCAATTACCAGCAACCTACAATTGAGGACCAACATTTTAGCAAGGAACATCTCAGTGATTATCATTGAGCCCATCTACTTTCCATGGTTGCAGAGGAAGCCGCAGAGAGAGAGAGAGAGAGAGAGAGAGAGAGAGAGAGAGAAAATTGAATCTTTAAATCAGTTTCCCAATAAAAATTGATTTCCAATTTCAAAGGGTTTATATACAAAGTGGTAGTATTAGGAGGAAGGGGGGAATAAGAATATGAGGATGGTTCACCCGAACGTCTAGACCAAGTTTCCATATCAATCTAATGTACACCTGAGAAATTTGATACCTAACATATTATGGACTGACAGACAGACTGAACGAAAAGTGTTTTATAGAGACGCGTGGATGCGTACAAAAGATATCGTTATTTGGGAGTTTAATGACTTCTTTTTACCTTCATCATAATTTATAAGTTGCCTTTAATCCGACTTTTACTCGGGATGATTTCCCTCGGGCAGAGAGTAAATAGCATTTGATCGGAAATTTAAGGATAAGCCTTAGGTGGGATTCGAAAATAATGATTCATGATGCTTCATCTTATAAAAATTTTAAAAATTAAAAAATAAATTTTTTAAAAAATGAATAAAAATAAAATGCATTAGAAAATTGTGCTTATTTAGTCTTCGAAATGAACAGACGTGGTTCGAATTTTTTAACCAAAAATGGTGATTTTTTTCAAGAGTTTGTAAGAAGGAATGGTTGCCCTCCAGGATGCTAGTGACTTGCTCATAGTCTAACAGTATAGTGTTTATTGTTGTTGATTTCCATTTAGCGGTTGTTAATCGAAATCTTTAAGAAAATAAATTAGAGGACAATAACATTCAATCTATCTAACTTGTTGTTGCATAACTCATCATATTTAAGCGGAAAAAACTAGTGAAGAAAAAAAGTGGTGCTAGAAGCCGTAGTAAATTATACGACCATCTCGTAGTTTAACGTCCCAAAATATTCCGCTACGGGTTAAATACTAAAGCGGATATAAAATCTAATGAAAACAAAGAGTCCAATAAATCTGAAAATAAAAGATAAGTAAACACTCAAGCTATTTTAACGGTTAAAAATTAATAAAATTTTGAATGTTGACACTGTCGGAGATTTAAAGAAAAAAAAATTAGACAGAAAAGTTTGGGATTTTTGAAAAATTATTTTTTGATATATGTGCTAAGAGCCGTACTTACTCGAGTACAATGCGATCTCGTCTTTGTGAAGCTAAAAATCAGTATGTTGTTTGTTTGTTTGTTTTTTTAACTAGAGTATGATACTACCCACACCCAATTTTGACATTGATTTTTTTTATATCAACATTCTCGCACGAGTATAGGAAAATTTTGATGAAACTGACCACCACAAGTGCCCTCACAACAACCGTTGTATTATTAATTTGGGACTTTGAACTACGAGATGGCCAATTTACACTTATAGCATTGAATGGAGAAAATCTAGCTTTTGAACCTAGTTATTTGTATAACCTTAATTCATTGTTAAATTTTTTTCCTGATAATTAACCTAATTATAAGACCAAAGTCCTTCTTGACAAAGAAAGAATTTTCAAAAATCATCTTGTGATGAGCAGTAGTACAAACGGATTATGGGTGCCCGTCGTAATTGTCGACGCATGTTCTTTTTAATTACGATTTTGAAAAATAAAATTTTGTTAAAAGAACTGTAATGAGACCCTTCTTTGTGCAGAATATTTCGGTTTTGTACTGGTAGCAGTTCATTAAAATTATTCAATAAAATTAATTTAGCCTTTCATAAAATTATAATTCAATTGTCAGACGAAAGAAAAATTTCACTTTTCTTTCATTTTTCACTACTACCCTCATCCTAATTTTTCAGTAGTTTTTATTGCAAATTGAAAAGAAATGAAAATTAACAAATGATAATTTTGTTACATTTCCTAGTCGTAAACAATTTAACCACAAATCAATTTCCAAAATGACACGTAAAACAAATGAATTCGGATATTGAAAAAAAAAGAAAAAAAACAGTATCAGACAAAAATGTAACAAGTTGATTTTGACGTTAATGAGGACAACACCAATAGTTATGAACTAATCGATCGTCGGGGTTAAACTGTGTAGGTTCAAAATTTACACCTCCAGTGTTTTTTCTTGCGGTCAAAAGTGTTTAAAAGACACGAGACATACGAAATATTGTAAACAAATTGAAATAAAGCTATGTGAATGACCTTTTCTTTTCCAGTGAATGATAAGAGATTTTACTGTATTTTTTATCCGGTTTCATATTGCAAGTCATTTTTTTGTCAATCAATAATAAGGATGTTTGTTTCCTGGCAACGAATACGCCACTTCTATCTGTATCTATTTTTTGTCTGTAACACAAAGAGAAGGGAATTGCGATAACAGTTTCGTTTATATAGCCTTGAATGTTATTTCATTTTGCTTTATTTTCATATTCACAGTAGTTGATAAAACAGTAATGGCAATGCTATCCCCCAATTTTGATCCAGATATTTTATATCAGATTTCTCGCATAATACGTGCGCAATCAATTCAGTAATCTTTTCTAAAAACTGACAAAATTTCGGGGGGGGGGGGTCTTTTAACTACCAAAGCACGAAAAAAATTTACAAGTAAAGAATTTTTCGGTACAATAATGAAGGTGGTCCGGTTCTGATTTTTAATTGTTAAGTTCCGTGCACCCAATGTTTAAACCGGCGAACAATTAAGGAAAAAAAAAGAAAAGAGAATCCTTGGAAAAAAAAGAATTGTAGAAAATATATAAAATTATATTGTTTTAGCTTCGAATAAATGAAGTTGCGAAATTGTTTTGCCTAGCCTCATAAATTTCCAACCAACTGTCGAATAATGTCTATGTCAAGTCACCTGAATTCCAATGGCAATCGGGACCACTTTTTCTACATCGATCCGATTTTTTTTAATTACTACACTTGTCCAAATCTTTAAAAAAATGTACATATAGTCTTTCATTCAAAGGAGATCGGACAAGAACGTTCACATAGCTTTAAAATACCATTCCTTTTTTTTTCTCCGAAGTGATACAATGTACTTTTTACTTACACTGTATTTAAAGGTACCACCAAGCTAATCCAATAGGCTTTTACTAGTCGTAGCCTATACGTCAAGAAGAGAGCAGTCGACATATGTGTATCAACAACGGCTCAGCAGTCAAGCAATGGCTTAGTATAACAAATAATTCCCAATAATATAACTTCGTGAATAAAAAGGTAAGAAGCGACGGTGGCAGTCGTGTGTGACCTGACGCCATCACACTGAAAGTAAAGCGGAACATTACAGTTTTAGACTGACGAATTTGATTGGTTATTATCCAAAGAAATTATCCAATCAAAAGAGTCTATGCAAATTACCTTTTTTTTTTTTTGAAAACCCGTTATTTCATATGTTCAATTATTCACCGTAAGAAAATCACAGGTGTATTTGAATTTTTAGATATTTTATAAAATATACTCAAGTAACTCTCGCTATAACGAACTGTGATAAAACGAATTTCGGCTCTAACAAACTCGTGGATCTATCAGAACTGACTTTGAATTTACCAATCTGTGTTCGATAAATGCGGCGAACACGTGGACCATAACGAACTTTGGTACGTTCCGAGTTCGTGTGTTAGGACGTTTACGAAAAAAATCCCTTACTTGATATTATACCGGTGTTACCCGAAACAATAACAGCACTGGAGATAATCCCGCCTTATTCATTGAATTCTTTCATTTTAAGCTTTTTTACAAAATAAAGAATAATTTACGTATGAAACATTCAATAATTTTATTAAAAACTACAATCAAACAATAATTTATTTCAATACAAAATAGTTCATCAACAATAATTTATTTATAAAGTTTTTATCTAATTTAATTTCAACTCAAAAATTCAAGTCGGAGGAAATCTCTAGCGGCTTAGGAGGTGCAATATCACCATCACCATCATCATCAGAAGCAGCAGCAATTTAGCGTCTGTCGTTGGACATAAACCTTCCCTGGGATTCGCTAGACTTTTCAATCTGAATTTGTCTAGTTCGTCACGCCATTTTATTTTTCACCGGCTACAGTTTCGCATATGATCTCTCGGGACTCACGTTGTGAGTCATGAGGTCCCACAGTTGTCTGACATTATTGCAACATGACCAGCCCATTGGTATTTGAGTTTTCTAATGGATTTTATGATATCCCTGACTCCTGACAATATTCTTTTTCCAAATATCTTACGTTGAAAAAAAACAGGGCATTCTCTTAGAGTAGAAGACTTTCAGCAATTGTCTTTACGCAAATTCATATTCTAGTTTCAGACTGTGAATTTATCTTTTTTCAACATGGACGTTCGTTGCCAATTCTCCAGGATGGGAGGACAAAGGAGGGGGGGGACAAATATTTATTTGGATGTCCATATTCAGGTAAGGGACGAGGGAATGCCTTAGTTGTGACTCATCCTAGGCATTCACAGTTCGTAGTGACTCCTTAATCGTCAATCTCTATAAGGTTCCAATTTTCAAACCCCTTCGTCTTCGGTGGAAAGGCCTGATTCTGGGTTGGGGGGGGAGCAAATGCCCTGTTTCCCCCCAACCCAGCGGACGCCCATGATCTTTATAACTTGTTGTTGGTGTTTCAAATTAAGGATGATTAAATCGTTATAACAGATGGTTGGTAATTGAATAAATAATTGAGATGGGATGATAAAAATATCATCTCTCAAACCCAAAGAAACGAAGAGACGTAGCAAAAGAAATTCCAGATTCTACTCGTTCCAGGCGTTTCAGAATTTTTTTTTCTTTTCCCAGTGTCTATGCCGGGGCTTCTTCAAGATATGTTTAAGACACATTACAAACCAATCCCCTCTAAGTCATTTGCTATTTTCAACCACTGCCAACAAAGGTATATGTATTCACTTGTGACTGTCCGTCTGTCCATCTATCTGTTTGTCCACAACATACCTTCAAAAGTTCTCGATGAATGTGGAAGGGTGGGCCAAGAAAGAAGTGATTACATTTTGAGGCAGACTCAGAAATTTTCTCTCTTCTGCATCGTAGCACACAAAACAATATCCATACAGAACAATATGTCCGGAAGTTCTCAATGAATTTCAATGACATTTTGTGGAAGTTTGGCCAATGGGCTCAGGACGAAGTGATCAAATTGCGGGTGGGGGCAGATCCAGGAGTTTTCTTTTACAGTCACCCCCCTTGCATAGTAACTATTTGGGAACTGATTTTCATGTAATTTTAATGACAATGGCGTTGACGGAGGCATTTAAATTCACTATGTTCTATTCTCAAAAAACTTATTGCTTTCTAAAAAATAATCAACATTTATGTCTGACTGATGTATTCACAGTTCAAATCTCTGTCTTTTACCGAAGTTCAAAATACGCTCACTCAAAAATACCTTCAAATTACTCCAGAATAAAAAAAAATTATTGACCAAAATTAATAAAAAATTAGTTTAGACGGTAACCAAACATGATACAGAAGAATTGTGAAAATTATAGGTTGCTGAGACGAAAGGATCTATTCGGTGTGAGTTCCTTCCTTCTGTCGAAATAGTAGTTGGAGTGTAGTTTTACTCTGGGGCAACCAGACTTGTTTATATATTACTTCCAAGGAAACGATTCTCAGTTTCACTCTGTGCCTTTACAGAAAATGATACAAATGATTCATTGATTAATCAGAACGCACTAAGCAAGCCATACCCAGCAAGCCATACACTAGATGAAAACTGAATGAAAAATCTACCATATATCTACGATATAGAGTGGAAATTGTGATGTTTGACATCCATACTTCGGACTTTTATATCAATTTATAAAAAATATCTTCCAATAAAAAAAAAAATCCTGGAATCGTCCCAAAATCTGATCAATTCTTCCTTGGGATATGGCCCGCTATTCCACGAAATTTTATTAAAATTAATTAAGAATTTTTGGAGTCATTGTGTGGACGAACATGAGAGAATTCATAAATATATGGGAAAATATCTTTCAACCGAAAAGAAATGCCAAGATTCGATCCAAAGTTTAACCAATTGTTCACTTAGCTCGTGGCCCACGCTTCAAAGAAAAAATTCATTGAAATCAATTGAGTGAATACATATACCTCTTCCAACTTCGTGAATCATTACTGATCGTGGCTCAAGATGTATCTCAATAGCGTCCGAAGTCATCATCATCGTTTCGAGACTGAGAATATTTTTTATTTAACTGTAAAATATAACAAAAAATATGGCACATGTCCCCAAACTTGGTGGCTGGTGAAAGCAGAGGTGTAGCTGAGGGAGGATGTTTGAAAACATCATCGGGCCCAAAATGGATGGGGTCATCAAAAGCTTTACAAAAAGTTGTTCTCCTACAGCGTTTCTACTTACATTATTCAATAACAAACCTGGCTTCTGCAGGGTCAAACTCCATTCGAACTTCTCTTCCGACTGAAGATGATTACTGTAGCTTTTGCATTATATATATAACAAATAAAAAATAAGAAAAATATATAATTTTTGGTATAAATGTAACTATGGTATAAATGTATCTAATGAAATAAGCCTGTGCGTTTGTATATGATAAATTTTCGTTAATAACAAGGACTTGTCAATTCAGTACAGTCAGTGGGATATTTATCTTGTAATCAGTTGGTAGTGAGTTCAAATCATATTTGGGGAATGTGAATTTTACGTATCAGTTCACATTCCCACATTTGGTGATGATTGTTCTTGTTTCTGTCACGAGAGAAAAATAAAGACGACTCCATTTTTAGAGTCTAATAACAAACAAGGATATATTTGTTCAAAACATGAATCGCATAAGTAATAATTCAGCCATTAGAGCTATTTCTCAGTAATCAGGTGAGACACTTGTCTATTTTTTTTCCAATTTTCCTTTTTCATTAAATCTCACTAAACGTGAGAGGGGACCCTCAGGACATGAAAGAAAACATGTTCAATCGAGTATACTCCGGCAAATCGACCAGTACCGCTGCTAAATACCGAGGGAGCGTTTTGAATCATTAAATAGTGTCATGATTATTGGTGCATATCAATCTAGACGTAAAGCCCAAGGCCGGGGAAAGCGCCCTCCTATCGTTTATCAGACCGTGTCACTCGATCCAGTCGTCTCAAATGACGCCACGCCTTTCTGGAAAGACACCTGGATATCTGAAAAACCTGCCTTTATCCCAGAGGAAACTAATCTTTAGCAGACAATATGCGCAATAATATTTTGTTGTGCCATATTTTTTTTTTCTCTGACAAAAGTAGGTGCAGACTGAATGCTTGTGCCCATGTAAACTTGAAATTTGTTCAAGATAATTTTGGCACAGCCTTTTTCTCCTGGCTAATAAAACAGTTTTGGCATGCTATTATATAGTACGACTTTGATTACATTCGTTGATATTTCATTCGATACAATGAACTATTTTGCTGTTCCATTAAATAAAACATTTGATGAGTATTTCTTATTATTTGCGTGATTTAATACCGAAATGAACTAATAACAATGACATCCATCAAATGACTTCTACTTCTTCTTCTTCTTCTTCTTCTCCTCCTCCTACTTGTTCTTCTCCTCCTCCTACTTCTTCTTCTTCTTCTCCTCCCCCTCCTCCTCCTCCTTCTTCTTCTTGCGGTGGTGGTGTTGCTACTGCTGGTTACGGTTTCACACCAGTTGCTTGGAGGCTGAGTGACAGTAAGTCTCGTTTGATCATTTGCCCTCCTCTCATATCTCCCTCAGTTATCATAACAGCGCTGTGCTTTGAACCGCTTCCATCTATCTTTTTTACTGTTCGACCATTGCCAATACCTGGGGGGGGGTCGTTGATCTCATACTTCCAGTTCTCAACCCCAGTATTCGTGCAGTCACCAGTAGTGCTGTGGTCTGTATAGTCTCAACCCTTCCTCTTATCCCCAGTTCCTTTAATGTCTTTGACACGGTTCCGAGTGCTCCAACTATTACTGGCACTTCCCTGACTTTCAATTTTCACACCTTCTTCATTTTCCTTGCTAGGTCCTGGTATTTCATTAGTTTCCACTCTTTCATATTTACTCTGTGATCTGCATGGCCAAGTCTATTATTTGGCAGGTTTTTCTTCTATTGTCCATAAGTACCAGGCCCTTCTCGCTTGGATGGGATGGTCAGTTTGGATGTCAAAGTCCCAGAGTAATTTGTGGCTTCTTTTTTTCAGGGCTGTTGCCGGTTTGTGCTGATACCACTTGTCCACATGGTTGAATCCCATTCGTTTGCTTAGTTCCCAGTGTATCATTGTTGCTACCCAGTCGTGTCTGTTTTTATACTCTCTCTGGTCTAGTTGACTACATTTACTGGTTATGTAGTTTCCGGTATCATCTTTTTCTCCACATACGCGACATTTGCTGTTTGTTTTGGGGTCCTGTCGATTTTCGCCTTGATATTGTTTGTCCAGATAATTTATTTCACACCAGGTTCCCTTTGCGTAGCCATATCCATGATCTTTCGTATCTGTCTTTTGAATTATCCGTTTAGTTTCTTTCTGTTCCCATTTTTCTTTCTTTTCTTTTTTTTTTTTTTTCTTTACTGCTCCTTCGTTAGCTACTTTTTTGTTCTTTGTTGCACTGCTTTGGGCACTTCTTATAATGTCTTCACTATTTGTTTACATATACTTTTCTAATCCAGTTTTGGCCTTTTGGACACTGTTTTCAATGTGTTAATTCCTATGATTATTACTATTTGCAATCTCACACCAGTTGCCTGGTGGTTACCGCTGGAGTTTGAGTGACAACAAGTCTCCTCAAATCTCCAGCCCTTCTCTCGTAGTTCTCATAGGCCACAGTAATACTGCAGTTTACAGTTTCACACCGGTTACCCGGTGGTCATTGCTGAAGGCTGAGTGACAATAAGTCTCCTCAGATCTTCAGCCAACATCTCTTCTCTCTTTCGCCTATCATGCCAGTGCTGTGGTTTACGTTTTCGCTTTCATTTCCCTTCCTCTGTTAGGTCACTGTTAACAATTAGTGTTGCAGTTTTTATATTTCTAGCACTTTCCTTGGTATCCACGCAGTTCCTAGCAGTGCTGTGGTCTGTACAGTTTCAATCCTTCCCTTTATCCTGATCTCCTCCAGTCTCGCCCTCAGTGTCTTTGGGACAGTTCCTACAGCGCCCACTATGACTGGCACGACCTTGGCTTTCATGTTCCACATCTTCTTCAGTTCTCTCGCTAGATCCGGGTATTTTTTCGGTTTTTCACTCTCCTTCTTTACTCTATGGTCTGCAGGTACAGCCACGTCTACTATTTGGCAGGTCTTCCTCTTCTTGTCTACGATTACCAAGTCCGGTCTTCTTGCCTGGATGAGGTGGTTGGTTTGATGTCAAAGTTCCAGAGTAATTTGTGGTTGCCTTTCTCCAGGGCTGCCTCAGGTTTGTGCTGATACCACTTTTCCGCGTGGTTGAATCCCATTCGTTTACTCAGTTCACAGTGTATCATTGTTGCTACTCTATCGTGTCTGTGCTTATACTCCTTCTGGGTGAGTTGACTATATTCACTAGTTATGTGATTAACGGTCTCATCTCTTTCACCGCATAGGCGGCACTTGCTGTTTGTCTGTGTTCTGTCGATTTTTGTTTCTATATAGTTTGTCCTGATACTTTTGTTTTGAGCTGCCATGATGAGCGATTCCGTTTCTCTCTTCAGGTTTTCTTTTTGTAACCACGTCCATGATCTCTCGTCTGCCACATCTTGTATCTGTTGTTGTTGTTGTTGTTATTATTATTATTATTATTATTATTATTATTATTATTATTATTATTATTATTATTATTATTATTAAAGTTGCTGGAAATAGCATTCAAACCAATCATTACTACATAAGTTTAGGTAACTAACCTTTTGTGAGTACATTATTAATGTGCACTGATTGGGAAACGTACCTGCACGAAAATGCACACAGATTAGAGAAAACTATACTTCTATTTCGGGACAAACGATGCTCCGCCCTCCTGAAAGCTGTGAGGGTTTTCTTAGCATATTCTTTCCAAAGTTGCCCGTTTTCATTATAGTGTACAGCGTAGCTGGAGGCATGGCAAAGGGGAGAAGTCGCCCCCCCCCCCCCCAGCGCAGATATGAAAAGACACAAAATTTCCCTTAGTCTATAAAGCCTGTCAATTAATAATTATTCCCTAGGATGGTGCTAACAGATCTCACGTCTCGCAGGAAGAGTCATGTAATCCCGTAGAAGAGCAATATTCTCTCTAGACTAGCTAGTTTGGTGCACAGGGTTGGGAGCACTAACAGTCGCTAAAGGATATAGTGGGGTAGATATGCGCAACGGACATCTCAGCCCTCTCCCTCATGGAAAGATTTCTTTGAGATCACAGATAAACTGTGGCCTTGACCTTCTCCAGTACTTCCGACTAATTTTCCTCCAGTTAAAGGTCAGAACTGAAGTCAGACGCTTAATATCTCGCAAGACCCGTCAGTCCAACTGGAAAGAACCAGGAGTAAGTGAGCAACTTCTTCATGAGCCTAATCACAAGCCAACAGACTTATACTGGTTAATTTTGACCCCCATCACCGGCTCGTACGATTACTTTGCTGGTATCCTCAATCTTGGCATTGTTCGTTACTAATAGGGAGTTTGCCTAGCGGAAATGGTAGCACCACACAATATGATACTGCGCATGACCGGGTTCGCCCTCCACTTGCAAAGGCGAAGTTTCAATACAAGAATGTACACCACGGGCAAAGACGGACAACCCTGACGAATAGATCAGAACAACATGAAATGCTTCGATCTTATCCTGGGCCGACTGGAATACTCAACTTTTGTACCCTTTAAAGTACAATAATAATACTATGATCCACGCCCCTCCCTATTTTGCTCATTAGTCAATCCTTGTAAATGAAATACATGAATATTAATAATAATAAGATTTGAGATTCTAGAAGGACACAAGATATTTTGATATTGTTGATTGAAGAATGGAAAACGAGAATCAGATGTTTTTTTCTTGGGTGGTCTGAATCAGAATCGCTAGTGGGGACAAGGTACTTATACCCTGGTATCGACTAAATGACTACACATCATTAACAAAATTTAAAGGCCCAAGATGCGCAGGAAATCTAAGAGATACAATAGGATTCATAAGCTTTCTTCCTAAGAGAAAAAAAACTTAGTGGATTAACAGTGCAAATGACCTGTCGTTTCTGATTTGGATTGGAAAGGCCCAAAGGACGGCAAGCTGAACCGACCGTCGTAATTGTAATGAAAAGTACCGAAGAAGAATAAGATATCACAATAAGCAAGGGATAAGATTTGGAAAAAAAAACCCTTTCCCCTACCCAACGTCCAAAGATTCACGATAAATTTGAGTTTGGTCAGGCTCTTGTCAGCATTCGCCACAGCGTTGCCAGCTGAAGCGTTGCCACACCGAATTTTTCCTGCTCATCCGAATCAGGAGCAGAAATACGTGGGACCCGGTCAAATTGGTGAACAAATGATGAACTGTGCAGGGTGCTCTGTCGTGCAGTATTACGATCTTACGACCACACCTAACGCTACTTACCTTCCCTTCATGGCCCCAGCTATTATGAGCACCCTATCTTACCAAGCTAGCTAAGTCTGGCTGAGCTTGTCGTCAGTCATTAGAATTTCCAATTGTTTCTCTTAGTTTCATCATGACAGAAAATATTTGAATCTCAGATATTTCTGAGAGAAAAAAAGAAAAAATTCGCATCAGAGAATTTTCTTATTTTGGCTGTTTTCTATTCTGTTTTGATTTATTTATTTTTCCATTTGTATTCAGGAAGTACGACCGTTCCAGTCACATGATAGGCTCTCCATAGCATTTGGCGCTCTGGGCAACTGCTCGTGTGGTTAGTATCTAGGACAGGCCCTGATCTTATCCCGTTCACTTCCACCACGGATCCGGGAGACGTGTACAGAAGAGGAATTCAAAAGCAAGAGTTCTGCTGAAAGCTGCTCACGGACAAGACTACCCCCAGAAAACAGTGGTCAACAGGATTGATTGCCTTGGACTGATCTAAATTTATAACATGATTTCATCATTGACTTTATCAAAGATGCGTACCAAAGGAAGGTTATCTTGAATAGTCCTCCCTCTCAAAGTACATCTGCTCGAGGCCGATCAGACTATCGAGTACAACCCGCAAGCAGTTGGCCAATTTAGCTCTGTTTAACATAGTTGAGGAATGAAAAATATTAATCCCATTCCACCATTAGAAGCTTGGCTGAGGGTGAATGGCTATTTGAAAACGCCCCGGACCCTCAACGGAGGAGATAAAAGCTTTCTAAATAGTAGTTCACTTACTGCATTTCTACTGACACTACGTAATAACAAAATTATGTTTGTTCATGCATGAATTGCATAGATGATTATTAGAAATAATAGACCGCACACTTCCGCACACTTCCACCAATGTCATTATCACAAGAAACTGAATGAAAGCTACTTTACAAGTAGAAACGATGCAAGGGCTGTAACCGCGAAATTTCTGAATCTACCCCTAAATTGAATCAGTACCTCATGGCCTTCACTTTGACAAAATTCAATCTTTTGGGGGATATTTTGAGGACAGACAGAAAAATGGAAAGAAAGCATGGTTGATCACATATACCTGTTCCAACCTCGTTTGCAGAGGTAAATGATTTAGCCTTTGGGTTGTTTTTCACCAGTTAAGTGATGATTCATTTTCATCAAATCCCACAAAATGTAGGAGGGCCCTTAGAAGAGCCAAGCACCCCTGGGCTCCTAAATCTCTAGCTCTGGGAAAGTGTTTAGGAATATCCCCTTGTGCCAACCATTTGTTGAAGATGGGTTATAGAAAAATGACAAACAAGTGCGATAGTCTGATAAGAATGATGGTCTCTATATTGTGTGGGGGAGAGTATAAATAGCTGCTAGTTGTATGTGGCGAAAAGATGTTGGTAAAGACAAAGGATTTTGCCTCCACGTGCTTAAGTGTTAGCACCACATGCTGATGTCACTGGAAATGTTGAAGGAGGAAGGGAGACGTACAGTTGCAATGACAGCATGGAGAGTAAGTGAGCCAAGTATGATTGTGGACGCAGAGATTAAACAGAGTTAAAAAAAAAAGACACATACAAGTTTTCAGATGAACAAATGAAATGTAATTTAATGCATAACATTAATGACAAATATAGTATGAAAAGGGAATGTATACAATAAAAAAATTAATACGATCGATAGGTCTGTTTAGATTAGAGGGTTATTCCTAAACGTAGAAATGAAGAATAGGAAAAAATAAGTATCTAGAGGACATGTGACATTACGGGTCGTGTGACTTATCTATCGAATGGAGCCTGATTGTTATCGCCTGTTATAATGAGTGGTATAATTGACTAAGCTAGATTATAAAACGGCGGTTAGTTCAGGTTAGGTGTTATGGAGCTAAAAGGGGCCAAATAGTAAGTGCAGAGTTTGCATTGTCGCCGAAAATATATCAAGTAAAGTGGTCACAGTATTTGCATTTAGTGGCTATAAGTTCTTGTGAATTTTCACATCGAGGAAGATAAGTGATAATAGACAATATATATATATATATATATATATATATATATATATATATATATATATATAGTCACGGTCAAAGAGTAGAAACTACGCAGTTTAGATAGAAGAAAAGGTAGAAGGTAACCGGCAAGAAAGCCTGGGGAAATAAGCAATTGAAGACGTGTGTTCAGGGTTTTTATGGGGAGTCGTCGTAGCAAGTGACGTCTTAGATATCAAGCTGAAAGAAGGGTTTCGTATTGAATTCTCAACTAAACGTATATGGGGCGCCACAACCTCAATTACAATTCGTTAGGGAGGCCATCGATTATGGAAGTGTTGTCTATGTCAAGGAATCTCTTCCTTTTTGATAGGTCCCTGCTTCAGAGAAAAGTTGACCAAACGTACGTTTAATGGAGCAGAGTTAGGAACGGCTCCCTTGGGGAAGTCGGTCTGAAATAGATTTCGAAATTCTTCATATATGCCTTTTTCGGAATTAATTATCGTCCATTGAGTAAATGCAGAACCCGTATCATAGGTTAAGAGACCCTAAATTAAGAAAATAAACGTGAATATCAAAATAGATACATATTTTACTAGCAAAGTAATTCAATGTTTTCATTACGCTATAGAGCCATATAATAAGGCAAATATCTTTGATATTTCAAGTATAGTATTCATTTTGATTGTTTCGCAATGGCTATGACTTCAGTTACGAACACCTTTGTATTTATGAGTCAAATACATGTCATATAGATGTCACACTCCGATTTATTACTGTGTTAAAATAATAACCCCAATTAAAGATGATTGGCTAAAATCTGTGGTTTAAACATCAAGCCGTTCATTTAAAAAATGACAGTAGTATCCGTACCTTGTATAATAAATCAGCCCTGCGCGTTTACTAAAACCAATCATCTAATTGACTTGGGAACACTTGCACAGTGCGCCTACACAATCCCGAAAGTGCCGGACCCCTACTCAAACTTAACCTTGTAACACATTTGCAGTCGTGGGGGATGTAAATAAATGATCTCGGCTTGTTCCTCGGGGTTTGAATTTGGATAGCTACGAACTAATCGGCCACCAATACTACCTCGTTGACAGGTGTTTCTGATTGATTTTCAGCAGCCAATCCAAAGCTCAACACCGAAGTGTCATCCGAAGGGAAGTTCAGCAGCTGAAGCAGGAGTGTGCGACAACCAATTGTGACCTTGGTAATTATAGTATTACTAGCACAGGAGCCGTAAAAATGACGGGATTATATTTACGCATCGATGAATTATACAAATATATATTTTAGTATAAATGTACATTCCAAACAAAATAAGCATACCTAGAACTAAATTTTTTTTTCTGTCCATTTTTTAAAACTTTAAAATTTAAAAAAAACAACAACAAAGAATGCATTTATTGAAATGTATTTAAGATATAACGATTCGATTATATTCGAAGAAGTATGGAGAGAATGCGCTTTTGAAGTTCTTTTACTACTTGTTTGAATAATTTTGTTAATAGTTCAATGACGATATAAGTGCATGAAGTTCAGAAACAAAAGCGA
Source organism: Thysanoteuthis rhombus (assembly GCA_963457665.1). Classification (NCBI taxonomy): domain Eukaryota; kingdom Metazoa; phylum Mollusca; class Cephalopoda; order Oegopsida; family Thysanoteuthidae; genus Thysanoteuthis; species Thysanoteuthis major. Next base: position 48,355,988 of record OY735216.1, on the reverse strand, counting down.
TGGTTTATGTGAGTATGAATCCATACGTACATATGTGAAATGGTTGTTGCACAAAGTGGTTGGAACAGCCTAAATTCTGCTAAACGCAGAATAAGAACAGGACGAAAATTGAGTGGTGTGTACTTCTTCTTATAGAAGTGGGTAACGGTCGGGGCGTGAGATGCAAAATTCATTGTCTTGTAGGACGGTCTATATCAAAATCTTAATTTTCCAATTATCTCTGAAAAAGTTACTTTTTTTCCAGACTGTTTCTCAGAGGAAGCTATTCTTAGAACAAATTTCTAAATGTACTTGTTGTTGCAGATAAAGGGTTTACGAAAATCAAACTTGTTTGTTCCAGCAAAATGTGTTATTTCCCAATGAAACGTTCTGGTATATCCATGCGTGTTTTAATAAACTGATTCGGAAGAAAAAATGTGGTCAGGTAAATGAGTTATTGTTTTAGATAAACCGTTATGAAAAAAAAACAAAAAAAACAATGATAATAATTGATTGGAAATGAATATCGTTTTAAATGAGAGAAAAAAGTCAGTTTTTATTCACAAAAAATCAAAGACGCCAATATTTAGCAGAATTGTTTTCCGTGCTTGCTGCTACTGAACAATCAGCAGCAGCTACATAGTAATAATGTAGACGCGAACGCACATACACATAACGCCTTGCTTTACACGCTTCCTCTCTTTCGGCTTGCTTTAGCGCGACAGAAACCAAGCGAAAAAATAGACAAAAAGTAACAGGAGTTTTAATCATATCATAGATATTGTATTGCCTTCGAAAGTAATATAGCGTTTTCGTGAATTATGCGACCTGCTTAATTATTTTGTTTTCTTAAATGCTTCATTAGTATTCCGAATCTTTCGAATTTATTCTTATCGACTCGATCATTTTCTTTCAGCACATTTTTTTCTGATATCCAATAATATGAAATCCGTTGTCACTACTTTTGTTGTTTGTTTTGTCGGGTTATGTCACGCTAAAGTAAACATATAAAATTAGCGAAATTCTGTCATCATTCGAAACTACGATGTGGAGTTTGGCAGGGGCCAACGCTTAAGTGATAGGACGATGCAGAAATTCAACCATATAGAATGTCAGTCAGGTTGTATCCTCAAGACAGTGTGCTTAGGAGAAAAAGGAGACAATTGTATTTACATCAAAGTAGATTGCTGGCAAGACGGGCAGAATTTTTCTTTTTAAAACATGGGGAGATTCCTTTAATAATGATCGAGTTTTTTTTTTTAAATAAGACTATTTATATCATATTTTCATTCAGTTAAAATTTAAATAGAAAGTCGATCTTTGATTCATGTGACGTCACTAAAGTTGATTGAAAGCAAACAATGGTTTATAATTACAAGATATCTATTAATTTAATATTCAATTTTATTCATTAGATTTTTGATAATTTATTTTTTAATTTTATAAATTTGATATTCAGTGTTTATCGAGTCAATATTTAAATTTATCTTTTATCCATTTTGTTACTATTTTTTATTATTTATTTGTATCATTATTATAGTATCTGTCTAAATGACGGGACTTATAGTTTCTGACGGGTTCTATGTTGGTTTGGACATATGTGATACGGAATTGTCAAATTGGCGAAATTTACTTATTCATTGTAAAAAAAGGTTTGATTCAACTTTGATTTCATAAACTTTTGATTGTAAATAATAGTTATTTTATGTTCTTGGTTTGATTTAATAAACTTTTCATCAAATTGAAATCATGTCTTTATTTATTCTCTTCTTTTTCTTGTTACCTTTTTTTCTCTTCTCCGTCAAAATTAATAAGATAGAGAAGTATCAGTGGAAGGGAGAAAACTCTTTTATTTCTTATTCAAGACTTCTCACAATGACCTTGTGCTGGGCTGCCAAATTAGCCATTTTTCAACTAGATTTGGTTGATTTTTACCCCAATGTAGCCGATTCAAATCTACGATAGCCGATTAAATCTGGTAAGTTTAATAAGACTGAATGTTCAGTTTTTATCAATAACTTGTTCTGGAGTCTTAGTAATTTTTTGTTTTTTTTTATTGACAAGACGGCTCTAAATGAGTACACACACACACACACACACACACACACACACATATATATGTACACACACACACACACACACACACACACACACACACATATATATATATATATATATATATATATATATATATATATATATATATATATATATATATATATATATATATATTCGTAAAAGTCGAGAAGTACGCATCACAAACAAATAAAAGCATTCACCCACGGCGCACATTTCTAGGTTGGAATTTGCGAAAAAATTGTCGACTTCCATGGGGTCTGCGTTCGCACTCACACGAAGAAAAAATATGAAGAACTATTGCCTAAGAAATCAGCCAAAGCAACAAATATTCCAGAGTTCAGAAACGAAGTTCAAAACCTGACAGAGAAAAAAAATAATAATTCAAATCATTTTCATTACTATTAGACCTTCAAACGTTCCGGAAATTTGTCATTTTTGTGAAAGGAAATATTGAAAGGTTTTATAATGCTGAACTGCACCTTAACTTTCCACTCGTTATAGTTGCGAATTTCTCTATCCAAAGGTTGTGCGTGGAACCCGTAGACCCCACAACTGCGATAGGGCGCCGGAGCTCTGAGAGCGCAGTATGTCTGAAGAACCTTGAAAAATTGAAAAAAATATAATCGAAAAAAAATCTTTAAAAAATCTGCTAGGGGCACAGTCGGACCAAGCGCTGCTATTGCTTTCTCTCAGTGGTTATGCCAATTTGTCAGGATCGTTTTAAAGGAATCTAACCCTAACCAGATAATAAAACATGTTTTTCCTAAAGCAAAAACATAACCCTACCTCAGAGTTATTGCACAGCAAATACGTTTTAGATGAACATGATGAAGTAACCGAGACGTGATTTCGTCTTGGACAGGGCATAAAGATGAAAGATATCTAAGGAGATTAAAGACTACAATGAACAGTTGCTAACAAGAAAAAGACAGCTGAAATTTGGGGCCATATTAAGGAAGGAAGGAAGAAAGGGAGGAAGGCTCGAAGAGATCAACACTCACAAGGCACATTGAAGGCAAAAGAAGCAGGGGTAGGTTGAGAGTAACCCACTTGAAGGTTTGAGTACATGGATAACAAAAAAAAAAACAAACTGGAAAGCGTAAAAAAGGAGTTGTTGATAGCGTCAAGAGAAAGGAAGCTGTGAAGAGCCATAATCGACCACGCCTAGAATACTGGAACTTGTTGCTTCAATCCCATGTGTTCATACAAATTACAACTCTCGTTTGGCTTCTAGTCTTCAAAGAATGGAGACAGTCGCTACAAAATAAAACAAGTACATGAGCGTGCATTTTGATAAAATAATAACTATGGCTCTTAAGCCGCCCACGACGAGCCGTTCCTGTTCGGACATCACTTATCATAAGTTTTCTCCTGTAGGAACTCCCAGATATTTGTCAGTAAACAGAATCCAGAATTATCTTCAGCAACTACACAAATTGCGACCTTCCATTCTCTGAACAATTTAACGTAAAAATTCCCATCTGTCATCGCTAGTTAAGAAAAAAAAAACAAAGAAAAAAAACATGCGTCATTTCCAAGAAAACATGCGTCATTTCCCAGAAAACACTCACCATTTTCAAGACGTATTGACGGACAAACCACGAATTTGACCCGTCTAAGCCTAAACCACTTTCTATCATTAGATCCAACGACCAACCCTACTCTGGTAGACAACTCCTAATTCAGTCTTTCCAAACGCAAGTGCGTAAAATGGCTGGTCACTCATTCATCATCGCGCATAACAATAAGTACTCGTACACTTCATCACAAAGGCAAATGATACAAACTCATTCCTCTGACGATTATCTCATCTTCCAAACTCATCTTCTATCAAAAGACACGAACCCTTTCCTTATTCACTTACATACTGACTATAACCATTTCTACTTTCCTCAAAACCCTCATTTGCATCATGTTTAAACTACATCTATAGCTTACCAATCAGTAGTAAATATAAGCAACACTTATTTATTCAATTCTGTATCTCAGCACAATAAATATCTATCTTGTTATTTCTATGTTATACACACGCCTTGGTATTTCATTCATGTCGAAATAACACTCGTATTCGTCCATTTATCCCCGTCACCTTTCTGCCACTTCGGACAACAACAATCCCTTTCCTTTTTTACCAACATGAAGTGACTGCTGCCATTATACACATTAAGTTGGCTAGCTTACAATGTTCCCTTATGAACATTACCCCAACTGATGAACTTGTTAGTGGCAGTAAGTCGATTCTTCATGGAGTCAGATCAATCAAAAAATAAATCATAACCTAACTAGAATGCATCTACGTCACGTCACGCTACGCTACTCTGTCTCAGACTCAGGCTAGACTCCAAATTTCTTCGAACGTTTGCGATATTTGACAATTGACTCATTATACCTGCTATTTCATCCATGAGAGGAGTTAGAACAAGGGGAAATGGGTGCTTGCCTTTTTCAAAGGCATTCGTGCAAAGTGAACGTGGATTGCCTCCATGGGAGTTTGAACTCGGCTCGCCGTCTCCATTTCCCGCTTGGCTATTGGCACTTCCATAAGTACAGTCATGCGTTTACTGACATACACGCACGCACGCACGCGTGCACACATATGTCCCTTAACCTTTCACTTGCTGAAGCGACCATTTGCTTGGGTGTCTGGAAAAAAACGTTGGTATTTCAACGCATGCAATGCCCAACTACTCGACAAAATGTAAGGTCTACTAATACGCCTCGTGATGGTATATACTTTCCGTCTGTAATATTTGTCGAGGGAGATAACTTTTAAATTCTGATTATATAGTAAACTTCATTATTCATTTATTTTGCGAATGCAAAAAAAAATTGGGGTCATTTTGGTTGAACATAACATTGAAAATGCAGGGCAACACATTTTTCATATTTGTACAGTACAATTGCAAAATTATTTGATCATGAGTCTATCAGGAATGTTTGCTGTCCGTGTTGCTGTTACCTTGGGGCGATCTTGAGGATGGCTTTGAAAATTGAAAAGAAAGTAGGTATGCACTTGAGGTATAAGTCGTACAACCGCGTACGCAGCCCCATTTTCATCCCAGGTTATAATTAACTCAGAATCAGTATCAGGGCAACTGGCCCCGGGACAATCGACCCTAGAGGACAACTGCCACTTCAATAACTGTCATCGGAACAATTGTCCTCATAAGACACCTGCGTCCTGGGTAACTTTCCTGCCCAGATAAATGACTCTTGACGATTGTCTCCTGGATATTTCCCGTGGCCGCAGCAGGCCAACTACTTACTTTCCACAAACTTAAACTTCGGTTTTACAGTTGCTATGCTATTGTCAGAGGAGGCAGTTATACAAGATCAGTTATCCTAAAGACATTTGCCTTAGAAACAAACGATAAATATGTTAGTTAATGTGGAATTGAAAGAAAACGAGACAAGGAAAGGGGAAACTAAAAGGATTTAAGATGAAGAGATGTAAAACAGAGCCGAGAAGAAACAGGTTCACATAGTGCGAATTTGGAACGCTAACAGCCCTCCTAAGCGAATCCAGGTCAGAAGGCATCAAGTCAAAAGGCATCTGTCAAATGGATAATAGGAATTACGAATATTTAGTCAGAGCGTTTTTAACGATTGAAGATCTATGTTAATATGGTATTTTTTTTTTTACTTTAACGTCGTTCTGAAGTCAGTAAAAATTTTTTTTTTATCTAAAACTTTAGAATTGAAAAAAATAAACTAAAACATTTTCCTCCTTCAAATTTACAAAATAAATTCTATTATTAAAGACACGATTACACTTTTAAATTGGAATTTTGTACGAAATAAATAATAAAACGTTTATTTATTTGAATTTACAAAAAAAAAAAAATACAAAATTGAATTACTTTAATAGTACAAATTCAGTTGAAATATCCATAACAACTATTATACATTTGACTGATGTCTTTTGTCCGAAAGCGATTGTAACTTGCAGCAGTCTACTAGACACTGTCCCTTTGCCTGATGCCCTTTGACTTGATAAGGAGAGGATCGATGAACAATGGGAGAATCAAGCCATTTATCATATACACCCTGACAGAATGGATAAGGCCTACGAGCTGGCGCAAAATAAATCAAATGATTTAATTTCTCTTCTGTATTGTTTGAAAAATACGTGTAAAGGTTCCGGAATAAATTTTAAACGGGGAACATCAGATTTCTTTCACCGGCACCGCAGCGGAAGTGCAGAGTGGCTGTGTTAACAAGTGTGTTATTTATCTTTTGGGTCGACTGTTGTTACAGGTGAGTTTTTTGATCAAGGAAACAGAAGAAAAAAAACGAATAGGATTTATTTCGAGTTTATAAGATGTGTATTTATTTACGAAGGAAACATACCGAGAGTTCACTACATTTTATGTATTTAATCATTTGTAATCAAATAAGCATGATCTTCGAGAAACTGAATTGATTTGTTATCGTATGAAATTGCATTTTCAGTGAATGTCTTCTTTCGATTTTTACTTTCTTCTCAGAATGTTTTTAAAGATTTTTTGATTGTGTGTCAATTAATGATTCAATTTATATCCTTCTAAATAAACTATACCAAATTTGAAAGATAGTGTCCACACGAGAGTATTTTTGCATCTTTAACAATTTTTTTCTTATTCTTCTTATGAAATTATCGCGAAAAACCATTATTATTAATTTTTTATGACTACTATTTACGTTCATCTTTATCCTTTATCTTGTAATAAATGGGGGAAAAAACTAAGAAAATTTGTAGTCAAAAATGATGGTAATGATTTTTGCGGTTCGCGGTTTGTTTAAAATTTTCTTGTTGCTCTTTCGTTTGTAACAGCTGTGCTTCATCTTGACTACCTTTCTTCTTTCTTTTATTAGATTTTAAATATTTACTTTTTAGGTGTCTGATTACAAATCGTTATTATTCATTGTTTATTTCTATCTACCCTCATCTTGATTTTTAGTTACGATGGACGGCTTGAGTTGTGATTTGAAAAAATTCAAACGATAAAGATGAAGGTAAATAGTAGTCTTGTGTCAAATAATTATTGTTCTGAAATACACTGATCTCTCGTGATTACTTTGAAAACAAAAATTCTAGTACTGCATTAGTTTTGGTAATACAATAGTTTAGTTGGGCCTCACATGAATCTGAATCTGAACATACACATTTGAGCGGAATCATTTTTGTGTGTGTGCTCTAAAAGTCATAAAACGATACAATTTTAAGCGGTTTTAAATACAAATAAGTAATTTGATTTATTCAAATTATTCCATAAAACCAGTCCGTTGTTTTTTAAAATAAAATCATTTTTTGTTCTGAGTCCGTGTCCGGGTGTGTTTTTTCTTTTCTTTATCTCGGCTCAGTCATCATGTGATAGTACAACGCCCCCTTTGCCCTTTGAATGAGAGAAATAAAATAACGAGAGATTAAAATAAGTCTTTTATTTTAATTTTTTCACTACTTTAATGGAAGTTTAGTAAAATTATTTTGTGGAGAGAAAATGTACATGGTCAATGATAAACTCAACAATGGGTTTTTTTTTTATTCGTTTTAAAGATACATCTAAACTTTTTTAAAAAAAACAATATTAAGATTTAAATCAACTGGTCGAAATTTTCAAGACAATAGACATGGTTGCTGCTTCCCAACCGCTGGACACGGGAGGTGCAACTTCAATTCTCTCTGTATACACTTTCCGAAAGAAAATGTTCAAGTATTTTCAACTTCGTCATAAGATGTGCCCGCTTTTCTAGTTGAATCCACTGACTGCTTATTTTCACCGCGCAAAATTCACAGGTAACCATGAAATGTTCTGTGTGTACCAATTCAACCCCCGGAAACGTTGTTAGCAAATTTGCTCCCCATGTTTTTACGATGTAAATTTTGGCTAAAATGGAGACATGTTATGTGCCCGCGTTTTCTACTGAATTCACTGGCTGCTGCTTTCCTCAGCAGCAGTCAGTATGGTTAGTGGCGACTTCATATCGTTGTTAGAGAGGAGGGGAGAGTAAGAGGGAGAACAGTTGGTATCGGTCAGGATGGGTTGAGTGTGAAAGGAAGAATAACTTTGTTTATTTTCTATTTATCATGCAAACTCATAAATTAAAAAAAATTCTAAAAAGTTAAAAATATCACTTTTTAAAAACAAATATTAAACACCATCTATTTTCTATCCATCCATCTATCTATCTATCTATCTATCTATCTATCTATCTTATTGATTCTTTTTTTTTTTTTCTTTTTTGACTGAAATTTACCCTGCCCATTACGCCAGGTATTTTGTCTTGTAATCAGGGTAATTCACCTCTCCATAAAGGCAAATTAGACAAAAGGTCAGGTTCAACGTGGAGCCTGACATGTATAAAAGTCGATGGCAATAAAAATTGTCTATTCCCCTCAGCACTCAACCTTTGACACGCTTCAGACATCAGGGATTGACCCTACCCCTTTAGGTGCAGTTTGAACAAACTTCTTATAATAGATGATACTTGTTTGGAATTGGTAAGATGATGTGTAATCTTACCTATTCCAAACAATTACAAATAGTCATCAATTTTTCATTCTATTATTGTGAAAAAAACCAAAAGGTGTAAACCTTGAGTATGGTAATATTACTGTATCAAAGATGTCCCTCAAATGGCCCCACCCAACCAAACAGCCAAGTAGACTACAGATTCTCCTCTCTTTGTGTGTGTGTGCATGTTTCTCTCTCCTGGTCACATTTTTGGGGCTATGACCTTGAAAATCTGAATGAGTACACCACTAATCACTATCTAAGAACATTTTTTTTTATCTCTGGTTTTTTTCTGGTCATTTTGGACTAATAATGCCTAATCTTTTTTTTTTTTTTAACATGATTTTAGTTAAAAGATATATTTTTTTAAAAGATAATTAGTTTTGTTACGCACACAGGCTGCAAATTATGGATTTTTTATACAATACTAGTCTATCTATGCCATCAAAAAATGATATCAGTATTTAAATGATTTTGTAATTGCATTCCTCTTAAAAAATATCAATATGTTTCTCTGCATATTCTTGTTTATGTTCAACCAGAATGAACCCACATTTTTTTATGCATTTGAAAAAAAAAATGATTGATTTGCATTTGATTATCCTCTCCCTCGACAAATTTTACCGACAAAAAGTATAGACATACACATTGCACATTATATAAGTAGATTCACTTTTCCTTCACAGAAGGCCAAAACTTACATTTGATTTATCCAGTGTGAATGCAGATCTCTACTTGTTAAAATTGAGTAACTTAGAATATAGTTATATCTTTATTTTTCATATTTAATCAACGTAATTCTCTGCTCATTTCTGTTTATCCATAAGATAAGTTCTTCTCAATTATCTTGTAAATATGTGTCTACATATTTGCATTACTATACCAACATACAAATGAATTAAAAAAACAATTACTTATTATACTAATTTATGACTACTATTTTCTATGATAAGGTAAGCTATTACTCCATGGCAATGAGTCAATGGCACAGATTGGAAATGAATAAGCTCCCATGAGATGCAAGCTCACACCCTTCTTGACAAGGGGAAGCTTGGTTCATATCCAGTGGCTATAACTTCTTAGCTACAGAAACTTTATGGTTAGCAGAAGTCCAATCTTACCTTTTAAGCCTACATTTTACTCCGAATATTTGCGCCATGTTTTTTGTTTTTGTATGATTGATATTATTAAACTAATCATTTCATTATTTATTTTTTATTGTTGGATGAAGTATTGTAACCCATTGTATTAATTTCAACTACCATTTACCGTAATCTTAATTTCTTAGTTGTTTTGATCTCAACTCTGACCGTTACTTATATCTCTACTTATATTTGCAGGTTTGTAATTCGGAACCCTTTTAGCCAATTAGTTTGGCATTTGTGTCTCCATGTGATGGTGCGGTTCAGCCATGTCCAGCCAAATTTATCACATCCCCACGATTCCCCCTGATCTTTGGCGTGAGGATGCAATCCTCCAGATTGCTGACACGTTACTGTACTTAAACAAAGTGACCGATGACACCTTCAGTCGTATCAGCAAACGAGTTGACGATATCCATCACCGGTTGGCCTCAGTCAATGACCGGGTCAGCCTGGCTCGTGCTAAGGTGTCCAAACTGCAAGGCAGTAATAAAGCGACCAAAGTTTTTGCCTCGGCAAAGTACCCATCTCCTGAGTTTCTGGAGGAATATGAGAGCGTGTTTAAACACCAGAACTCTTTGAAGAACATTCCAAAGTCTCACGTCAAGTTACAACAAAACAAGCCCATGGTTGTGGATGAGAAGGTTTTAAAAGAGAAACTACAGTATTACAATGTGCACCTTAACGTGAAGAGCAAACAGCGTGATGATGAGGGGGAGGGGCTCGGTCGTCTCCCACGCAACATTCCATCAATCAGTTCACTCCTCCTGTTCAACACTACAGAAAATCCGTAAGTACTTTATACATTCGATAGGATGTACAGGGTGTCCCAAAAAGTGACCATCTATTTTGAGTAGACGTGATAGGGTTCTGAAAAAAAACTTCAAGGTATATATGTGGTTTTCCCTACTCATTTAGAGGAGTGTGTGTGTGCAAGATTTCAAGTCTCTACTATGAGCGTCTAGGGCTGTACACGTGACACATAAGTAGGAAAATGCATCTTTTTCAGCCTGGTGGCTGAAGTAGTTGCATTGCTCAATCTTCTTTTATAAATCATCTTGTGGGGTGGAAATGAGGTAGCAGCCCTAATTTCAGCCTCCTTAGCAAACTTGGAGGGTTCTAATTTTGGTGAGAGTCATTGGTATCATTGTCATTAATGTTACCAGGGGAAAATGAGAATGAGAGTTTGACAATATATATATATATATATATATATATATATAAAGTTTGTATAGTACGAATCAGGTTTGCAATATAGCATAATATAATGTGATAGATTTATTACATAGAGTGTTCAATACATTCAACTTTATACTCCGAGAGTTAAGTTGTTTTTAAGTAGAGCTGGAAATATGATAGGAAATGGCTTTGCTACAAAAACAAGAATATGTTTCTGCCCTCTTTGGGCCTCTTCAGGCAGATAAACTTGTTCGTGTAGCAAATCCACTTCATATTATATATATATATATATATATATATATATATATATATATATATATATATATATATATATATATAAATATATATATATACTGAAGCAAAATGCATGTATTTTTGAATAAATGCAAGAAAGAATACAGTTTCTAGTATAAAATGTTGGATTTTATGTAATTACCATCAATGTCTCCACAGATCTTTGTGATCAATTGTTTCATGGAACACACTTTCAGGCTTTTCAGGTGTTATATTTCAAAACATTCCAGTAGTACAATTATGAAGAAGATCAATAATGGGTCTAAAAAGAAAAATTTACAAATCACCACAAATAATTTTGAAGCAATTTTGAATATAAAAAAACTTGTATTTTGTATGGAATTTTACACACAATAATGCCAATATAACTGAAATAAGTTTAAAATCCTCTTATTCCACTGAAATAGAGTTGCTTTATTGACACGCTGTACATTCATGTCGTGGAGGTATTTTTTTTCTATTTCCTATAATTTCTCAAAATAGATGGTCCCTTTTTATTTTTTGGACATCCCGTATTCAATATGAACATTTTAAAATCCAAGCTTATGGTTTTTCCTGAACAGTACACTTGGGTTTCAAGAGCAAATCAGGGGAAGCTTCTTATTGTGATCACTTCGAGACAGGGCCCTTTAGATAACAATAACTGACTGATAACATTAAGTAAATGATATAGAAATTGGAACAATTCATTGTTATAAATTCAATGTAATGGTATTCACTTTAATGAACAATTTTACACTGCAAAAAATAAATATGAAATTTATTGAATTTTATTTATTATCCTTATTAAATGAAAATGCCTCCATGGGCATCTCTGTGTACAATTTATATTGAGAATACATATTCAACATCATTTTATTACAAGCTCATCAGTTGAAAGAAACATTTACCAGGCCCATTTCGTTCATTCATTTTTCCTAGATTCTTCTATATATTTCAGCTGATAACTCCTGAATTATAAATGAAGTGTTCGGAACTGTTTTTGATAACAATAACCATTTGATAACATTATCAGTGATAATAATAAATGGCTTCCTCCTTAGTTCCCTTCAAGTTGTGCACATAAGTTTTGCAACCAGCGCTCAAAGGAAATTCATGTCTGCACAAAAGATCTCAAATTCTGTACTCTGAGTTTTCACGGAAAAAATATTGATTTCCTTTTTCTATTTCAAATCTGCACTCATTCTTTTGTCACTGGGAAAAAATATTGCACAACATAAAATTTTTGTGCCCACTGACGACTAGTATGTCAGGGAGAACATTGGCTTCCTCTATGGTTGAATTTTGTTTATTCCACATGGATCAAGTAACAACATAAAACATATACAGTATCATATATTAACCTGGACTAGTATCCTCATCTTGATTGTTATAGCCACAATGTTTCAGCTATTGTACCTTCCTGCTTTCTCCAGTGCGTCAGGCAGTGGAAGTCGTACACTCTGCAATATTATTTTTGTTCATCTTTCATCAGATGTAGCATTTTCAACAATTATCATCAAATTTTGACAAGCATTTTCTTTCATCTTATTTTTCTAGTAAGTGTAGCTGTTACATATGACCAGGTTTCTTTCCAGTGAAAGAATTATGTTTAAGTCTCTCTTATAGCTTATCCTTATTTACTCGCTGCTGTAAATTGACAGCCCGTGTGAAGTTGTGATAAAAAGCAACTGAAAAAATTGAGATGAAACAAAATACAACTCAAAATTGATATTAATGGCCATACTCTGGTTCAGCAGAGGAAGCATCACAAAGATGCATCTACTCCCATGGATTATGTGGAGAAATTGAAATTCTCAGAAGATTGTCAAATATTACAGACACCTCATGAAAGTTGGAGGATGCAATCTAGATCAGGACCTGATTTCTAATACTAATCCACACATAATAATTTGCTATGTACCAATGTATTCTGTCACATTAAGGGACAAAACTGACGTTGTAAAATAGATTCTCATTTATGTTTTAATGATCTAATAAAAATGCTGTATTTAAAGAATGATAAAAAAATATTGAAAAAAAGGAATCCATTTGTGGTCAATAGAGCTCTATTCTTCAAGCTCATTGCTAAACAAATAACTATTATCCACGTATATAATATGCAATGCATATTCATATATTTCATATATGTTGTCATTTTTGGTAAACTAGTTGATGACAATGATAATACGTCAGCTCAGATATTCAGACAGAAAGTGAACTATTATTTTAATATGTTGTCATGATGCTTAAGAATCATTCTGAAACGTGCAGAGTTATCTCCCTTCAGTCACTCTGAAGTTTCTTGGCTGTAATGTACTGAGTCGATCAATAGTTCAGAAAAAAATTTTCAAATGGTCAGCTTCAACATTTCTGGATGCTCAATCTTTTGCACTCTGTTGGCAATTTTGTTTGCCAAACAAAAGGTTTGCCCTGCCAATGCAGACGACTCCAATTGTTGAAAAATAGTGAGTTTGAATTTCACAGTTGTGTTATGCCCTGCTATGGCAACAGCAAAAATCGACAAGATACTGATTTTCAAAGTAAGTGCACAAAATCTTGGCACTCTTGAAAAAGAATGCATTGGAAAGGGAAGTAATATTTATGATTAATGCAGAGTGCTAAAATTTAAATTGAAGTGGACGCTCAGAATATGATTTATATTACGATACCTAAAAGTCTGAATATTTGACCATAAAAAATTACTATAATCCCTCATTTTCATTATCAGCTTCAAGGTAATCGCTTTAGGCATATATACAGTGATTTCACAAAGGGTACTAGCAAAAGTCTGTGTTATATTTGAATCGTCTATAGTGTTCAAGTTTTCCAGAACTTCTGGTAGTACCCCATGTATGTGTATATAAATATCTACTCTAATAATAAACCATGTATATCTATATATTTTTTCTGTAACAACCCTAAACCCTTAATGACAAACTGCTTCATGCCACTTCTAATTGACAGTGGAGCTTTTCTGTTGCAGGAATAAAATTTGTTGAACTCATGACAAATAGATGAAAAGAAATAAATTTTGGAAATTTATTTCAAGTTGAAGGAGATAATTTTGATCAGTAGTTATTTCCCTTGTTATCAACCTCTAAATTTTCTATCATAAAACGAGGAGTTGAATGAACCTCGTTATTAAAGGGACGTAACCTATTTAGTGTTAATATAGAAGTTACATCCCTTGCATGATTTCTTCTATTATCCACATAAAAAACACTTGTATCAAAAGATATCATTTACACTAGTGTGTATATATATATATATATATATATATATATATATATATATATATATATATATATATATAATGTGTGTGTGTGTGTATGCAGACCTTTGGTTTTAAGCGTAAGTTCTGCCTTTTACATTTTTATTTGGAGAGCCAAGCCATTCATTCTATGTATATATATTTCAGGGATTTAAAAACAAAAGTTATATTGAAATATTACCAAAGCAGTTTTGATCAAACACCACCTCCCTTTGAGCTATGATTTTAATATATTGTTTATGTCATGCTACATTGTATAATCTAGAAAGCTTTACAACTTTGAACACTAAGACGTTAAAAAACCTCTTAAAAATTTTTTTCAGTCATTCATTTTTCAATATCTGTGAATGTAATTTATGTAATTTTGTTCAGTGTTTGATTGTCTAAATGCTTATAAGTTGTTATTTTACATAGGGTTATATCATAATGTATTGTGTGGATGTTATTTTATGCTACACGTCAAATTTTTTTTTTATCCACAAACACAGGGCTTACTTACATAGGTCATCCCACAAATGTATTTGATGATGAGCAATCAATAAGTATAACAACAGACGTGATGCATTGTTCATGTCACGTCTATTGAGTGTTCACCCACGTGAATATTAAATTTGTTGTGTTGGTTATAATCTCAGACTGCATATGGTAAATCAACTGATGATCCCAACAAGAAAAATCAAACACATTACCATTATATCAAATTCTTTATAAAACATAAAAATCATCTACGGATATTGAGAAATAAGCGACTGAGATGATATCAATATTTGGAAAAGGATATTTTTCATATATTTTGTGTTTAAAACTGTATATTTTATGTCAGTCAGAATTGGTAATGATAATAAAGTAGATGATTTTGAGCTTGAGTTTAGTGTTATTTCTTTTTCTTCCAGTTATAAGAAGTATGTGATGCTTGATCCCCTTGGTATTATAACAAAAACCCGTCAAGATATTGGTGAAGATGGTCAAAATGGCTTGACTGAAGCTCCCAGCAGTATTGCTCAGAATGAAGAAATCAAGAGACAAGTTGCAGATAATTACTTTTATGTCCCAACAATTGGTCTTGTCCCTGAGATTATGGCTCCAAGCTCTCTTCCTGATTTAACAGGTAAGATTATTATTTTGTCCCTAATCAGGCACTTGTCATGATGAACACCTTTGACTGGTGATTCTCTATCATAATATTCTGTATATATTATTACATCTTTGAGCACAAAATTATTTTATTTCTACTCGTCTATTACCCATTGCTTCGGTGACAGTTATCATAAGTGTACAAGTAAAAACCTGCGTAATATTAGGTGAAAAATCGCCAAGACTAATATATTGTTCAAGTGGTAAGTTAAGATTTCAACCCTAACACAACAACACTTAGGTGACATCATGCTATGTCGAATGATCATTGTATGTAATCATCATATATATGTATTTATAAATATGTATATATAATGTGTACTTTAGAGAGTCGCCAGGAAAATAGATGGTTAACATGCATCTTAGTGAATAGTATATATATATATATATATATATAATCATCATATATATATATATATATATATATATATACTATTCTCTAAGATGCATGTTAACCATCTATTTTCCTGGAGATGATAGTTTTTGCTAGTTTCATCTCTGCCTCTTCATGATGTCTATGCATTCCTCTTATTCGGATTATGCATTTTAAAATGAAGACCTTTCCAGTCAACAAAATTAGTGCCTTCTGACATGACCCGAGCGAACCTGTTTTTTTATGCATTTGCAAACAAATAAATAAAGGAGGACTACTTTCCCTTAGCATCTAATAGTTATCTTCCTTGACAATTTTTATTTTCAAAATGTGAAGATGGATGGAGGTTTAGTTTATTATAATGAAGACGTAAAATTCTGTATTAATGAACTCACCGAAGGTCTCTCATTCCAAGTGATAGCTCAGGCTTACTCTCAACTTTGCAAAAGATTAGCTCGAAAAAACATCTATCTACATCAAAGCTTTGGTTGAAAACTATACACTTTTTTAGCTTGAGATCAGCTGCAGCTGTTATAGTTGCAAATTTAAACGTTTGCACAAAAACACATTAGCTTGAGATCAGCAGCAGCTGTTGTAGTTGACGATAGGAATTTTTTACATGAAAATTCTTTGCTCTGATCTATAAGTTATAATTCTCACCATTTGATGCTACTCACATTAATTTTTGTAATTTCTTTTAATTCAGGTGTTGCTGATGATGAGTCTTTCTTGGCGGATCAGGGTCCATCTATTGCCCCTTCTGTACCCAGCAGTGTGCCTGATCTGCCATCAATATCTTCACATGATTCTGAGATTCCTATGGGTCCGGCTGCTTCTTCTCCGGCCTCCGGTGCACTCTCGTCTGCTGCAGCACCACCTCCTCCACCGCCACCTCCGCCACCGGCAGTAGCTCCCCCGCCACCTCCAGCAGCAGCACCACCCCCGCCTCCCCCGCCACCGCCACCTCCTTCAGAAACTCCTGCACCCCCACCGCCACCACCAACTGCTGCCGCAGATTCTGATGAAGACACCACCCCGGCCAGCAAGGCCCCTGCACCGTCCAGCGGCAATAGTGGAGATACGTGGGGCGACCTTCTGAAGTCAATCCGCGAGGCAGGCGGGGCTGGCAAGGCCAAACTGAAGAAGGCAAAGGAAGGGAAAGTGGAGAAGAAGAAGAAAAAGAAGAACGATGAAGATATAGACACTGACGATTTGGGTGCGTCCGCTGGCTCTGGGGGAGGGGATCTGATGGCTGACCTTACAAAGAAATTGATGATGCGTCGCCGGGGCATAATGGGTAGCCTGAGCCAGGGTGGAGGAGGAGGAGGAGGAGGAGGTAGTTCCAAAGAAAAAGATCCTCCAACTGGGAATGTGATGGATAAAATATCAGCCATGATTGCACCCCCACCTCCAAAGGCAGGGGATGATGATGACGAACGTTCAGACAGTGATTTTGATTAAACCTGTTTGGGTTTAGCAATCTTGGTCGGGGGGGGGGGGTACGGACATGCAAAACTAAGCACAGTTACTTATTATCATGTTATGTTATAACAATAAAAGTTTTTTTGTGACTTTTTTTTTTTTAACAGTTTTTCTCTCCTTTTTTTGCTTTTATTCTTGTATGTCATTACAGGTGACTTCCATTATAACGCAGATGTTAAGGCCCAAGAAAATCAACCAAGGTCGTAATGAAAATTTAGTTTTTTCGTAGTTAGATCTAACTACTTTGGAGCAAAATTCATATTTTATGGCCCACTATTCACCCACTTTATAATGTAAACCACACGACAACCAACCATGTTATAATGAGGGAGGCCTCTATTGAATTAGAGAACTGCTTTCCCAGCTTTTAAATAAATTGGTTATATTGATTCAATATAGATGCAGAGTTGAGTACCCATCATCCAAAATCCGAAACTTATGAAAGCTAACATGATGTCACAAGTGGAAATTTCTATGCTTGACCTCTCTGTAGTATGATTCATAAACTAGGCTGATTTCCAAGGTATTTAACTCATTTTGACTCTGGTAAAAGCTTGATTTTCTTTGTTTGTCTATAGAGATGTAAAACTATATTTACGTCACAAACTGTCAAAGCCATAATCAAGACAAATTATTGTTACTGAAAGACATACATGCATTATTTACTGTATTTTTTAAAATTTTCTCACCTGCACAAAGACATGGTTGCAGATATCCCTATGAGTAATAGTGATAAGAAAGCGTTTATTTATCTTATGCAAATATTACCAAATCAGAAGACAGGTGTTCTGGATTATGAGTACTCAACCTAGGATATTGTACCTTTGACACATATATAGGTGTACTAGGTATATACATACATGTGTATGTGTGTAATATATATATATATATATATATATATATATATATATATATATATATATATATATATATATATATGTAGCAATCTATCATTGATATGTATTCGGTTAAAAACAACAGACACGGAATGTTTTTTTGATTTAACTTTTTTTTGTTTACATGTAAAAGATGTGTGCCTGGAGAATGTAAATATTGTTCATAAGTGTATAATCAAACAGTTTTAGTTATACTTCTGGCTACTATGAAGATCGAAGGAAAAAACTGAATGCTAAATGTTCTAGGAATATTGGATACCATTATACTTAGCGTTTGCCATTGGTACTTCACAGTGACATCATGCAGAGAGTCACAAGCAGAAAATTTCCTCACTCGGCAAGGTGTTTGCCAGTTGTTGAATACTTTAAAACATAGTTCCTAAAGTAAACTAAAAAATTTTTTTAAAAATTCCTTGTTTGTTGTTTTTAATTAAATGGGTATCAAGATTGTTACCTGAATACCTATATATAACATAAATGTATCTCTCTCATATACATATATATATGTATATATATATGTTCGGTGCAGCCTACCATAATTTTCTGTCTGTCAAATGGAACTACAGCTTCAAATTATTTCAGTTAATACTCTTCAGTGGTGCCAATTTAGCTGTTTCTTGTTGGGTTTTTTTTCTAATATTTAAATTTAGATAATTCTGAACAGCATGAATCAAGGGAGATAAACTATGGTCAGAATTTAAACTTGACACCACAGCACCTTGTGTGCTGACTAATATATCTGGCGAATGTAAACTTTGTTCAGTTGCAAGTTGTAACCACGGTGCATGCACACGGACGGATTTCTTCAGTTGAAATTCGATGCATTTATGCTTGTGCTAAACGGCATAATGGTTATCAGCTCAGGGATTGGAAAATCAATATTGAAATGTTTTAAATACATTTATTTTGAGGAGAGGGGAACCCTAAAATTTGCATTGTATTGTGTATGGTCCTGTCAACTACTCAATAACAAGCCCCTCTTCGTATGAGGTTTCCTTTCCCTCCTTTGTCTGTGTAACATCATGATATCATGGAAAGTTTTTTGTTCACCTCCAAATCTTTATAAGTAGATATTTATCTCATGCCACAGTTGAAGCTAACTCGTACACTTATAGAACAATACATTGCACCAGTGGTTCTCAAACTCTGTGCTGTAGCACAAGAGTGTGCCGCAACTATCTCCCAAGGGTGCAGCATAAATTTTGTACAAGAAAAAATTCTTTAGCAATTCTTTTCATATTCATGTGAAGTAGGGTTCTCAGCACTCACCAACATTAAAACTCAGACGAGTTCAAGACTGGTTAGTGGTTAAGGAGAAATGAGTGTCTGTCAATTTCCCATCTAATGTACTGTAGATATACAAATGCAGTCAAGCATGTGTGTCTCATGAATTAGGAATGTGTTGTTTTTTTTAATACAATAATGTAATTCACACATCATTTCCCATGGAGTTTTACATATATATAAATATATATATATATATATACTTACGTTGCCCGTGGGAAAATGTCTGTACATTTGACAATACAGAAATTTTTCTTTAGAAAGTGTCTTCTTATACAATACAACCAGGTAGATGAAGTGGCAGAGGCCAAAAAATTGTTTTAGTGTATTCAGTGTAGTAATTGGCAGGTTGTGCGAACGGATCTTGGCATTGGTGTAGAACACCCTTGGGTAAGTTCATGTACAATCCTGAGTATAACTGTGCAGCCCTGATGCACCCCCGATGCACCATTGGACAGGTTTGTGTAGTTTGTGCAGCTTTTTGTATCACTGTTATTAAAATGTTTGTAAGCAATTTAAGATTCTGATAAAAGGGAACTTGAATAAAATTTCTTCCCACCATTTTCAAATATTATTTAAAGTAAATTCTAAAAAGAAAAGCATTGTTGACAGTAAGTATTAACTTTAACATTGAAAGTGGAAATGTTCATGAAAAAATGATGTAAATTAAACTAAATGTTGAGCAAATCCCATTTATCTGAACAGCTACTTGGGGGAAAAAAATCAGCTAGATCTAAGTGAAAAATCATCAGCCAGGCCTCTTCTTTCTTATGTGCCCCCTCTCTCAAAGGACCTTTTTGTTCACTCCCTAATGACTGTCAAGCAGTCCTAATGCCATCCATTTCATTAGCTAAGCCTGTTCTTTCTTCTGTGACCCTTCTATCAATAAAGGTATGCTTGGATCATTTGTGCACACTAACACAATTACAAACAACCAAATTCATGTATATATATAGAGAGAGAGATAGAGAAAAAGAGAGAGAGAGAGAGGGATGCACATGATAAGTGCCCAACAAGCTATTTTTTAAATGTTGAGAAAATCGGATTCAAAGTTTGCCAAATTCTAGTTCATGATATTTTTGATATTTTCAGAGCTAGGACGATTCTCAGTTTTAAAAAAAAATAATTTTGATGCTTGAACATTCTGCATTATGATTATGATGCATGCTAGAATGAATCGTGTACGGACATATGTTATTTGAACGTAATCACTGATTTTGCTTTTGCTAAAACTTGGTTGAAAATTGTGTCTTATTTTTTTACCTTTTTTTTTGATCCATGATATTTTTGTTATTTTTACAGTTAGGATGCTTATTTTGAGTTTGCTTTGAATCTTTGATGATTAGGTATTGACTTTGATATGTGTAACAATTTTCCTGAAATACTTGAAGTGTGAATCAGCAAAACATTGGAGCTTTTGTTTATTGTTTGTAGAAAAAAAACAATAAACCTCATTTTATGCATTAGGTTTGTATGTATTTAAGATTCATTATTGTGATATGCATCAGAATTGTAATCCAGAGTGTTCAAGCTTCAAAATTAAGAAAGACAAAAGTTATCTCTATTATTGTTCGCACTATCCTCAACTTGATTGTTTTCCATACAATGTTTCGGCCGTTGTGCTCTACGGCACTAAACCACTGCAGTACACACATGATTTCTAGCTGATGACTTGTCTGACTCCCTTCTCTCCCAACTACCCCTATTGTTAGGGACAAACCATCAAAATGGTGTGGGAATCAAACTTTCTACATTCCAACCTGGTCGTGTCAAAGCACTCACCCACACACACACATACCGAGTACCCCCTACACACATAATTGATCATAGAATTATATTTGCAAGTCAAAAATATTTATGTGATATTTCAGGTATAGATTATTATTTGTAAAGCTGAATTCAATTGTTGTTTTACACAGCACTTGTGATATAAGGTTATAAGAGAAAGAGGATACGTGCACTTTTAGTTATTGTCAATTAGATGAGAGGTTGGTGGCAAATTAGAAATTAATATCCCTATACTGCATGAATGAGTCACCATAGTTTGCCTTTATACCAGAACTAATAAGATCAAAAATTATCTTTAAAAATTGATCTTTTATTGGAAATTATCTAAAAAAAAACCCTAGAGACCTGTAAAAAGATGAAAAAAAGCAAAAACATTTTTATGGTACTAAGTGGTGCACTCATAAAAAATTTTCAAGGTTGTGGCAACAAAAATGTGACCATTCTTTTGGCCAGTGTTTCCATATAATGTAGTAGTGATTCAGTTCTATCTTTTGTCTTCTGAGAGAGGTCTTAGATATAATTCCAACATGTTACTTCTCTTTAACCTCATTTTGTCTGACAATAAACTTACTGTCGAAGCTCAACTGAGCAAATTAGATTTATTGTTCACAAAAATATTCTAATTCAACTTCCATTAATTGAATGTATATGCGGGGTGTCTGCAAAAAAATGCAACTCTTAAAAGGAAATAACTCTTCAAAATAAACTTTGGAATTGCCTCTCTTAAATTTACAGTCAGCTTATTGGCTGATACGCTTAGCTGAGAATACAGAAGATATGTATATTTATTGAAGCCCAGGTCCAAGACTCACTGCTGAAGTAGATGCCCGAGCTGGCTCTAGGGATCCACTGCCACTTAGGAGGGGTAATCAGATAGTATTACTGTCTATTTATTTATATATATATATATATATATATAGAGAGAGAGAGAGAGAGAGAGAGAAGGAAAAGCAGTGTTTTGTCCATATTCTCTGATGTCTCTCTTGATTTCATGATTAGCATGCTTGAGCAAACTTAATGATGAAATTCTATTTCAAAACAAGAAACAATACCCCATTGGGAAATCCCATTAGTTGTAAATATATTTCAACCTTTCAAGTTTGCATGGTTACTTAAATGAGAGTTTGTTTTTTTTTTCCTGAAAATATTAGTGAATTGAAGGTTAATAAGGAAAGTCAATATTTTGATGGAGGCCTACTAAATGTGGTGACAAACAAGTGGATTTTTTCTATCAACTTACCTGATTATCATAAATCATAACACACATAAAGTAGCAAGAATATTCTTTGGCACGTTAAATGATGAAGATAAAAAGATGACCCTTTGATTATGGATGATTTTTCCAAGAGAAGAAGCCAATGAAATGAACAAAATATTCAAACAGAATTCATGGTATTCAATCTATGATATTGCCACAATCTATGTCATCATGTTTGTAGCATTCTTCAAAAAATTCTAGAAGACAAAAAACAAAAAAATATCTCAAAATTAATTTTAGGAAACATATTTCAAAGCAGTTATCAATAGTTTTGCCAATGGCAAAAAAGGCCTGGGATCTCAATCACTTGTTCACTTTTGAGATTCATGAATAACTTTTTAATTCAGGAACCACTCAGAACTGCTCTTAAATGACAATGCAACTCTTCTATGAATAGAATTTTAAAAACTCATTTGGGAATAGAATTTTAAACAAAATAAAAAACTTACCTAAAAGTCAACGGGAGGTAACTCAAATCAGCAGTTATTTTCCTTGATATTGACATTCAAATTTTTCAATTTAAGAGTTAACCAAATGATTGTGGCAGGAACAGCTCAGTTGCCATTTTCTAAATGTGATGGTAATTTAAATTCAGTCAGTGAAACATTTTTTTATCTATCATATCATTGAATTTAACTCACTTGAATATGACTTTAAATAGTCTGAACGAAAAATAAACCTTACAAATTGAAGAGTAATAATATAATTTGAAATGACCCACTTGGACTAACCAAGTTCTGTAACACTAGTTTTTGATTTTACAAGTGAGAGAAAATCAAGTGATTGACGGTCAATCACAAACTTTGAAAGACAAGAAGGTGAAATATACCAAGAGTTACTATGAAAAATCTCGAAAGCTATATTTTTTCTCTTGTTGGAAATAAAATCGCTTTGAACTAAGAAGTCGAGAAATGAAGAATACAGAATTTGTAATCTGAAACTTATGCAAACTAGAGAAATGCAAGGCAGGAAAGACATAACAGCTGATGGGTGATATAAAATTTCTCTGTGTACATAAGTGCCACTGGGCTATTCCTAAGGGCTTGTTTGGAAGGGGCTAGACTTTATGGTGTATGGAGCAGTCTGCCATCATTGTCATGTAAAATAATTATCCTTTCAATGTATGAAACTACAGCTCCAAAGTATTTCGGTCACTTCTCGTCAGTGTTGCAAATTTAATTATTTTATATCTTAATTTAGATAATTCTAAAGGAGGGGAATCAAGGGAGATAATTTGAAGAAAATATTTTAAAAATCTATAATTTGTAATTTTTAATTTATTTTTTATTAGATTTCTGGAGAGGTGCTGATCAAAAATATCTGAATTCAACAATGTAATGCCTTGTGTGCTGACTGATATATCTGATGAATGATAACTTGGTAGAATGGCCAGTTGTCATGTAATCAGGCTGCATACACACATAATTAAGATTCAAAGATCAACTGACCATTAACAGAAAACCTTAAAGCAATCTGGTTTATACTTTTGAAACAAAGGACCCGTTGGTTTACAGGTGATCTTTAAGGCGAATTTCAGTAATTATTTTCATAATCTTGCTTATGTAGAGAATAAGATGTTTTTGGAAAAATCTTGCCAATGCTAGCAATATTAGCTAAATGGTCCATACTGATAAAGAAGATGACATCAGAAGTATAACAAGTATTACACCATTTGGCTCATTGATGGTGGGATGAAATTAGCTAATGAAATTAAAAAGCAGCAACGTAGGGGTTACACAAGAATTTGAGATGAATTTGAAAAAGCAAGGAATTTGATTTATTGGAACATTAATCAGAGACCCAGAGATGCCAGGCCAATGATCCTCAATAAATATGCACAGGATTTAGAAGATAACAGCAGAACATAAAAAGCTTCTGCCTAAAATCCCCTCAACCTCAAGATGAAGTATTAGTTTGGGATTGTGGTTCACCGGGAATTTCAACTTTATAATTTCTGATTAAGTTTAAAGCAGAGAAATTCGCTGCTTGAGATTGAAGGCCCAACACTGCTGTTTCTTGTCCATGCTAACTCCACTTTTCTTAGCAGCTCTAAGTACTTCTGTCTCATGAATAATAGCCCTTTAGAAACTGACCAACCGTCATAGAGTTCGTATTTGATGCAATCAATCACAATAAAATGGAAATTTTCATCATTTACATCGAGATGGAAATTTCTACCATTCGCAGCTAAGCCATAGAACTGCAATGACTGAAATTCCCCTCATCCAGGTAAATTGGATGAGAAAACATTCTTTATGGGACAATTACTGCCTAACGCAACATCTTCTGTTGGCTTGCTGCTTCTGTCACATGAAAGCGGATAACAAACTGTCAATAATTCCACCTGAAGAAGGTCAGAGAGTTAAGTGGTTGAAATTGGATTGAAACACAGACACACACAAAAGAAGATGGTTTTTAAAAGAACACTGTAGCCTGTATATATGATACATTATAGTAATTATTTGGTTTTAAGAATAATTGTGTTTTCTCTTATTTTGAACTCTGCCACTTATTTTGAAATGAATAATCATTCAACTATGTTCAAGGAACGTACCATTTTACAGCATAAATTTGGGATTATTCATCTAAGCTGAGCTACCAAAACACTTTTCTAAACCAAACTGACAACAAAAGTGGATTACGGTCACTGTTTGGTGTTCTCATCCTCTACAACTTCTTGAATCCTGTCAAAACTATGTCAGCAAAGAAGTATTGACATGAAATCAACAAAATGCACCAAGAACAGCAACATTTACATCCAATATTGGTCAATCTAGAAGGATCAATTCTTCTCCATGACAACGCTGGATTGCATGACACATGAATGACTCGTAAATTTGACAAAATTCTACCTCATACAGCTTATTCACCAGACATCTCTCCAACTGACCAAGCAGCAGCTTAAAAACATCTTTGAAGAATAAGTTGGTTTCAGGATGCAAGGATTCTATGCTTCTGGAATAAAAGGACTTGTTACTCATCATCATTTGTCAGTTAGTGTCCATCATTGGACATTAGTTGGAAAAAATATGTTTTTTCTGAAAGTTTTTATTTTGATTAATAATTTTTATTCTTAGTTGAGACATACTGCTTGAAAGCTGTGGTGACTAATACCTGCTTTCCAGTGATACTATTTACCCACTTGGTAACCCCAACTATTCCATTTTTGGCCTACACACATTAGTTGAAAAATGTTGTTAGAAGGATCTCTTACATGGGTCAGTATCATTTCCTTGATTCTGCTTTGGCCAATGCCAAGTTTGCTTCACTTTCATTGGCTGCCTGATCACTTACGCATCATGTTACAGCCTCGTGAATCATCTAGAAACAAAAGGAGTGAATTTGAATATTTTAATAAACAGTTTTATAGTTTGTTTGCAAACATATCCTTCCCATAATTTCAATTTTTGTAATAATTTCCAGGTAATTTGCAAGGCAGTAACATGTTGAGTAAGCAAAGTGATCAGGTAGCCAATGTGGCAAATTCAGCTTTTAGTGTGTGTCGTTGGACAAAGACCTTCCCAAAGATTCGCCAGAGCTCTCTATCATGGGTGTCACAGAGGCAGTGCTTTTTGAATTTGTTTAGCCCGTCACGCAATCTTACTTTCTGTTGGCCACACTTTCACAAATGATCTCTAGGGATCCACATTGTGAGTTGTAATGTCTCTCAGTTGACTAGAATTCTTGCAATGTGACCAGCCCATTGCCATGTGAGTTTTCTAATGGTTTCTAGGAAATCTTGAACTTCTTTTCTCTGATATACTGTGCTGTCTTCTAATCCCTCCATGTGCAGTTGAACATGATTTTCTCCTATGCATGTTGCGTAGATCTCACTTTGAGGGTCAATATTTTGGTTAGATTCCATATTTCAGCTCCATAGGTGACTATCGGAAGGATGCATTGGTTGTAGATATTTCTTCTTTAGACTAGTGGGATTTTCTTGTTCTTGAAAGTTCTGAATAAATCAAAAGGATCATTACAAAAAATCAAACATCTCTTCTTTGCGTACATGAGTTTTATTAGTGTCTGTGTTCAGTTCAGACAAATAACTATACTGACTAATTAGTAACTAAATAGAAATCATCATGAATAAGATACTTCTCTCATTTTTTGTTAGGCTATAATCACTAAAAAAAAGTTTGAATTTTCAAAAACAAGCCCCAGAACAAGCTAATACATACATACATACATACATACATACATACATACATGCATAGCCAGCCAAATGGACCAACTTGAAAACTGAGAAAACCTATGTTGACAGTTTAGGTTGACTGCTTCTTATATAATTAATTTCAAGCATTTTCAAGAAACTATCAACGGAAAATTGTTTTTGCGACCCATCACTCAGTGTTTTGAGTCATAATCTTACTGTAACTGAACATAGAAACAAAGCAAACGCATTTCCTTGAAAACTGCAAAACATTAATTATAGTGTTTAATGTTGATTATGGAAAAAATACTAAAATGTAGCCAAAACGAAATTTGTGTTCATGACATTATTTAACAGCATTGAGTCATTTGATGATAAAGATTAAAAAATATCTTGTAACATAATTAATCTTGATATTTCTCCAACAACCCATTAATCTGTATGAGACTCCCAGAGGAGTCTCAATCCCTCATTTGAGATGTGCGGGTTTAAAATAGATCAGATAAAAATAAATAGGTTGATGAAATGGAATTTGAGTTTATAACAATGTTGAATAGCTTTGAGTTATTTAATAATGAAGATAGAAAAATCTCTAATTATACAATTAATCTTGATATTTCTCCAAATGGGGTAAAAGTCTCCTTTCATGCTGTTGCCTGAAAAATGTAAAAAAATGATTGTACATCATAAGTTATTCATTTGTTTGTAAAACAAAGGGATGTCAAAATCTTGTTTAATTTTATGAAAACAATGTTTTGTTGATCAAAAGATATAAAAATAAATATTTTAAACATTGGTCTCTTTTTTTAACACATCCAATAAAATACACTAAAGTTTGGGAATTTGATCTCATTTATAATGTTGCAAAACTAAAAAAAATGGCCTGAGAAATCTAATTTTTATAATTTTGCTCTTTATTTATAAAAATAGCATTAAAAATTATTTCTTTGTCTTTTTTCCCACATTTATTCAACAGAAAGAAAAATTGTATGTGTGAGCAAACTTTTTTAAACAAGTATCAAGAGTAAAGACTGTAATCATCTCCTGTCGGATGAAGATGAAATCCATGTGTGTTCGTCTAAAGTTCAACCCTGAATTAAGTATTAGTGAACCAAAAGACAAGTACAGGATTCAAATTAGGAAAGCAAATTTTATTGCTTCAAAAAATACTCTGCCTTGACCCATATGTCTTGATTCATCTTACATCTTTTCAACATTGTGAATGAAAGATCAAGTTATTGAGGTAATTATTCGTTTTTGCACAGTTTATATGTGTCCTTAGAATTTTCGTTATTTATGTATATCTTTATGTAAGTTTTTTTTTCTTGTGTGAATGAAAACCTCCTTATCAGGTCTCTTGAACAAGCAGATTATTTCTGCTATTTTTTGTGTAGTCAGTAACTTGAGAAAAATTCAAGTTATTCTGGGTTTAAACCAGTTATAAGAAAAATATATAATGTTTAGATTATGAAACTAAATTTTATGGAAGAAAAAAAGAAGATTAATTCTCTTTTCTTCACAAGCATCAAATTTGGCATACATATACATATGACCATTACAAATCTTTTGCTGGGTGGAAGCACTTTCGTACTGCCCCATGGTGATAAGTGGCACCATCTACATATTTGACACTAGGGTGGAGCACTAAATTGATGACTTTGGTTCCAATCTATATATTTTCATTCTGTTTGCAGATTAAGACTCTTGAGAACATTCTCTTAATATAATTTTCTAGCATTGAATTGATTTGACTGATATTTCTTGATGGAAAATCCCAAACCGTACAAATTTACTTTGAAAAAGCTATAAAAAAATGTTATATAAAAAAATCATTTTTCACCACAAAAAATACAGAGAACTCGGAAACACAAGTTGACACAACATGATGTCATGGAATAACTCTTTCTATTTCCCCTCTCTCTCTTATTCATGTCTAAAATTCAGAAAGCTTAAATTCCAGGTCTGACTAATTGCAATGATAATATCAACTCTCTAGTTTGACAAAATATGGTTTATGTTCAAATATTCAAGTTGAATGCATCAAGTTTTTCAAAGCAGTAAGGGATGAGGGAGGGAAGAAGAGGAGGAAAAGTTTCTTACCATTGCCACAGAGCTCCCATTGTTGATAAAGTTTGGTAAATTTTTAAAAAAGAAAAAGTTGAAAACAATGAATAAATAAACATTATACATTTATTCTAAATGCTGTTTTTTTTTGGTTGTTATAAATGGCGTTATAGACACAACCTTTCAGCCATATACCTTCTTGCCATCTTCAGGCACCTATTTTGTTTTTATTTTTTGCTGTCCATGGTCAGGGATGTCTGTATTAGTTAATTCTTGTGTTGTTTTATTCTTGTGTTAACATTATTTGTACTTTCCTGCTGAACCAGAGTATACATGGATTTCACTACCTGATCCAGGAATTGAACTCATGACTCCACATAACAAACACTCACATCCACTAGGCCAACCCTACCCAAGGACATAAGTACTTAAATGTACTAAGCCAATGTGCAACGTTTTGGGTTATTAGTTGATTATCTGTTCGTCGATGATCAAAGTGCTATCGACTTTAATCATGGATTGAGGTAGATTGAATAAGGAATGCAAAGACACAACGTGTGATTGGCTAGCTGATTGATGATCAAGTGTGAACTTCCATTATTCAGTCCAAAACTCTCACCCAGTAACTTCCGCTACAGTTATCTGTGGGGGCAGTTGTTTCCCTTTATTCAAAACCAATTACTGACATCACAACAAAGTACATTGTATCACCTGAGATTCAATTTAAAAGCACCAAAATAAATACTTATGTCTTTAGGGAGAATTGGCCTTGCTGATTTGAGTGTTGGTTACATGGGGTCGCATGTTCAATCCCTGGATAAAGTAGTGAAATCCATGTATACTCTGGTTCAGCAGGAAAGTACAAATAATGTCAACACAAGGATAAAATAACACAAGAATTAACTAATATGGTAAGAACTACACGTTAGAATGAAGTCAAGAAAGAAAAGTGTTTTGTACTTATAGTTTATTATTTTGCAATTTGTCCATTCTTACAACTAAATAAAGAGTAGGTGAAATTTGATAGAATTCTCAAAACAAATCTACACCATTTTATTTCCATGTAAATGCTGTGGGAGTGGATCAAATAAAATATTTTGAAAATATTGTCTAAATGCATTCATAGATTGAGCTGAGCCAAATCCTTAAATCTAAGCAATGTAAAAAAAAGTATTAGTTTTTGCTAAGAAATTTAAACAGTGCTTTTGTCTTGAAATGAAGATCTTATTTCGGAGATGTTAGTATTTTCTAAATGGAATCAATGATGAGAAACTAATTTTCATGAAGTTCAAATTCATTTTAAGCCAAGATTCATTTCAAATTTTCAATAACATGGGAATGTATGTGGATTCTCATTTACCTTTGAAAGAAAATCTGAATCTTGTAGAAATGTTGATCCGCATATATAGCAAGAATGACATTCATCACAGAAGAAGGTTCACGTGTTTAAATGATCATATATTATGTATTTAACACTTTCATCCCTGAATTTTCCAATCTTAGAAAGTTGGATTTATAATTGCCATCAGGACTGAGAGGTTACAAAATGTCAAAAAAAAGTAAATCAAATTTTATGCTTATTTTTGCCTAAAAATGTCCATATATATTCTTATGACATATATTTAAGAAAAAATATAGCATGAAGAACAGTCAAATGCAAAGCAACTAAGAGAGGGGGGTCAGGGATTATTTGAAAATACACAGCATCATACAATAACAAATCTCACTGAATACTGAAGGGGGGGGGGCTGAAGGATCCAAGGCCCTTGGACCCTCTACTCTTACCTAGAAAAATGTGCAAGAAAACTTTTCACTTTCAGATTATTTTTTAGATTTTCCAGGATTCTCAGATATTTTGCCAAACTGCAGCAGTCATAGGGTTTGCAGGTCCCACATGCCACTATTGATGATGTACAAAAATACTTGGAACATGAATAATTAATCATTATTAATTTTGACAAGTTTCAACTTTCATCCTACCTTTCAGTTGCTTTTCATCACATCTTTGACTCAGAACATGATTCTACAGCAGGTATTTTTCAATTTCAAAATCTTCAAGAACTTCTTCCTCTAACTTCTGAAGATATTCACTTATGTTATGTGCCTGGGGGTCCTTTACTCCCAAGGTATGAATTATGATTTTATTGTTTTTGTCTACGAATTGAACATTAATGCCAAAATAGTTAACTCAGTGACATGTACATGCATCCTTTTAATAAAGACTTTTTCAAAGTTTTCCTTTCTCATAACTGGCCTCTTCAATTACCTGTTTCCTTAAACACTCTTTTACCAGAGAGACTCCAATATTTTCGGTTGTTTTTCCATTTATACCCGAAAAAGCTGGTTGTGAAAAAAAGATGGAGGTGTACTAATTTTCACCACCATTTTGATGTTGTGATTTTAAAACTATTTTTTTATGTCGTTGATATTAGGACTGGGTCAGAAGTAAAGAATTTTGATAGTTGTGTTTGTTCTTCAGTGGAATTTTCAAAAGTCTGACATAGTGCCATTCTTTCAAGTACCACTTTTAACACTTCAGAGGGAAAAGCTGCAAATACTATTTTAAATTTGATGTGCATGAAGGCACACTTTTTTGGGAACAAATAGAATTACTGATTTTTGCTTCACATACTCTTTCCCCATTATCATCTTCTGTAACACACTGACACAGAAAATATTCTCCATCTGTTGTGATTGTAAAGTGTCTATAAACAGCCAACTTTGTTAAAACTCTTTTTGCCATTATCAGATTGTGTAAGGGATATGGATTGAGCATGAGGGGTCAAAATATGGGAAAACAGGTCTTCTATGAAGCAATTTCTTACAATTAAAAATCCATTTTTCAACAGATAACTTTGTTTGATTTGAAGTGATTTTTTCATGTTCTTTGAAATGGTAAAATGAATTTTTTCTTCGGTATTTGTCACTAAATTCCAAGTGGAAAAAGCATGTAATGTAGGTCAGGAGACAAATATATCTTAAAAAGTACTTCAACACTCTGAGAAGTAAAGAAGAGAGAAAAAGTTTTGTTTTTTTATCTATCCATGCATTAATTTTTCCTTGAACAAGAAAATAGTTCTGCCATAAACATGTCTGTCATTAGCTCATTTTCAAAAATGAGTGAATACTGCCAGACACAAACTAAAGGACCGATTTAGAATAAGATTACATTACATTGAACCCCTAACCAAATATCTATTTAGGCGGGAAAAAAAAAAATGTCAACTTTTGCGGATATTGAAGACTTTGATAAGGTTATAGTAAGCCTCTTTTGGATGAATCGTTGTATATCTATCATATATTGATCTGTTAATGATCAGGTGCTTGAGTTAATATTATATATGCTGACATTTAAAAAAGCTGAGAGCAAAAGTATTCAATAATGGATGCATTTTGTAATTATTTTGGTTAGCTAATCTCAAATATTGCCAAATTAATCACCTCTACCCACAACAGACAGGTTTAATCATAACTGTTGAGCTTAAGTTATTCATATGTACTCACAATTATATGTACTGATTTATCCAGCGAGAAGAGTAGGGATAAACCAGTTATTTCAGTTTTAAATAATGTAATGCATTTATAAATATTCTGTCGGATTATATATCGATTTTCTCAATACCATCTATCTATCCATCTATCCATCTATCTATCTATCTATCTGTCTATCTATCTATCTATCTATCTATCTGACTTTGCCCAGTCTTAACTGTTTATAGTACAAAATTGAAATTTAGCACACATACCTATCTTAATGAGTATGGAAATTGCTTTTTTAGAACCCCTTCCCAACAAAAACAACTTTTTATTGAGGGATGCAATTCACAATGAAAGTTTATGCCAAATTGGTCCCTTAGTTTGTGACAATGTTTTTTTTTTAATCACAAATTCATGATTCAAACCATACTGGTAATATTTTCATTGAGGTAACTTAGTTTTATTACCAACACTGCTTGATCTATGAGGTAAAAAGAAGTATATATGGGTAGTGGTGATTCATAATTTCCCTTGGAGTGCTAGTTTTAACTAATTTCATCTTTAATAATAATGAGTCATGGGGAAACATAATTATCAGCACCGCTCTGCTTTTTAAATTGTTTCTTTCTTTAAAGAACTTGAATATGTTACTTATTATTACTTATTACAGTGATAATTTCCGAATGTTTTCTAGGATTCTTTGGAAACTAGGGATGGTCTCCATCAGTAAAAATCGGTCAATATAAAATGCTGAGGGATGGGAAAGTTGATTTGTTTTGAGGAGTGTGGAATATAATATTTGGTCACTTTAGTACTTTGTGTGTGAATGATGAAATGCGAGGAGGAATTGGAAGTGATATGTTGATTTGGTAAGGAGAGGGGTGGATAAGCAAATGGGGTGGTAATGGAGTGTGAGTGACTAAAAACGAAAGGCAAAGAAGGAGACGGCTCTGAAAGTTTGACTGGGATAGCCAGATTGGTTTTTAGAGCCAAATTTCAGAAATATGGATGGCGTCAGAAAATCTTTTTGGCATTTTGGAGTTTTCTTGGTTTCCGATTGTATGAAAAATCTTTTAGAAAAAGAAATTCAAATAGTAAAAATATGTTTTCCCACTCAGAACTATTTTTTGGTGCTACAGAAAAAAAGATCACTATCATTTCGCCAACCCACTGGCCGATCCGATCATAACCACCATCCTCACTTTGGGAAACACGCTTGGATAAAATTCCATGTTCTATGTCTTTTATAGTCTGTTCATTGTGAATCTAACAGTGTCTGAGAATAGCCCTCAAGTCAACTCACTTACTTGGCAGTAAGGTTCGCACACTGAACCCGGTTTCCACGTATCTGGGAGCTATCCAACCATATGGAATCCACGCATTCAGACAACTCCGCTACAACTCCGACACCAGCACTATCAAGACAAGAAAGCTCCCACCTTCCACCATCTCTTCTTCTACCTCTTCTCCTAAAATTACTTCTCACGATCGATCGTTTTAATGTTATCTTTACATGTACCTCATCTTTATTCTTGTATTAAACGTATGCCCTTTCCCTGGCCAAAAATATGTGTATATCTTCATTTCACTTTATTTCATCAATGCGCGTCCAATTTCGCACTTGGCGAGCATTCCATTCACTTTCTAACATCTCCTTTCTCCCTCCACAAGAACAGGGCTGGCGCGCTACACAGTCAATCCACATGGATCCCAAATCCTTGATCCTTATCTCTCAACAATCCATCTGCTGTTCGGATTCAACAAAAGACCATGTGTGCGAAACAACCTTCCAGCATCAGAACTGTAGAGTAGACAGTTCCACAGGGATTTTTGTTGTTTTTATTTCTAAAAATGAGAGGATCATTTATCATAGATAAAAATAATTGAGTCTTGAACAACAATTTGAATGTTTTAATTATTATAAATATGATGTTTTTAATGGAACACCAACTCTTATAAAATGGTTCATCATCATTAGTCTTTCATGATCCGTTGTTGGACTTTGACCTTCCCAATGATTCGCCAGATCTCTCAATCGCTGGCATCGTTGAGCCAAATACTTTCTAAACTTGTCCAGTTTGTCTCTCAACCTTGTATTCTGCTGGCCTCAGTTTTGCATGATATCTCTGTTGTGAGTCGTGATGTCCATCAGTTGTCTGCCATTTTTAAAACATGACCAGCCTATCATTATTAGAGTTTTTCAAAGGATTCTATGATGTCTCTGACCCGTTTTTCCCTTAACAGATTGTGCTGTCTTGTGATCTTATGTAATATCAAAGATAAGCATGCCACTCAACGTCAGTTTGATATACATTAAATTATTTCTGTAATTTTGTCTCTAGCTCCATGGCTCATCAGCCAATCTAGAATATTATTTACATTCAACATATCCCTTTTTCAAGATAAATTCCCAGCCTTTAATCACAAATTTTGACTTCTGATTATAAACGCTGTTTTTTGTCACATAGACTCCTATATAATGGCCAAAGAAAGATTTTTCTAGTTACTTATGTTCTGGGCAATTAACCATAGTAAAACTTTGCCATGACAAATCTGCCACAGCTTTCCATTGGTAACAGACTGGTAAAAGGAGAAATTTCATTTTTTTTATCATTCAAATATAATGATACACAGTGTCTGTGTTGGTTGCTTGATTGGTCCACCTGTCTCACTTATGAAAAATTTTTACATTACAGTAGTCAGGAAGCAGTTAACAGATCGGATACATTGAGGAAAGGGGAAATTTGATCCTAGCAGAATGACCTTACCACGCTCTGATGAATATTTAACCATTAACAGTGGAAAGTGACAAATGTAATAGTTATCTATTGCAAGATAATCCATTACAAGTTAGCTATAGACATTTCTGTCATCCACAGTTGACAGAT
Source organism: Thysanoteuthis rhombus (assembly GCA_963457665.1). Lineage (NCBI taxonomy): Eukaryota > Metazoa > Mollusca > Cephalopoda > Oegopsida > Thysanoteuthidae > Thysanoteuthis > Thysanoteuthis major. Next base: position 48,320,771 of record OY735216.1, on the reverse strand, counting down.
GAGTGTAATGAGTTTGATCTTTGCTGGCTGACCAATCGAACTTTGTAAAAAAACATAGCTGAGCTTAGATAATGGCTAAAAAGACAAAACGTTTAATTTATTGGTATAGAATTGAACCTTCCTGGGAACATCATAAAACATCAAGAATAGAGAGATTTCAATCAAACAAATATTTTTATTAGTGCATTATAGAGTAAACTCTCGTTGTAACAGTGCTTGTTCTAACAACATTATTTATTGACAGACGCATTCTAATTTTTTGCTAAATTGATCCCTTAGTTTGTGTCTGCTAGTTTTTAAAAAGTCAGAATTTAATAGTGATCACTGCCAAACAAAAGGCAAGAGAAAAAAGTTATTCATTGATCACCCACTTTTCTAATTCTTTAAATCAATTACTTCCAACACAGCATGCTGCCAAAAAATGTTGGTTGCATGATGGTTTCTATTGAGTGACTAACCAGACCTATTAATTTGAACCACCCTAGCCATCTTTGATGGCAAAGGGTCCTGTCCTTTTTTTATATATGCATGTGTTTGTTTGTTTGTTTGCTTGTTTGTGTGTTCTAAAACTCCTGGCCATACTGTTCTGTCTTCAGACTTGATAATTGGCACCAATACTCCACTTCTAAAAATGATTTTATTTTTTACTTTTGGAAAAAAAGACTTTTTGGTGCCTTATTCCTACAGATTTATTGATAACATCTAGATTTTCCAGAATCTAGTTTTATATCTTTTTTCTTATTCATAATCAAAATTTCAAATTAAAGTCATTTTTTATTGCTGATCATTATCATTGAATATTCTCACCCAACATGCTCTTCTTGTAATATTATTATAAGCCAATATTATGGAAACTGACTCTCCGGAATAACGAACACCCTTATAAAAGAGAAGTAATATCAGCATTTTTTAAAATTAGGGATCAGCAGCACTGTAATCAGTACTACCACCTGAAACCTGTTTATACTTAATGTCTATCTATAGAATTATGGGTCTTGGGGTACTTTTAAAATCTATACATCATCACAAATTGGGTTTATGTTAAAGTGGCTGATAAATGCTCTTCTGTATGGTAATATATATTTAAGAAAGTTTGTGGCCCTATTTTTCTTCTCCTTCTAAACTCTGTATTGTAGTCAGAGATATTGAATAAAGGGACCCTTGATGCACATAACTGGAAAGCAACTTAATCTCTGACTTGGAAAATAACTTTTTATAGGGAATTTAATAGCATTTCATTATGCCAAATATCCTTTCATTAACAACAATTTTCTGCTATTTATTGCTACTTTTCAGTTTGAGCAATGCAGAGAATCCCAGCAAGTGAACAATAAAACAAGTTGCATTTTATGTATATTTATTTCAGATACGAATGTCTGCTTTTGACCACAAAACTTCAATCAACCACAACAGACATTCATCAACCTCTTAAGGAGCCCCAGGCATTTATCGATAACCTCTTCAATGATCTCATCAATCCCCTCTACCCCATTGTCAATATTAACCATTTTTGAGACACCCGACCTAGCAGATCGATGGAGTGCTATGCTGAATACTTCACTTCCATAGCATTTCTTAGAACAATGGGATTCACTCTTAGATGCGCATCTCCTATGCAAGTAACATGCGGCATATGCATGCCACAGAAACTGGGACTTTATCACTAGCTGCTCCACTAGGGTTTGTCTCCTAATGGGTACAAACAATATGGACACAATTTTCACAGGAAAATCAACACCTGAGAAATTTCTAAGATCTGGCAAAAATCAGCATATTATTCAATTTTAATAAAATTTTCAATACTTATTGATTAGAAGGACGAATTTTACAAAAAATAATTTCCCATTTCAAATTTTGGAAAAAAGGAATTTTTCATGATTCTTACATGACCTTTTATTATTTTGATGATTTAATTTATTTATTCATTGCTGTTTTTATTGATTTTTTTACACATTTAACGGATGAATCCCTCAAGATATTGATTATATTTGCCTTTTTTACAAAAAGCACTTTGGCTTTCTTGAAGTGGGAATCTTACTTAGGGAATGGAAAGAAGGAATATTAAGTCAAAGATTTTTCATCCAAACAAATTTTTTAGTTTTATTTGATTAATAATAATTTAGGCATTTAATCTGTGATTTAGAACAAAAGAAGATTTTTCATCATTCTTATTCAGACTAACATATATACACACACACACACATATATATATATATATATATATATATATATATATATATATATATATATAAATATAAATATATATATAAAGAGTGAAATAATAGATAAATATTTACAGGCATATTTATCAGATATTTTTCGTTTTTTTGTTTATGTAGATAAATCAGTATCTCAAATTATGGGAGGCTGCAAATTGATGCAGACAATTCAAAGAGCTTATTTTGCTCAGCACAGCTGTGGTGCATCTTCCCGTTGTAAATTCCACAGCATGTCCACTCAGTCTTCCGTATTCAACAAAAAATGCCCATGTGTCACCATCGATCATAAATATCAATAACTTCCTCAGGAATTTGCTGATGATAGTGTTAAAAGTGTAGAAAATGTTTTTCATTTTTTTAATATAAAATATTGTACATCGAAGTACACATTAGTTGACCAATGATAAGACTATTTTTGTTATAAACTCCTTTTTTTGGATATGATAATTGAATTTCTAAACTTTCAGCCCTTTAACTCCGTTTGAGTAGCCTGTACTCGTGACAAGAAAATAGCGAGTCAGGCAGAATCATGTAAAAACTGAAAAAAATTATGCTAATAGTTTTGGTTGACAGTTTGAAAGATCCTGGTACAAACCAGGCCAGCCAAAAAAAAATCTTTAAATAGACAATCTTAACCTGACCAAGCAAGTTGTCAGCAGTGTTGCCAATTTAGCACATTTCACACTAAATTTAGCATGTTTGTTTTGGCAGTGTGAAAATTCAACATTTAGTGCTTTTTTTTAGCCCATTAATAGCACCAGTCTCTGGCAAATTTAGCTGAGTTTTAGCTATTTCGAAGCAATTCTAGACAAATCTAGCTATCTGTTGGCCATAAAATGGCTAACAGTATATTTAACATGTTTTGGCATTTTTTAATGCTTTTTCAATGTCAATTTAGAGCAAATATTTTTTTTTAGTTGGCAACATTGGTTGTTAGTCCAGTGTAATGGGCAACATTTCTCATTTAAGAATAATTTATTATTGTTTCACAAGGTGGCTCAGACTGAATAAAAAATATAAAGTATGTTTATTAAGTGCAAAACAGCAAGAGAGTAGATTCAAATGTACTGAATGTAAGGTGGCTTTATGTGTAGATCTATGTTTTAGGATATTTCCTACCCATTTAAATTATTAAAATATTTTGAATCGTTTATGCGTAATGAAAAACCATAAATACCAAAGATGGAAAAGTGTATTATCCTTTTTTTATATATGTGTGTGTGTTTGTTTATGTGTTTGTTTATGTGTTTGTGAGTTCCAGTATAGCTGGCCATTATGTCTTGTCTGCAAACTTGAAAATTGGCATCAGTACTCCACTACACCCCTTCAAAAAATGTGTTTTTGATTTTTGGAAAAAAACTTCTTCTGACCTTTTGGGTGCCTTTTTCTGACAGGTTCATTAATAACATCCAGATTCCCAGAATCTAGATGTTTTTTTAATAGAATTTATTTTTCATTTTTTAATAGAATTTATTCTGACCATATTCATTCTTCCATGGATTTTTTTTACATGACCTCAAATCTTGATGCTATGGTTTTTCAATTCTTGACTGTGATGGTGAGTATTATATCTGTTCGATATTTTGTTCAACATATTAGTTGATTTGTATGAAAATAAAACCGTTTTAAACATGCAATGAAGACTTTCCATTTCTATCAATCTTTTATGAGAAAAACTTGGCATGGGAGTTATGTTAAAAAGTATATTTGGCCGCTAACTGATTAATCTTTTTTTCCAACTGCTTGAAAGCTTAACTACCAAATAGACCTTAAACAAGGATTTACCTTCTTCATGTACTTATATTTGTAAAAATTTTCGCCTTTACCTTCTAAAAGGTGCATCGCAGCTAGAACTAATGATTCAAGGTATCCATAAAAGGATTAGTGTGAACCAAAAAAAAAAAACAGAATGATTGGTGACATTTTGGAGATTTTTGAGGCAGAATGGTGGCAGGATCTTTTTCTCCTTTTTAGGAGCCAAAGTGGAGGGGGAACTTTTTTTCACTTTTAGGGGTCAAAATCAAGGAGGAATATTTTTTTCAATTTTAGGGGACAAAATACGCTTAGGAGAACAGTTTTTCTTACATAGGGATCGAAATCGAGGGGGAATTTCGGTTTCAGTTTTAGGGATTAAAATTTAGGGAAACTTTTCATTCACTTTTAGGGGTCAAAATTGGGTTTGAGGAATTTCTTCTATCTCAATCAAGCAGAAAGATTTTTTTCACCTCTAAGAGTCAAAAGCAAGGGGAAAGTATTTCTCTTTTTCAGAGATTAAAAGTAAGAGAGAATTTTTTTTTTTACATTTATTTCTTTTTCAGGGGTGTAAAGCAAGGGAAAACAATGTTGTTGTATTGGCATTTATTTTCTCCCAGGATGCGCCAGATATTATTGTTAGCTTTTAATAATCCAAGTATTCTAATTTCAAGTTTATTTCAAAGTCTCAACTCAACTCAAACCGTTTTAAAGCTTGATAGGACATAAAGTCTTGAGACAAAATGTTATGTATGAAAAAATACCAATGATATTGTGCAGTATAAAAAAACGTCATTGAGAGAAACTTATTTTATTTGAAATTAAATTTATTCCATCACAAAATATAATTGAATAATATTTTATTAAAAATTAAGGAAAAAAGTATGGCAAAATTTGTCAATTCTAGCATTTTTGAAGAGCATTTACATTTAATCTTTTTCTCTTCTTTTAGTTTCAAACAACCAGCTTTTCTGTAACATATTCCTTATTGTTATGTCATAACAGCTTGTGGCGCCCCCTATACTTTTAGTTAAGAATTCAATATGAAACCCTTCTTTTAGCGAGATATCTAAAACATCACTTCCAACGATAACTCCCTATGAAAGTCCTGAACATGTGTGTTCAATTGCTTATTTGCTCTGGCTTTCTACCTGGTCACCTTCTCCCTTTCCTTCTCTCTAAACTTGCAGACAATGTAGCTTCTGTTCTTTGAAAGTGACTATATATATAGTCTTTTGTAATTTATCTTCCTTGATGCGAAAATTCACAAGAACTTTATTGCTACTAAATGCAAATACAGCAACTTCTTCACTTGATATATTTTTGGTGACAATGCAAACAGTGCAATCATTATTTTGCCCCTTCTAGCTCCTTCTTGCACCTAACCTGAACTAACCATCTTTTTACAATCTAGTTTGGTCAATTATACCACTCAATATAACAGGCACTACTAATCAGGCTCCATTCGATATATAAACCAAACAACATTAGACCGGTTATGTCACATGTCCCTTAAATACTTTTTCTTCCCAATATTTCATTTTATCAACAAAAATCTATTTATGCAGACTATAAATCTGGAGAGAGTCATGGTTGAAAATTTGTTTACACTTGCGAATCAAACCAATCATCCTCGCAATAATGGTTAATTCAACATTTTTTATTTTTAAATATCCACGAACATAAGCTATGTCTGAGAGGAGGCCAAGAAGGGGTTGTCACCACTGGGCACAAGTGTGAAGGGCACAAAATTTCCTCTGGCCAATGATACTTGTTAGTTAATATTCATGCTCTCCCCTAGAATATAGCACAAGTGGCCAAGGAGCAGAGAACCCTCGCTACACCACTGGTTATGACATTACCAAAATTGTTATTCATTTCTAAAAATTTGTTTGAAAAAGCAAGAAAATTCCCTTACAGAAGAAATCTTATTAATACACAATGTTTCCAATTTGGACATTTGAAAATCAAAACAAGTGAAAGATGAGTTTTGTATACAAATGGCAGAAATAGTACAAAGTAAGGACTTGATTTTATATCTAACCATATAATGAGCATGTATGCAAATTTATTGTATGTTTGTTTGTCATAGTTTAAATGGGATCCACCGATTGGTTGATTTTCCTGTTTGTTCATGTTTTGAATCTGAGCCAGATAGGTTCAGTCAAGTAAGAATGAGGGACGTTTGTATTTAGAATCCCTCTCTGACTGGATTACACCTCCACAGGACATATTTTAATAATTTTTATCGATTTTTTTTGCTCTTTATTGACCAGCCAGATTTTAATTGGCTAAATTGAAACAACCAAGAAATGGTTGATTTGGCATCTCTGTATCCCGGTGACTTTAATTTTGTAATAACTTCTGTAAAACTCATTCAACTTTGATAAAATTTATATTTTGTGGAAACCTTCAGGGTAAGTAACTCTTTTTCACCAAGCCAATTTACCCTGAAATTGAATAGAGTGTTAGGGAATCTTTTCACTTCAGATCTGGTATAACGCAAAGCAATTTTAAACCACCCAACCAAATTACAGATAACTCTTCAGACACATTTTCCTAGCACAGCAAATTCTGTCTTCGAGAAAAAAAATTAATAAACCATATCAACGGTTTGGTCATGATTCATTGAATTGTAATTGACTTTCTAAGCGTGCTGGGTCCAGATTTTTGTATTGAAACTGAACTTGGATTGACACAAAGAGAGGGCCTAAGAGACAGTGTCAAGTTTTACATCGTACATTCATTGCAAATTGATCACCTACTTTGAAACCAATTAACTCGCTCCCCCTGCAAAATTTGTTTCTTCTCTAAAACAAAATAAGTTTCCAAGAAACTGAAGTTGGATTTGAATTGATCAATTTATTTTGCATTGGAAAAAATTCTTTTATAACGATTCTCTCAATAATGATGTAAGAAACTTTCATCAAAAATACGTTTACCTTAGAAAAACTTTTTACACGGAGTGAATAAATTGTCTCTAAAGTGGGTGATCGATTTACGATGAACACATGATGTAAAACTGGGCACCGATTTTGTGGCCCACTTTGTGACACCAGGTGCTCAGTTTTTAATAGGAATATCATCTAAACTGGACCCTGATTTTCTGAAAAATTTTTTTTTCAAGTTAATAACAGTTTGGGTACGATTTTACGCCTCTAGCTCTGTTCCATGCAATGGTGATAGTAATTCTGCTCTTTTGAATCAAATTTTCTTGTGGGCTCTCCCTAGGACGCACGTGTGGCCGTTCAGGCGTGTACCGGGGGCGGGGACAGAAATTATTACAAAATTTAAGTCGGCTTGTGTGAAAAAAAAAGATAAAAAGTCAAGTTAATCAGCGTTAGACGCATGGATTTCAAGTCAGAAATTGAATAAAAAATTTGACAGAATTCCCCAAAAGATCCACACGCATGTGTTCATTAGAGTTACCTGCCCTTACTTTCTGGAAAGACGGAGAGAAAGGTGTAATACCAGAAAGTGGAGATTGATATCCTCAAATTTAACCCTTCATCGAAGGCGTCGCTAGAGGTTTAGGGTAGGATGACGGCTAGAATCGAGCCCTCCTCAACAGTGGTTCCTAATTTTGGGGCCTCAGACCCATGAGGGTGCGTAATGGTATTACGGGCGGATGTGAAACGATAATCATTAAAAGACAGTAACTGTGACGTATCTGGAGATTGGAGGACTTGGCTCTTTGAGAGGCCTTTCAGACATTTACTGAGATTTAGGTCAAGATTCAGTGAATCAAAATTAATCCAGACTTTGTAAAGAAATATTTTTCTTCTGTAAAATGAACTGCTTTAACTGATACTGACCATAGTTTATTCGGGAAAAGGTATCTTTTTAGGCGAAGTGAATTGGCTTCAAAGTGAGTGATCGATTTAGAACGTTTGTACGACATCTAGAGTTCTATTACACACACAGACTCACACAGATACACACACACATACACACAAACTCACACATCTCTCGGAATTGAAGTGGCGAAGGTTATTTTACATTTTAGTCACTCCCAGGAGCCAGGCAGACTCACGAGCACCGTTAGGCGAGTCCACAAAAAAAAAAAAAAATGCGTATTTCAGTTGTGTGACTAAAGTGCGAAAATTACCATCGCGATAATGCAGTGTTCTGCTTATTTTTTTCAATAATTGATTGTTTAATGAACCCTAACACTAACCCTAAATTTCTTCAGGAAAAACGGCAGCTATGTTTGCAGTCAGTGGGTCAGAGTCTAGTTTAAATTATTTCTATATTGGAAATTGAAAGATGGACACAACTACGGGATACAGTATTACATAATGCATACATCGTAAATCGATCACCCACTTAAAAGCCAATTCATTTACTTCCCCTGTTAGAGTTTCCTTTTCTTAGAGATGAAAAAGTATCCAAGAAAAGTCAGATTCAGTAGAAGCTCTTCATTCTGTTTATAATCCATGTGCCAAGCCACTTATAGGTATCATTTGGGTGGACAAACTCTTGTGAAACTTTATGGAAGGATGGAAAATACAGACTACAGAAGAATTTATTGAATTTTGGAGCAGATCCATGCATAATTACCCAAAACGGCGTAGTTATGTCAACATACTATAATAATGCCATCTGTTTGTCTTTCTGTCACTCCACAAGATATTTCTAGATTTCTCTATTGATTGCAATGAAATTTTGTTGAAACTAGGTAGGCAAAAATTGGTCTAATTTCGGGTCGGATCTCAGAACTATTTGCTGAATGAGAGATACTTCCCAGTTTTATTTTCATACATGTATACACATGTATCAATTGTTCTGTAGCCAATTGTTCACCCTGGCTCAAAATTTAATTGAAATTCATTGAGAACTTTGGGAGTTATCGGAAGGGCAGGTATGAAATTTGGGCGATATTAAGTGGTGAGGACATATAACCAAAACGTAAAGGGGGTAATAGTGCATGGATCTGCTTATTAACCACTCTTCCACAAAACTGCATAGAAGTTCATTGGGAACTTTCTGACAGCCATTTTCATTGTTACAGACGCCTATTATAAAGGTCGTGGTATCTACCACTAAGCTACCAGTTCGCAATAGTTATCATACCGAATTGTGAAATAGAGATATTTAGTTAGTCAAAAAACACAACTAGAATTTTCCCACCTAAATGATACCCGTAAGTGAATTTTTGACTCTTGGCCCGGGGACCATACTATCCATAAAGCTTTTGCTGTTCACCTCCATTTAGAGCCAGGACGATATGAAATCATCCCAACACTTTAGCTATGCTCCCGTTCTTTATGTCCTGATTTAAAAGAAAAATAGTATTTTTTTTCAATTTCAAGTCAACTAAATTGGATGATAAAGAAACATTTGAGTAAAGCACTAATCTTTATTAGAAAATAAAAATTAGACTTACAAATACCATCACTGATGCACAGGACATACGATAATCAACAAAATATAGCATTATCTTCAGTTCAGTAAGGGTTGAGTATATAGCTTAGCCAGCCACGAGGCCACGCAATTTTTGAACGCTCAGTTAGGCTTAAATTCATTTAGCAACGAGGTATATGAGGTTAGTTGGCGATAAAACATTTAACGTCAGTAAATTCGAGAAATAAAGGAAAACTACACCCACGATCCATCCCACTAGGCAAAATTCGAAGAGATACGTCAGTATGTCTATGGCAAAACCTGAATGGGACTACCTGGGGTAAACGATCAGGCACGGGCGTTCTGCAGGCCCGTCACTAGGGTTCAGTGGGAAGGCATCCATGAAGTCCAGGGATACGATTAGAAGTACTTAACGTTGTTAAAAAAGCGCTCATTTTTTAGAAAAGAAGTCACAAAATGACTAAAATGACCTAAACACACCAAAAGTTACTAAAAACGGCCAATCGGACAAATGTTTAAGCACACCGTGCTAATTTAGCCGGCAACGGTCAAGTGTATGATGAAAGGTGCGGCAGTTTCAAGTGCCGGATATGTACCGTGAAAATGGCTTATTAGCACACAAAAATTAATTTTCATCACATTCACCGGGGGGGGGGGGGGTTCCAGGAGGGAGCTAAAAATGGGCAGACTTCGAGTGAATACTAAATTCTGGAACGATTTGTAACATTTTTGATGGGGGTAGGGGTGGGGTCCTATGTACTACATGACAATAATACTGAACTGGACCCTTAGTTTGTGTATCCAGAGTCATGTTAGAACACTCATTCGGTCCATTTCGACAGAAAGATTTTTTTGAATTGAAGGATCAAAATTGAAGAGTGTTTGTGTTTTACTTTTAGGGGCTAAACCGAGGGAAAAGATTATCTAACAATTACAGAGGTCAAAATAGTGTGGATTTCGTTTGTTTTTTGTTTTTTTTCATATTCAATGTTTTAAATCGAAAGGAATCTTTTTTATTTCAATTTTAGTAGTCAAAATCACAGTGAATATTCAGAGATTAAAATGCGTTATTATTTGATTTTAGGGGTCAAAATCTAGTGGGAAGATTTTTTTCTCAATCTTAAGTTTCAAAATCGAGGGAGAAGATTTGTTTTCTATTTTAGGGGGTCAAAATCGAGGGGGAAGATTTTTATTTAATTCTTGCATTCAAAATTCAATAATTTCTTTTTCCAATTTTAAGGTTCAAAATCAAAGAGATTTTTTTTTACACTTTTAAGGATTAAAACAGAGAGGGAATTTTTTTTATTCATATCTAAAGGGTCAAAACTGAGGCAGAATTTTTCCCCGTTTGTAGGTCAAATTCAGCATGGGGGACTTTGTTTCTCTTTTGGGGGTCAAAATCGAGGGGGAGTTATTTTTTCAATTTTATGGAACAAAATCGAGGGGGAATCCTTATTCGATTTTAGGGATCAAGAATGTGGCAGAACTTTTTTTGTAGGTGTTAAAATAGAGAGAGATTGTCATTTTCACTCTTGGAGATCAAAACCTAGCGGAACTTTCCATTCACTATAAGAGTCAAAAAATGGGTTGTGAAATTTCTCTTTTCTATTTTTGGGAACAGATTCGAGCGGAATCATTTTTTCACTCCTAGATATCAAAAGCGAGGGTGAACCTTTTCTCCCCTTCAAGAATCAAAAGCGAGAGGGAATTAAAATAAATTCTTTCTTGAGGGGGGGTCTAAAGTAGGAGGAAACACTGTTGTTATATCGTCAAACAATTAGTATTTGAGTTTTGAATTTATTTTCGTTTATCACAACAATGACAAACCTTACCTTAACAGTGACGTCATGCATACAAAAACTGACGACGAATTCATTCTCTCAACCCAGGCTGACTTGTTTTGCTAAAGTTTGCAAATCCCATTTACGGGAACTACTAATAAAAGAATTGAAATGGGACATGTAGTTTTGGAATGATATGGAATGAAGGAATGAATTCTGTTTTGTTTACCTTTTAGATTTTAATGAAGCGACCGAGTTTGACCCAAGCGCAGTCCAGCTAGTTAGCAGTTAATCCCCTCACTGGCAGCGCCGGGTATAATTGCAATTCCAAAAAACGATAATTCAAGTATTCAAATTCAAAGTTTATTCTAAAGCCTCAATTTAACTGAAGCCGTTGATATGATGATGATATGACATTAAGTTCCAAGACAAAAATGTTTTAGAAAATACCACTGATATATTGCAGAATAAAAAGTCATAGGAAGGAACTTAATTTATAAAAAAGAAACCTGTTCTATGACAAAATGAAGTTGAATATCATATTATCTAAAATAATTGGCCAAATTTCACAAATCTGAAATTTTAAAAAAGTATTTAAACACTATTTGGTATTGTTTCTTTATTGAACAAGCGCAAGGAAAAAATTATCAAGTTACGTCACTCGATTTTTTTCTGTTAGCGTGTCCCAAAACTTAGGGTATACGCCCCCCACCTGGGTGTAATTTACGACTGATTCTCATCTTTAGATAAAGACAGGATGCGTATTTAGATATATCTTGGGGTACTTTTTCTCAATTTAACGAAAAAAAAGGTGTTGTTCAGCTATTGAGAAGGGGGTTCTATTTACAATGTGGCTATAATGTAAAACTGGGGCCCCAGTTACCGCCCATAGTTTCAAAACAAAGTGAAAGACAGAAGCAAGAGACGCTCTGTCGTCTCCTCATGTGACAGGAAGGAAAAAAAGAAAGAAAGAAAGAGAGAAAAAAAGAAAGAGAGAAAAAAGGAAAGAGAGAAAAAAAGAAAGAGAGAAAAAAAAGAAAGACAAAGAAAAAAAGAAAGACAAAGAAAAAAAGAAAGAGACAAAGAAAGAAAGAGACAGAAAAAAACAAGAAAGGAAAGAAGTAAGGGGGAAGAAAAGAAAGAAGAATAAAAAAAAGGAGTGTAGCTGAAAAAAGACCTATTGTAAATCCTTGAGAAGAGTCAACATACCAACTTTAGTTTAATAAAATTTACGTAGATTACATCTGTCTGAAGGAATGGTAGTAAAACACACATTTAATAAGACAAAATCTTGGGAAAAAATCTGTAAAATATGATGCACTCCAAAGACTCCATTCATTGATGAACTGTGATGAAGAAGAGAGAAAATGTTTGTGATGCTGAAATTCTAAAAAGGATAGAAATCAATTAGAAATCTACGAAAAGCTGTTTTGGATTTTACAAAAAAAAAAAAAAAAAATGAAAAATGTGTTTTTGCTTGTAATTTCTTCTGCATTCAAACCACAATATTCTGGGCCACCCAGGGGTTTTTTCAGTTCTTTAAAAAGTTTATGCTGGAATGTTCTAGGAGGGAGGTTCTGTTTACAATGTGAACAATACAAAAATGGGCACATATTTTCCATCATTTCTACGGATGCACGGACGAAGCTACGGCTTACATGAGTTATCTAATTCTAAAATTTTATACTTTTCATTCAATGTTAGGATCGGAGCACAAATGAAAACTATTTAGGTTAGTGTATTCAAAGCCCCAAATATCAACAAGAGTTACATCCCTTGGTTACTTAAAGATGGCTGAACGTGGCTGAAAGTTGCTGGATTTTTTCATTTTTCTTTTCCAGGCAACTTCATAGCCTCGAAGTTGCTGAATCATTTGTTGCTTCTCTCTTCTTACCTCGCTCAGATAACTATTCAATGGCCCATGGGATGTTTGGAAGTTTGAATTTAAAATCTCATTTCAATAAGGCCCTCCTTAGTCTTACAATAGCATTGATATCAGATCAGTTCAGCTAATTCTTTTGTTGATTAGAAATAAAGGTAAATAAAACAAACTTTTTCCATTTTGTTATCTAATATCTTCATTGTGTCGATGAATGTCAAGTACACCCGAAAAATCATTCGAAGTCCCTAAAAATTATTTATGTATAAATTTATAACAAAATTATGTATCATTTAAAGATCATAATTATACTTTTATTTTGATAATTCATTGGAGCCTTTGTATGATTTTTTTCTCATGTATTAATCAATTTGTTCACTCGAAAAATCATTCAAAGGCTGATATATCTAACTTTTTGATTTAAAAAAAAATATTTTTAATTTCCCAAAGATTTCAGAAGTCATCGTATGTTTTCGAACGTACTTGATATTCTTCACATTGTGAATACTAGATTAATTAAATACCTGCATCGCAAAGAAAATTGCGACCCAAAAGGGAAATAAGAAGAAATGAAAATCAGATAGTGCTTAATTTAATTTGCTTTTAAAATTGATTTAAAACCACTTTTTACATTGTTAGAAAAAACATACATGCAGACAGTGTTCGGCTAGAGATGGAAAAAAAAAAAAAAAAGAAGAAAGAAGATCGTGGGGGCTAAGTTAGAAACGGGCGTTAATTCCCTCTTCAAATTCGACCTCTGAAAGCAAAAGAAAAGAATTTCCCTCCGATATTAACCTATAAAAATGAACAAAAAAATCCCTCGCCATTTGGGAAAATTGCCACTCAATTTTGCCCCCTAAAGTGAAAAAAAAAAAAAGATTACCCTCGATTTTGACCCGTAAAAGTAAAAATTCACTAGGATTTCGACCCCAAAACTGAATCTTCGCTAAAAATGAAAAAAAAAAAAAAAAAAATCCCTTGGATTTCGACCCCACAATTTTTTTTTTAATTACGCGACCAATTAGACGCTTGAAATGAAAAAAAAATCACCTTTCGAAAAAAAAGAAAGAAAAAAAGAAAAAGAAAGTGAAAAAAATCTCTTACACCGACTTTGATCCCTCAAAGTAAAAAATTCAAGTCCTTATTGATTTCGATCGCTAAAAGTGGAAAATAAGATTTTCCTCAATGTGATCGACAAAACCTCTGATCCCCAATTTTCGTGTTTTGGAAACATGCACGAATCAGAACATCGCTATTCAAGGTATCCATGTACAATCGATAAATATTGGGATTAAAAAATGTTCTTGCTTCTTTGGGAATAAAGAACGCAGTCTACGTCACATTTTAATCTTCGAAGATTGAGTTGAGAACAAAAAATATCATTTTATTACGTCACATTTTTATCTCCGAGGATTGGGTTGAGAAAAAATTGAAAAATGTTATTACGTCATCAAAAAGTATTTTTACCATTGATAAATGAGCATTCAAATAAACTCCAACTTGATTTGAAACTCCCTAAAAAGATCAGAGGGTTGTTCAAAAACTAATTTGCTAAAAACGACTCCCGTGTATCAAATCAACACCCACAGAAAGATTTATGGATTCATCAGGTAATTTTAGTGGTGAACAAGTACATATATACATACGTTCAGACAGAAAGACAGATTTCTGGCGAAATATGATGAGATACAAATCAAAGTGTTCAGCGTTTCTTAAACGATATATTTATGAAAATACAATTCAAACATCTGACGATTTCAGAGTCCAGTGTTTTCGAGCGAACTTAACATTTTTAGCTATACATTTAGCTGAAAATAGTCAGTAATTTAAAAAAAAATTTTTTTAAATTGAAATGTCTAGCCATTTTTAGGCATTAAGGGTCGTAAAAGGAGGCTGCTCTAGTTAACATACATGATGGACATGATTTTATATCCCTGCGTATTTTCTCCTGTTTTTCTTCTTATTGTTTATTTTTATTTGAGTGCTGTTCTCAACATCAAATGAGTGGGGCTGTAAAACTTCACAATTTACAATCGGGTATACCTTCCTACATTATCCAGAAAAAATGAAAAAAAGGGCGATCCTTGCAAGAACGCAATTCTTGAATGGCCACGTCGAATGGCTAAAACCGGCTAGATCTTTCCAAAATATGGCTGAAATTAGGTATTTTATTTCCAGGTAACATTATACGCTCTAAAAACTTATACAAAGGCTCCGGAAAGTATAATTATACAACGTATTGATAAGATATATATGTCTATAAATAATGTTATTCTCGATCTAAAGATGTAAACTTTAATTAATGTTTTTCTCGAAAATAAAGATGCCGTTCTTTGAATTTTTGTAGAAATATTATATATATATATATATATATATATATATATATATATATATATATATATATATATATATATATATATATATATAGCATAATTATACAATATGATAATAAGTTCTTGACAAAATAATGAAACCTTTGTTCAAGACACTGTTTTTCAAATCACGTTGCTGTTGGTCATGTACAGAAAGTGGCCATTCTCTTTAAATCTAACCACTTTTAGCCGATTCAAAATGGCCGTTCAAGAATCGCGTTCTTGCGAGGATTGCAAAAATCCTTTTTTGGCAACACGCAGTTCTAGAAGAAATTTTTTGTTTATTTTTTTTTTTTTCCTTTTTCAATTTAAGGTGTCTCCACTAGGCCTTTGAAACATCAGGAAATTAGTTGTTTTTTAAAAAGAAACTTTTCAAAAGATATAACGAGTGGTATTCTTCGTACCTGGATTCAGTGTTCACACGCTTTCCGCCATTTTTACGGAGGTACGGCTTACGTGAATCGTGCTTTTCTTCCGATTACATTTTTTTTTAAAAATACAACCATCCCCAATCCTTACCCCGACACGATGGAGGGAAGGTGGTACCAATTGCAAATTGTAAAGTTCCACGCCGTCGTTCACTCGATGTTATAAACGGTGCAGAAATGAAAGGGAACATAGAATTGATGAAAAAAGAAATGAGGCAAACATTTTGAAAATCCCCCTCTCTTGGGTTTAGTGGGGCAGGGGGGGGGTAATAATGTAAGTTTACTCTAATTTGGCCTCTTATTTTGAGTCTGATATCGCCTCTCTTGGGTTTAGGGGTGAGGGTCATTTTACAATGTAAGTTTATGCTAAGTTGGCCTCTTATTTTGGGGCTGACAGAGCTCATGGCTGTTTTTTTTTTTTCAAATTTGCCTCATTCAGTAATCAATGGCCAACGAAAAGCTAAAGAATTCAAGTAACTCATGATACCTCTTTTACAAAAAAAAAAAAATCCTATGTGCTTTGATATGTAAATGTTCAGTGGTGTGTCTTTCAATCAAATTGTATCTTAACAATAAAATTCTGTATAAGAATGAGGAAATTTATATCCTGGGTTTTTTGGAAAAAAAATTAATTAAAAAACACCAATATACCAAATGAGCCAACAACTTCCATTGTAGTTTCTGTTTCAATTTATAGTTTATTTAAACAGCAGTAAACATACTTCAGCCAGAATCTTTCAATAGCATACTGTATTATTTTTAGAATAAACATAATTCAACAACATTTGTTCACAGCTTGACTTGCAAGTTTTCATTTGATCCATTCACCAGATTGTACATAAACTCAATTTGCACCCGAGAAATAAAGCCTCAAACATGGATAAAAGTTTATTTTATCATCAGAATCTTTTGTGTTATTATCAAGAAGAAAGATTGGAAAAACTGATGTAATCTTTCTGTTAGAAGAATTAACAGAAAATTAACAGCGTGAAAACCTGCCCATCAATAAAGATTAAAATGATGTATTCAAAGATTTTCTGAATAATCTGCTATGAAAAATATTATTAACATTGCTTTAAAAACATCACATTTAAAAAAAGATAATTTCACTAGGTATTTAAAGAAAAAAATATTTCATTGATTCTGCGATTTCCAGTGTCCTAATAATATAAAATACTGTATAAGAATGGAAAAATAATGATATTCTGGATATTGAAATAATCATTAATCCTAAGATTTCCAATAATTTTACACAAAATCATATGTAGTACTTATTATTTCAGTCTGGATTGTTTAACATTTTGGTTGACTTCTGTTCCTAGCTAGGGGCTGTGAAAAGTCAAGACTGTAACCCGATAATTTCAACACTGAATGGAGGCGGTTGCCTCCCTTACTTTACATTTCATACTGATGTTGGGGTACAGATATTGTTGACATTTCAGGTTGAGACAATCTGGGTCGAGACGAACAGTACATGGACCTTTTTAAGTAATGATAACTCAAGACAAGGTCCATCTTGTGAGCACTGTCTCGCAAGAAAACCACTAATAAATGACATGTGCATTGACTTTCAAGTTACGATTACTTGGAATGGCTTCCTGGGAATACTGATGAAATTTAAGCCCCTTATTGATATCATTTTCTGACATTGAGTTAGGCTAATAACATTTTCAAAATCTATTGAAAAAGATGGTGCTGTGAACAAATTTTTAGCTCAGTAGAAAGTCCTGTGATGGAATGGAAGCTAGTTGAAATTTGAAAGAATAATTCAGTTGCCGTCACTGTGTGTACTGTGGCTGCAAGTTCGAGTGACTAAACAATGAGTATACATTTTCAGGTTTGAATCATGGTAGATAGAACTATAATTCAGCAAGTTTTGAGCCATTCTTTCTATTGCCTACATTATTCTTCATGATTTCGAAGAGTATGTAAGATTTTGTGTTTTTACTGTAATAGGTAGATATTTTTGATCAACTGGAAATTATCTAATACTTTTAAACTCTAAGTTTCAATGTTTTACACAAAGCAATACATAAATTGAAAATAATCCAGCAGAATCTATCTTAAAGCCCTTAGTTTGGTTTGTCTGGCTGGCCCCCCAAAATAAGCTGATCCCTCCCCTGAGAAGTCATTTTCCTCCCGTTTTGAAGGACCCATAACTTCTAAACCACATAATGCCAGAAATGGCTTATTTTGGTGGCAAACTACAGGGGTATCAAATTTCAGCTAGCTTTCTTCTTGAATACCAGAGCTATGAAGTGTCAAGTTTAGCAAAACCATCAAGCCAGTGGCTAGTAGAGCTTACTATGCAACATTGTGCATACAGTTTTTCCTGGGTACCAGATAGTTTGGCAGGGTGAACTGAATGAGAATCAAAAATTTTCCCATGAAAAAACTCATGTGAAATGAAACCGTTTCCATGGCAACTGCAAACTTCTGATAATAGAGACATGTAGGTGTTAATTCAACCGTAACTCTGTCAAATTTGGCGATAAAACAAATGAGAATAAGAAAGGTTCCCATAACAAAGATATTTCAAACACCAGTTATTATGTCATGATCCATGTGCTCCAACAACAGTAGGGTATCAAAATGCAGAGATTGGGTAAAAAAAAAAATTCCTTATCTTTAGAAGTATACATCATGGAACAACAAATAATACCATTGAATGTTTGTATTGAAGTACGCTATAAATCAAAATTGCTTTCATGCAAATAGATATGCTAAATAGGCCAATTAAGGTCAAAAGTTCATGGGACTCAACTATAGGCAAAAATTTCACCTCTCAGGAAAATGACCATTCAATGTTTGGAAATTAAAGATTTCTATTTTACTGACACATGAAATTGTTAGCAAACATCCCACTACAAAAATATCTATATCAATTGACGACCTCTTCCTGCCAAAATTTGGTACAAATGATTTGTTGAAATATGGTGCAGTTTTAAAACTCGTATTTTTACTGTTAGGTTCCTATTGTACAGAGTAAAAGCATATATTTTGTCAATTTATGAATGCTTTATCATGGTCATTTTTCGAGATTTCTGTTTATGGATATAGTTTTTGTGTGTAGGTCACCAGAGGTCAAAAGATCAGATTCTGCTGACAGTGAAGAAATAACAGCTGCATTGGACTATGTATGTTTATTCCTTGAACTCTTTTGTCTTAGATATGTAAGGAGTGTAAAGTAAACAATGGTGGGTATTTCTTTTGGTCAGTTTGAAAAAGCGTTTTTAGAATATAAAACTGTGCAGTGTAAGATTGTTACTGGCTAATTGAAATGGCAACTTTAACAGCTAGGCTCAAGACCCTATCTTTAACAGATAAGCTTACACAACGAACGTATCATGTGTCTGTGACATACACATAGATATGAACACACATACACACATATGAAATTTGATCTCTGGTGACCTAATAAGCATGTCATATGGTTCAGAAATTGTGACAAAGTACCAAAGATATGAAGTGTCAAATGCTTGTGGCTTGGGATATGCAAATTTTTGTCGTAATTTCTGAACCGTTTGTTCACTCATGCTGAAATTTTCAGTGTCAATATATTTCTGGAAAAAGTATCACCTGTTGAGATTTCAAGGGTTACAATGATTCAACTTGTTGATACTCAGATACTCATATGGAATCCTTCTGAAAATTTTTTTTCTGAAATGTAGCACTTTCTGCGGCAGTTTGACTAAGTGAGATATTAGTAGGATTACCTAAATTTTCAGGAATGAAAAAGGATAGATTGAACTATAATTCAGCAAAATTTGAACCATTTTTTTCAACTGACTACTTTACTTTCATGCTTTTAAAGTACACATAAGATTTGTTTGTTTTTTCTACTGAAATGATCTTATGTTTTATACTTACAAAAGTATTTTTATGAAAATGGGGACTTTTACTCAAAGCAATATATCAAATGAATATAATCCAGTGGAATATTAATTTTAATGCCCTTAGTATAGTTTCCATAGCTGAATAAAAATTTAGCAACTGCCAGAAAAAGCCATTTTACCCCCATTTCAAAGGACCCATAACTTTCAAACCACATAAAATGAGTAGAAATAGCCTAAGTGGGTAAAAAGCTAGAGTGGTACAAAATTTCAGCCGAGATATCTTTTCAAAAAGCATAGTTATGGAGTGCCAAATTCGGCAAAACTGTGCCTGCAGCTGTAAATATAAGCAAATTTTAATTTGCGATAACTTCTGAACTACTGGGTCAATTGAGCTGAAATTTTCAGGGTTGAGTTTTCTCTAAAAGATGTGCCATCAACTGAAATTTTAGCAAAATATAAGGTGGTGCAAATGGGGACTTGAGAAACATTAGGTCATTTGATATGGAATGAACCACAAGTAAATGCCCATCACTTTCCTAACGTTACACCTTTAGCAGCAATTTGAAAGGTTAATGCAAGGTATTGTTAACGAAAATTATTCTATTTATTTTGGATGAAAAACAGAAAATTAACATATCAGCTACAGAAATAGTAATTGTAATTATATTATTAGTAGCCAGCAACTGAAATTTGTGTTTGTGTGTTTGCATCAACCCCTTCCTCTCTTTCTGATTTTTATGTCACAGACAAGTACATAAATCACAAATTTTATTAAGGATTATTGTATTCTTTAAAAATGTTTTGAAGATATGAAACCAAATACCTGCATCAGATTTTTTTTCTGTTTCAATTGAAAATTCAGACCATATTAAAGTTTTCGGTAAATCCTCACTCAATTTGTTCATTTATTAGTCCATGACCCATCACTTTACCAACAGTAATCATAAGTGTACAACAACAGGCTCGGCTAATGGCTGCTACTGTTACTATATGTGTGACAGACACGGTAGGAAGGGAGAGGTGAAAAAAGAAATTTGGTTACTTTGATAAGAGGGTAGGAGGAGAGAGGGGAGTAAATAAAGTTTGGAAGTTTGATAAGAGGTTAGGAAAGGAGAAGGACTGATTGCTGCTACTGACACTATGAATGCAACAAACATGGCTACTAAATATGAATTTTTTACAGGACATTTACTAAGTACGACTTGAAGCAGGGGGAGATAATGCCTATTTACCTCTCAGCGTTACCGACAATTATCTACCCTTGTGACTTTGGACTCTACCGCATGGCGTCGCTGCTGTTCCCAGTGAAAAAAAGAGAGAAACAGAAGAATGAGAATGGCTGCAATTTGCAGACGAAGAAGAATTGATAAATTCTACAAGGAGTTTCTCGAAACTTAACATTATTTCAATACCGTATTGTCCCCAAAGACAATACGAAATCATTAATTAATTTATGTGAGGCCCCACAGGGCTTCTTTAAAAAAAAACGTTATTAATTTCAGGTTGCTTTTTGGTCGACAAACGCAAAAAAAAAGCTTCCTAAAGCTGCTTAAACCTTATCTTCGTTATTTCAAACTTGTGGATTATTTTTAGGACGTTTCTGTATTTTCTTTGGATTTCTGGATATTTTATTTCCTTTACTCTGTTTGTAAACCAAGAACTTTTCCCTGGAAATATTTATTCTTCGGATATTTTGTACAAAACTATGGAATGTTATGGACCGGCCGCTTGCTTGGGTTGATAGATGACAGCCTACAGCTTTTTTTGAACACAAAAAGGTAATAATAATAAAAAAAAAAAATGTTGGGTAATGATCAGTTTTACGGTGGTTAATTGAAATAGCCTGTTGGCTATGAATTAGCTACCCTGATTCATGGGAGTCCGCTGGGGGGTAGGGGCAAACGGGGTCTTTTGCCCCAGCAGATCAGACCTTCTCACCTTCTTGGATGAGAGAGTTTGAAGGATAGAACCTTATAGTCAATGAATGATAATGGTGCCGTACAATTGTTTAGGTGACCCCAACTTGATGTTATTGTTCCAACTTACTATAGTTATTATTCGCTGGTAACAACGGGGTTACCACTAAGATATAATCCGAATATATCCTTCTCTCCACCCCAGGAAAATCGGCAGCGGACGCCCATGGCATGACCCGATATTGTAAAATGAAAAGTTCCGCACACTTACCCACTCTATGTTAAAAAACGGCGCAGAAAAGTTGTGCGGCGTTTCAAAATCGAGTGAGCGAGTGTGTGGATTTCTTTCAATCTATAATCGGGGTAGGTATTTTATAGCCAACTGAAAATATGTTTGAATTAACCACCATAAAATTAGACATTGCATGGGACCGGAATAGGTTCGTATCCCAAGATAAAAACATCTACATCTGAAACTATCAGCATTTTTTTTTTATATATATAAAAATTGATTTTTGATGGTTTTTCGAGGGAGTTTCTATTTACAATGTAACTACAATGCTAAAATAGGCACTGACTTTCCTCATTTATATAGAAGTACGGCTAGTACGATTTTTCTTCCATTTTTAACACTCTAAAAGAATTTATGAACCTATCCGGGCCATTTACCAAAAATATTTTTTTAATTTTTTTTTTTTTGTGAATTGAAAAAAAAAAAATCGAAATTATCAGAAAAATGAATTATTCTTGCTTAATGTCCTGGCTTTTGACCCAATCAAATGGAATTTAAAGCAATTCGATCCCCTTTTATTCAGTTGAACCTCACAGTTATACAAATAGGCGTAAATTATGTAAATATATATAAATATCAAACGAAAGATAATAACATCACTCAGCTAACAATTCATCTCTTAGTTATTTTCTTCAGTTAAATATAGCTAATAATAAATGATAGTTTTTGAATCATTCAAGAGATTAATGAACGTAGGCCACCACTGGACATGAACGTCCGCTAGGATGGGGTGCGAACGGAGCATTTTGCCCCACTCCTGGAACAGGCCTTCTCATCTAGAGTGAAGGTGCTTGAAAGTTGGAACCTATAACCAATAAAGGCAAAGAATAACGGTGCTGTACAATTGTTTTATGCAACCACAACAATGTACCCATGTGGGTAGATGAGCTAATCTTTACTTTGACGTACATAAACCTATGGCGATGTCTAAACATCTTACAAAGATTCTAAAACGTATAATTATATTCATTAATAACAATAATTAAACGACATATTCATCACAAATCAACACAATAATGAGATTAAAAGCTTGTTTTGTTCTTATTAAAACGTCAGTTTGGCACATCGGATATACTGTTTTTTGTCGTACCTTGTTGATTCCATGGTGAGGAATCTGATGAACTGTAGACAGACCTTTAATTTCATGATCGCCTTAATATCTGATGTATTAGTTGTTGGGTTATAATTGATTATAATTTTAAAAAAAATGATAAGTGATACGTTTGGGGCATCTGGGTGACTTTTGATACTTGAAATGCTGGTTAACCACCGCCATAGGTTCATGTACATCAAAGCAAAGATTACCCCCTTGCCGCCGACCCTGCAAAAGTGGCAGTGGGCGCCCATGAATGTGGATCATGGACGAAGGGTTGGGTTGAATGAATAAGAATTGCTATATCACGCACCATTACAATCATGATCAACATCTCTCTACGTTTGTTTAGAAATTGTAAAAAAGAAAAGAAGCCACTGTGCTTGGCTATTGGAAATATTTATTATCGAAGCATCTGAAATATATTTAGTGAAGATCAAGGAAGGAAAATCTCGTTCAACACGACTAAAAATATCTTTGTTCTGTTTAATTAGCTTTTATTGTTTATTTTCCCATTTGGCATTTACACGAATGACTGAACATAACATACATTATTTAGAACGAAAAAAAAAAAACGAACTAGTTGTATATATAAGCATGCCTCATAAAATCTTACTAACACATGATCTAAACCACAAACGTTTATTTGTGGTGTTGTAATGAATATCATAATTCTTCTTCAAATATATTTACAACTGGTTAGAGTATAATACAGACATAAGTAGCGTGGAAAAAGTCTACAAAATGTATATAAACAATTTAAGTCGCTTAACCAATTGTGGTGTTATTTATCATAATTCTTCTCCAAGTGAGAGAACCACCTACTCTGGTACTAAGTCGATTGCTTAAACAAATCCTGAATGTAAGATGAATACAGCTGAGTTGATTAATTTACTGTAAAATCTGCTCTAAAGGAAAATATGGTAGTTGCTTATTTACAAACAGTTGATATTATTTCTAGGAGGAGATTTTTTTTGAGCAGAATGCCTAGAGGGCTATCTCAACCAAGGTATCTAAAAAAGAAAATGTGATCAACGCTGATAATCTCCATAGAATAAAAAGTATAGCCCCCGCCCTTTTTATTTATAATTAACATTTTTTCATCAACCACTTGGTAAGTTATATGTATTTACAGTTTTTTTTTTCTTCCACTTGTGCAGACTTTAAACAGCATGACTGAATATTATGTGTAATTTTTCGAAGTTGTCGAAAAAGACAAAACTGGAGTCCTCTTCGGTATCCCACATTTCGGCGACGTAAAAATCAAAATATTCATCCGAAATATGAATTATTCATTGAAATGTTTCCTTTATTGTGATAATTTCGGCAGACAAATGCATTCATGATAGTAGAAGGTCCTCGGGATTACAAGTCAAGTATTGTGGTCTCTAAAAAGAAGCGTGGTCCCTCCTCCTACAGAACTAATAGTAATGCTTTTTCGCACCCTATGGCATATTCCAAGGGATGTGATCCGAAATCTGAATATTCCAAGCAGTCATTGAATTATTTTAAAATAATTTGAAGCGTTACATTGGAAATGAATTTCAAGCAGTAATTATCATTAATTTATTTTAATGCTATTCAAGGTGTAACATACCATCATTGAAAAATGTGCAACAATAGTCAAAACATAGCCGACATACCTCTCAATACCACCTTAGGGGTAGGGGTTGGGTAATTCGGGACCACAGTCAACGTTGGAGTATGAGAGATGCGAAAATAAAACAATGCCTACTACTAGCTCTGTAGGAGGCACGCACCACTCTTCTTTCTCGGGACCGCGCTTCTTAATTTGTACCAATTTTCCTAATTCCAAAGTGTTTTTTGTGTTTTCTTCAACTTCGAAGAGAATTAATGTTGTCTATTTTATAAAATTGTTGATGCAATCGTAAAGTTGGAGTTTTTCCTTGTTTTATGAAATCATGTTTTGTACTTAGAGTCATGTGTTGTCTTTAATTTTTAAACGTCCTCACGATTTCCTTATATGCTTGTTTTACGTATGTAGAACTAACGTTGTCCTGCTTTAATGGTTGTTACTGTTGGATATTGTACGTTTGTATTGTTTTTTTACTGGCTGCAATCTAGAGTAAAAATAAACAACGTTACTTGAAAATTATAACCTTGATCCTCGAATGTAGTCCATACTTTCTTCCTTAGCCCTTTGCTACTACTACTCACCACTACTATATAGTTTGTTTATAATATTTCATTTTAAAAATTTAGTTTTAGACAACATTATTTAAAACTATGCAAATGAAAAATATATGCAGCAAATTTTCATTGTTTTCGAACTCCTCGGGCGATATCAGTTGAACTAGAAAATACTTTTCACTAGTGCGTTATTTATTTCAATTAAAAATATCTTGTTTTTGTGTTAGACTAGGCCATCGTACAGTCTCGAAATGTAGAAGTTATAAGTGCGTAATTCAATTCTTGTTCGAGTTAGCGCCAGTTTAACTACAATAGTGATTAAATTACATAAGTCCAGTCTAATGGGCTGGATCGAACTTCATCATAATGAATGAATAAATGAAAAAAAAAAAAAAAAAGAAACCAAAATAGTGTGATGGCACCCGAAGATATCTAACGATTACCCTGATTAATAAACACTATCATGAAAATCTCGAAATCAGTTCGGATCGTTACGTTTGGGTATTGTTTTTTTTTTTTTTTGTTTTTTAATGATTGAAGATAGGAAACTGCTATTATCACTCTTAGCAATTTTCTAATAAAATCACAAGATTACTATCATTCAGGCCAGAATTGATGTCTGGCAAGAAATAATTTACTGAAATCACACCAAATCTTGGGTTTTTACATCACGTATTTAATTAACACGACATTGTGTTTGATTCAAACAGGAAGTGGAGTTGAGAGATTCTAGTGATTCAACTCTTGAATGATTTAATCCTCACTTCTTAACAAGGAAATTCAATTCTAAATATTCAGATTTCAAAATCGTTAATAGAGCTGATTGATGATAGACTGAATAGAAGAGAGTAAAAAAAATCAAATTCTTTTGAAAAAAAATTCTGTAACTTTTACACCGAAATGAGACTATAAAATAAACATTGAAAGTATTACTGCGGTTGAGTGCTCAGATTCCAAGTAAGAAGTAATGATTTGTTTTATTTGTCGAGTATTGATCACTTAATGAGTAGATATTATTAATTAACAGTACACCTGAACGGAAGGTCTGATTAACTGTTCTCTGTTGGAGGGAACTAAAAGAAAGGCTATATCACCGTTACATAATCAGTTGGTTGTGTTTATGTTGATTGTATAAGAGAACCGTTTCGTTACTGCTCAATTAAATCAGATTGAAAAAATACCTTTGTAAGAATGAATGAAACACAGTTGTATTGTAGATCAAATGGCATAGTTTTGCACGTCTTTCTAAAAAGATCTTCAGTCAAAATAAATCGTTTTTAGAATATATGAAATACATACAATTATTTCATTTTCATCTTAACTTTTATGCAAAAGTAGGATTTTAAGTTCATCATCGGTCATTGTATGTATTTCTCAACTTGTTGACCATAGAAAACCAGATTTTGCAATACCTTCGTATGTTATTGTGACTAGAAGAGTCTACTGCTGCTTACGTAAGTTTAATAGACACTATCAGTCCTTATCGGAATTCTCCTTTCTTTTTTTTAGTTCAAAATTAAAGTCTATCTGTTCATCTCACGTTAATCAAACATAGCAACAATTTCCCTTTTTCAATTTTAAACATTATCATGATTGTATTCTAATTGTTTTCCTCGTGGATTTTAATTAATTTTTTTAATCTACAAAATTTATGAATCTATTGCCGTTCGTGACATAGCATTCCCATTGGCGTTTTCGGTTTTAAACGTTATCATATTTGAAAATTGTTTTTATTTTCAATAATTCTTTAAGTTTGTTTAAATCTCATTAGTGCACCCTTTTTTACATTGAATGAGCAAAACTTTGCAAATCATAATCGGGACTACTTTTCCTATATTGTGCCAAATACAATCATGAAATAAAATGGAAAACGGATAGTTGATACTGTTTCCTTGACATTTAAAGAACAGATACTACGCTTTGATCTTGAGCCATAGACCGCAAAAGGTGCATTCTGATGGGGACCTCATTGTCTGATAGTGTTGTTGAGTAAATGTTTTCGATTTTCATCATTTGAACAGCCTAGATTATGTTGCTTAATCTACAAGGGAAATATTCAGATATTTCATAGTTATTATCGCTCTAACTTGTAGGTATTTAACCAAGGTTGGTTTAATGTGGAAGGCCAGGACGAAGCTTGCCCAGTCCCCGCAGCTGATGTTACGGAGGTGTTAGTAATGTCTTTATGACCCTCCAGTGCAATAAGGAGATACTGCAACCAGATCAAAATACTTTGAACTAGACATGATATACGTTTTCGAGAACCTCTGCATGAAAAGAATCTACATCTATAGAGTACCCAATTTTTTAACTGGTTACCTCGAAGATAGCTTGATTACATCACTGATAAGACCGGGAAACACCAGACTCATTTGGTCCATACATTTTCATTAGTGATAGTAATTCGTCAGATGATATGTGGTAGTTTTTCAATGAACTTTTTGGGGGATTTTGTCTTTAATGAATAAGAAATGCTTACAATTTCCATTTACTGCACTTATTAGAGTAATGGAAAATTGCCCCAAGTGGTTGAATCTATTTTTTCCCCAGAAAATCGCATTTTAGTCAAAGAAAAACTTTTCTGCAGATTTTATTATTTTTCCTCTAAATTTTGTGAATCTGAAAGCAAAAAAATGAATTTCAATCATTACCTTTCAACCATTGTCTACTCCTGGCTGAAGTGTCTTTATTTTTTTTACTGAAGGTCTTCCACAGGAACTAGCTGGAAATCCACTTAATAGGACAGGTTTTTAGCTTGTAACGAGTAGACTCAATTATTTATTTGGAACCAATTTCATTGCTTTCATAGCCCAATATTCACTACTTATAAATCAAAATCATTTCATTTCACTTATGTCAGTAGCTTTCAAAAATCATCCCTTTTCTATCTTTCCTCAAACATAGAATTCTTTCTTTATTTTTTTAAACAAGTTGATAATAATTTCTGCTTTAGATTGGCAAAGGGTTAAGTACCAGGTTGTAACGAAAGTCCTGTCCAATGTTTCAATATTTCATGCCTTATTGTGAGGAAAAATGACCCTCCTTCTGTTGACCAAGGATGGGTTTTTTCTAGCCAAAGCTGTTATCAAACTCTGAAGTTATTGGCAGTAAACTTCAGCTGTGAGTGTTAATCATTTAAAAGCTTTTAATAAATGATCCTTTGCATATTCCACCAAACACTCAACAAGATGTACAGTTGAATGTTTGTTTCTTGGTTGGGGCAGAGGTCTATCATCAAAATTGTGCCACTTAAAGCAACACTTCATGTTGTGAAAAAGGATCTATTTCTCATACCAGTAATAAAAAAATCTATCCAAAATAGAGGCCTGGGACAGTTGAACATTCAGTGACTCACAATAATCAGTATAATGTTGACAATTTTCCATTGACAAATCATATGGAACCCACTTTCTAACCTTTGACACTTTTGCTCACTTCTTCAAAGTGTGATGAACAGTCGTATGGTAACATTGAATTGTTTGTTAAGTTCCCTGACTGTAGCAGTTGGATTTCAATAAAAATGGACAGAACTTTTGTTACATCTGAATAATTTTACAAAAAAGCTTGAACATAAGAAATAGCAGCCATAAATATAAGGTGGTACATTACTCATTTATTTTGTGCTATGAGTTGCATGTCTTTTTTTTTTTCTTTCTTTTTTTTTGCATCTTTGTAATATAAAACCACACATGAGACTTTTATCTATTGACACTTCAAAAAAAACAACATTTTGCACGTTTTGGCTTTGATATTTGTCAGCATGATTTAACATTTTTGACACAATTTTGACAGTTGTTTGCAAGAAGGAAGTTGCTTTCAATTTTCCAGAATTTATGCATTGTAAAATTTTTTTTAATCCATATTCAATCTTTTTGCTTCTTCATAGTTCTGTTTTGTTTGTAAAATACTATTTGCTTCACCATTCATACAATCTACGGACATTTTACCAGATTTTCTTGGTAGGAACTTGCTTCTTGAAAGTTTTGTTTATAATGTTGTGCACATCCTTCCACCTACTCTGCTACTCACACCTCTCCTCCAATGAACCATGGGCCACACCTGTTGACGTATCTTGCAACCATCTTGGAAATCATGGTGCGCTAGTGCAATTTTTCTTCTATGTTCAGGCAAAAGAGAAAGGGACAATGAACAAAATGTTAGGAGAATGAGACAGGAGTGAAAGTAGCATTTATCAGAGGAGAATGAAATGCATTCCCCTCTTAAATGGAAAGCAGAAAACACATGATACTCATGCTGGAGAGGTCAACTGTCCTTGTCACTGCTGAGACAAAAAGGTTGACACTTAAAGGAATGAGGGTGTATTATTTCCAATATCAGGGGGTTCCAATGCATGACAGCATAACCTATTCTGATTTGCCATGGTTGTATCCAATCTGCATCTCCCAACTGTGATCAGTGTTATCTCCACTTCCTCTGTTGTTTCCACCTGGGTCTGGTTCAGTGGTTCATCCTAAACATTCCTCTTATCCTCAAATTCTCAGGAGTCCTCCCTAGTCCCTATCACTTGTTGTCACTTTCAGTCTCTCTGTGGCCCTTCCGGGTCACATATCACTTTCGTCCTCACGACTCTGGGGTGCTTCCCACCCTACTCATAATCTCAATAGGGACCAGCACAACAATGAAATACCATTTTCTTTACTATTCAAACCACAGACATTCTACCAGTTTACTATTTGCCTCTCTGATGAGGATATTGATCATATACTTATCTGATGCAAAATTTGACTTTTCTTTATAACAAATAAGGAACTCCTCCAAACTTCATTCTTATAACTTACCTTGGCTTATGGTTGTCTATTGAGACAATTACCATCATCAACTACTTTTATGGACTAGTCATGAATTGTTGTTATGGGGCGTTAATGGCTCCTTGGTGACCTTGGAGTCCAAATTCTGGCATGAGTACGTTGGGCTTCAAAACTTACAATGCTTTGCCAGTAAGTTTGACACCATAACAAATGGTCAGAAGCAAGAATTTCTAGATTGTTTGGGGACACCATTGCCTCTTTGACAATCATTCATCAAATTTGCATTCTCTATGGTAAGGACTACCCTCTCTTTGAAATTCTTGATTTAATAATGTTGATGGCCATTCTACATGTTCAGCTCCCTCTGTTGGTGTCCTCATTCACTTGAAGCTATTCATTCATATTTACTGATCTATGTTTCCCCTTACCTTAACATTCTGTACATTTTGATAAGTGAAGCAGAATCATAATTGATTGGAAATGTGTGTTTATTTACCTCACCACGAGGGCAGAATGTGACACAAAATCAAAAATTTGCCCAGTCCCCATGACTAGTGTCTCACAGGCATCAGAAATATCCTCTAGACCCTCCTTTTTAAGTGCAATGGGAGAGGGGTGCTGCCACAGGACAAATACTAGGCCCGATTGAACATATGTGATTTTCCTTGATAAATTTAGATTTTTAAAAATTTGTTACTCATAGTGAATCATGCTGATTTCATATGCCATTTTCAGTATATTTGATCCTAATATTGAATAAGTTTTTCATTTCATACTAATTCAAATACTATTATTAGATCTGTACCTTGCATGAATGAATCACTGTATGTATACTAGAACTAATGATCGAAAAAAAATTATCTAAAATAATAGATATTTTATCTAAAATAATTTGGGTATTTTTGGTCCAAATTGACCATAGAAACCCCCAAAAGTACTTTTTTGAAAAGAATAAAAAATGTATTTTAGATGGTGCCATGTGGTGTACTCAAGCAAATTTTCAAGGTCATAGCCCCCAAAATGTGACCAGGAGCACCCAGGGGACATATACACAAGTAAAGAGAGAAGAATCTGTAGCCCACTTGGCTGGTTGGGCAGGCAGGCCATTTGTGGTTGTATGGTTACTCAATTTATCTGCACTTCTGAAAAAAAGTATGGGAACCATTCAGAAATCAGAATCTCGAATTTTTATTCATTCAACCATAATTTTACAAGCAAAAATCATGGAAAATTTGTGTTAGATTCAAAGAAGAAATCCTTGCAGTCAAGCATACTGTTGTATTTTGAGCTTTCCATATCAGTTATGGCTGATGATGAACCTTGACATTGAGGCTGGCAGATATAGGATATTATTTTTTGGTTTGGGAATGCCCAAACATTTTTGCCCTATTAATTATTCGTAATTGTTTCATCTCTTTACATTACTTTGGATAGATGGGGAACCTGTACTAATGTTGGTCTTTCTTAAAAGCAATGTTGTATCAAGTGAACTTCCAAAAATCAGGTGATACCTGTCTGTAAGGGAAGTGGGTGGGAAAAAGGAGACCCCCCCCCCCCCAAAAAAAAACTCGATATTACCACACCTAAATCATACA
>OY735216.1:47994324-48284324 GCA_963457665.1 Thysanoteuthis rhombus | reverse complement strand
GTGTGTGTGATATTTAATCTTTTGTTACTTGGCATATCAAATGATAATAGGAGAAGTCATTAAAATTCAGTGCATGCCCTTGATGTTTTTGTGTGCTGTGGAGCCACTGACAGTGGTATAACTTCTAGTGTATCGATGAACTTTCATGGTTCAAGACACCCTTTTGTAATCTGGCCAGATTTCCCATACCAGTAACTTATCCTGGTGTCAATAGAAATGAGTTCTATTCCTGATGTCCTTGCCAAAGTGGCAAGCAATATGACCATGCTGGCTGCATATGTAGCTGTGTTTCATAACAGCATGACAGAAATGCACCATGTGGCCAACCTCTCCTCACCTGTAGTAGTGGACCTGTCCAGAGCAACAATGACTGACTGAATGGCCAACATAAAAGTATTTGTGATAGTGATTTGAGTGGTTTACTTGCATATCAATTTTTGGGGTTCTAACCTCTTGATTTTTGCACTCATAGATCATTTCATCTAAGTTAGCATTTTGAGATCAGTGAGATTTAGGATCATCAGATCCTGTGGGATTTCGAAAAATTCTTCATACTTCTCTAGTGTCCCTGTTATTTATTTATTTAATTTTTTTTTTGAGGAAATTCTGACATTCTGACCGCTTTTATACCAGATCTTTTCTGATTTTTAGAATTTTCTGACAGGTTTTTTGTAGTTTTGGTTTCCTGTTTTTCTTCCTGTCAAGCTTTTGAATTGTTCTTTTAGCTCTAGTACCTGTACCAGATCCTTAGAAATGTCCATTTTTATCATAATATCACTACTTGGGTTGGGTGTTTCATTTTTTTCAAGAGCCATCTATTGCCTGTTTCATTATCTTCAATAACTTTTTCAGAAATTTCAAGTTTTGCATTCAACAAATGTTGTGTCATAATATTCCACACTGAATTCTTCAATTATAACCTTGCATGATAAATTCTCAGCACTGTTTTCTACTTCATGAGGAAATTTTTCATTGTTAACCACACATTCAACAGTACTTATGGACTCCTGGTAGGAAGTCACTATGCTAGTACAAAATATCTTCATTAAGATTTGATAAACAGATCTATGATGGAAACAACACTTTTACATTTGCTGTATAAGCAAAACTTTTCACTATATCTCGGGTTATAATTTATTGCTGGACATGTGGTATACATTATTGATTCATTTACTCGTGCTTCTTTGAGCACTCAGAGAGCTCTTACCTCTACCTATGCAATATTCAGGGGGAGTAATTGTGGATGGATCTGCCCCCAGATCTACTTGATTCTTCAATAGCCTATTGTCAACCCTTCTACGGAATACAATTAAAATTCATTGAGAACTTTTGGAGATATCTTGTAGATAGGAACATTTGGCAATGAATACCATGTGATTTTAACATATAACTGTAACATATTGGAGATAATTGTTCATGGAACCCTTCCATAGTTTAATCAGTTCTTCTGTAGTTTATTTTCCATTCTTCTTCAAAATGTCAAAGAAATTCATTGAGAACTTTTACAGGTATTGTGTTGACAGTCATGAACGTGTACATAAATGTATTTGAAAAATACAGAAAAATATCTCTCAGTCAAAATCCCTGGGTTGTCCCCCAAATTCTACCACCCCTTTCTTACCCCATTACCCACCCTTCCACAAAATGCGATTGTGATTAATTCAGTACTTTCAAAGATATTGTTTGGAAAGACAAACCAACAGACAGATGTGACAAAAAACATATACCTCTTTTCAACTTCATAGACAGAGGTAAACTACTCCTGTGTCATTCACCCACAACTAAATTCCCTTATGTTTTTGATAATGTTTGTCTTGTTCTCTCTTGTGTATTATTTTATATATAACTCATTTTCCTTTGTGGCCTGAGATAGTCTGGTCTCCACTGAAAGGTTATATTACAGTTAATCTGAGAATATTCTACTGTACTTTGAAATTAGAAAACCTTAGTTTGAGAGAATAATGTATCAAATTTCCAACTCTTCTACCATAAGTAGAAATAAGAGTTGTCAAAAACCTTTAATGGCAATACTGCTTTTTTAAGTTGATAAAAAAAAAATGAATATCTGAGTAAATTAAGTCATTCACACTGTATTCACCCCTCTAGTTTAATTGACCCTCAAAATAATTCCATTCACCTTTTGATGAGTCATTCACTTGCTTAAGAAGCACACTAAATGGATGCTTTATTATTTGCTGTTGATGCTTTTTATATCTTGAGACAATTTTCCATTTCCTTCATTCTTTCTTTGCTCTTTGAAAATATTTTTGTATCATTTTTGTAGGTCAGGTTGGTCTATCTTTTTGTTCTTCAACTGCGTACAAGATTTTTTCTCTCTTCTTTTTGCCAAATATTTTGTTGGTATTACTACTTGACTGCTTTGACGAGCTTTAGTAGATTTGCCTTAACCCATTAACAGCGGCAGGAGCAACTCAGTTGCTGTGTTCTAAATACGGCGGTAACTTTGATTTTACTGGGTGGCTCAAAATAAGCTCAACAATTTGTAGATAGATCCTTCCACCTGAATTTATGGATGACTTTTTTCTTTTCTTGTTTCTATGTCTCTCTTTTTGTAACTTGAAAATGTCCACTACTGAGAAAACACTGTTCAGTTTATTTTTGTGCCGCCCTGTAAATGTATGTCTGATGGAAATTTCCGCCATTAGCAGTTGAGCCGTAGAACTGTAATGACTTGTCTCATACACTTTGCTTTGTGTCAGTTCTTTCACATTGTTTTTATATTTCCATTGTCTTCCTCTTCCAAGGCCTACAGCCCTGTAATATAAGGCATTCTATTTCTCCTTTTATGATGACATGGCACAAGAATTTGGGCTTACTTTCATTTAATGTTCTTAATCATGATCTTATCTGTGTTTGTACATTGGAGTACTGTCTCATTTGTTACCCTATCTCTATATGATATTTTCTGCATTCTTCTGAGAAACCACTTTTCTACTGCTCTTGAGTTTTCTTGAGACTTCAGATGTTGTAGTGTTTGTTTTGGAATTCAAAATTAAGCTAGGTTTAATAGTCTGAGTTATCTGAATTTCTCATATGAAGTATTGTCATTTTTTTTTTTCTTTTTTTCACTTACTGGTTTTTCTTTCTTAATTTTGTTGCCTCTTATAACATCCAGGTCATTTCTATGGCATAGAGTAAAATCTAGCTGTATGATCAGGTTTGAACAATGGCTGCTGGTTAGCTTTTGTAACCTTATCGGTTAGGTGTTGTCCCAGCCAGATGGACTCCCAAGGATAAAGCATGTGGGTTCAAGTTGTCGGAAGCTTACTCTTTATTTCTGATTTCTGTTGCTTGTCTTATAACTGTAGAAAGTGCAAGTGCAGTAAAAAGCGACAAAAATAAGATGAAAAAAAATGGTACTTCTTTGTTATCTGTATGCCACACTCATTCTGTGATTAGCTCCCTTGCTAATCCAAGTAAAACTAGCTAATTATGAGTAACTTATAATGTTTACTAATTTTTGTTGAATTCATGTAAATGGAAAAAAAGTGAAGGACATTTCGGCAACTTTGCTGTCATTACCTTTTTGATATAATAACCTAGGGTTAAGGTTTGTTGGTCAGATGGCAAATCATTGCGTAAAATCTTTCTACATTGAATCACAGCATCATTAGTTACTCATAATTAGCTATTTTTACTATGATTAACAAGGGAGCTAACCACTGAATATGAGTGGCTTACAGATATAACATAAAAGCAACCCCCTTCAAAGGGAAAAAAAAAATTGAGAATATAAGCCAGTAATTCTTCTACTGGATATGAATTATGCTCACAATTTTTTTTACTAGAAAGTTGGTAAAATCCATGATAATATTCACATTAATTGAAAATATATTCATAAATTGGTTGTGATTTTTTTTTTCAAAAATAGGTACATAAAAGGATAGTATACATGGACCGTTATATTTCAAACACAATGCAGATGAGAAATTCTTCTTTTTTAAAAGAGAAGTCTTCCTGGCAGTCATTCAATTTCTAGTTTGACGTTCCATTCCTATAATAACAACTGAGACAGTTTGATGGAAAATAGATATCTGATCATTTTAGCTTAATCAATTATTATTGACACCTTCATAAATCCTGCCTTGCATTAACTCACTTCATATTTGTTCAAAATTACATTTGGTTCTGGCATTCATCTAATAACTTTAAAACAAATGTATTTTAAACCTAGATATGTAGTTGTGATACAATCTAAAAGAATTAAGATAAAATACCAGTTTATCGTTGCTGTCAAATATGATGTCATATATGAGATATGTAGATACACTTTGTATACTAAGATAATGAAGATTTGAACTGTAATGAGCTTGAAAAATAGCATTCTGTTGACAATATTTTTATATTTTTATCATTTTTTTTTTATTCTTGTATTTATTACTTTATGTATATAATGGTTAATTTTTAGTATTCCTATATGTGGGGTGTTAGATTATGCTTTTTGATATGCCAGAATATTGAAACCCGAAATTACCTATGTTTAAATGAGAAATTTGAAATCCTCACCGTTGCCAATAATACAATATCCGATGTATGATGGGTTTATTTCATAAAGTGCTCGATGCATTCAGCATTAAACATTGAGTTGAATTAGAGAAGAGCTTAAGATATGAAGTAAAGGATCCGATTCGGGTAGTTAGATCTTGTGTTAATATGTGTAATTACAGAATTTTTTTTTTCTATATGGTGACATTATTTAGATTAAAAGTAACACCTAGAAACTGTAGAATTTTTATGTTGACCTTAATTTCAACTTCAAGTTTAATTTTTTCAATTCATTTATGATATATATATATTTTTTTTTTTTTGCATTTTTACGGGTTGCTGTTTTCTACAATTAGCAATCATCTTGGTAGAGTCCTGTATTTTTAGAGTTTATTCCTCAGGTGAAGTTATGTAAAATATACAAACCAATCAGGTCCAACATCTCGGATGAATCATGACTACCCATAGGAATGTCAAAACTGCAGACATCATTTTAAAAATTTTTTCATTTAGTCTGTTGTTCATGGTTATTGAACACTCAAACTAGAAAACCTAAATAGAATCGAACTAATAAGAAGATAAGTTTGAGTGTCTAGTTAAAGTGATACATTAACTGAGTAACAATGGGAGATCATTTCAAATAAGTTTCTTAATGATATAAAACAATTTATAATCATTCTGACAGATCATATATATCCATTTCCTGATACATAACTGTTGTGCTGAGAAGAAACAAATAGACCAAGAATAAAACAAGATGAAAATTAGGGGTGAAAACAG
Source organism: Thysanoteuthis rhombus (assembly GCA_963457665.1). Classification (NCBI taxonomy): domain Eukaryota; kingdom Metazoa; phylum Mollusca; class Cephalopoda; order Oegopsida; family Thysanoteuthidae; genus Thysanoteuthis; species Thysanoteuthis major. The sequence goes on along the minus strand of OY735216.1, from coordinate 48,279,038 downwards.
TTATTTTGGTGTTCATATTACTGGCAGCTGTTAAGCTTAATGGTAAGAGTAATGCTGTATTTAAGTGGCTAACCTATCGGTTGCAGGTTTGATTCCTGCAGCAGCTTCATTTTCTTCAATTGTTTGTTCTATTTACGTTGTCTAGTTCGAGTGATACATGAACTGTGTAATGACAGAAGATCATTTCAAATAAGAGTTTTTATATAACACAATTTATAATCCTACATATATAATTATTGTGAGTGAGTATTTAAAAAATGGACATATTTGGTCTGAGAAAATGAATTATAAATTGTGTTATGTAGAAACTTTTTTGAAAAGATCTGTTGTTACATGGTTAATAGACCATTCAATTTAGACAATGTACAGATAATAAACAATTGAAGAAAATGGGGCTGCTACTGGAATTTAACCTGCCACTGATACGGTTGCCACTTTAATGTAGCAATTCTCTTATTCATTCTGTCAGACCAGATATGTCCATTTCTTAAATACATAACTGTCGCATTGAAAGAGATGAACAGACCAAGAATAAATGAGATGAAATTTGGATTGAAAGCTATCATTTGACCATTGCATTAATGGCAGCTATTTAGCTCAATAGTAAGAGATCATTTCAAATAAGTTTCTATATAATTTAACGCAATTCATATATATATATATATATATATATATATATGTGCATTTTTTCAAAAAAGTGTCTTCTGAATTCATAATTTTTAGTATGTTACAGGACATAAAATTCTTTTACGTTATCATAGATGAACTGTGTACCTTAGTGTGACATTTACACTTTGCTTATTACTTTGTGTTGATACACCATTTGAGATTACATGAATTTAAATACTACTAAAACAGAACTGGAAATAATAAAATTATTTCTTTTGTATTTTTCAATATGTCTAAATCAAGAATTTCTGGAAACAGGAAGACTCTCATTTATTTGAATTAGAGTTCCAACATGGTTTCTTTCTTGTTTTTTTGAAGTAACTATTTCGGTTATAAAGATATTTTGTGTCCAACTATTAATTTCACGTTTTATATAAAGTATCTCAACCCATCAACTCTGAATGACAGAAATTTCTGTCATTGCTGTTCTGTGGATAACTTGGTTGGATTTCCATTTTTTTTATTGTGATTGATGGTGACTCAGTTCTATCATCTTGCTATGGATATATAAAGTAAGAAATACTTGTTAAAAATTTTGCTTGTATGTCTATCTTCTCCCAAATGGTACTGTGTAGCCAATGATTTTCCTAAAATATGCTAACTTGAAGAATTTTTTAAAAAATCTACAGTGTGTGTGGTTCAAGCTCACCCCCCAAATTAATATCTCATTTTTACCCATCTTTTTATCTCTAAATCCAATATATTTGAGAAAATTTCTCTGTGTAGTGTATTGTGGCCAGAGGTATTGAATTAAGTCAATTAAGTCGTTTAGAGGCATTAAATAAACTCAATGCATTACACACTGGATTGCTGTAAGCATATTGAAAAACCATTTTATTTTGGACATGGAAAATAATTTTTCAGAGGGAATTCAATGTTGTTTTATTATGCCGAATATTCCTTCATTAACAACAATTATCGGCTATTTATTGCTACTTTTCAGCCTGAGTAATGCAGCGCATAGTGTTAGTACCTTTTATAAACAATGGTTATATTTAGTTTCTTGTTATAAACATTCATAATTTCATTAGACTGTAGCTAATGTATGGGAATGGTGGCGGTATCTTTTGAATGTTGACATTGTTATTAACTTGATGCTATTTTTTTTTATCTACTTATGTAATGAACAGTATGACTTTTCTTTTTCTCCGTCTGTTACAATGCACTCTTCCAACCAAAGGTAACAATTTTGCAGCTAAAAATATCTCAAACCCACCATTTGAAACAATAGATTGCTTCATGAGTTCAGAAGTTACTTTTCTAAAAAAATAAATAATCCCATGAAAATTCAAATATATGTGTGAAATGGGATTAACTCGTTTATTTATATTTAAAAGCAACACAAAACAGTATAATTCAAATTTTATGAGTGTTTCAACTGCTGTAAAACAATGTAGATGACTATTATCATTATTACTTATATTAACTTTATGGTAATAGCACTACTTATATAATTAAATTGACAGGCAAAACATCTACTTATGCTATGACCACTGTGATTTTTTTTTCTTTCTGTTTCCATGTCTGTGATAATTGAGTCTAACACCTAAAGGTAATGATCTTGCTGATAAGAATATCCCCAACCCACCATTTAAAACGATGGATTCATTCCCTGGTGAAATTCAGTAGTTTTCTAAAAAAAAAAAACTCGTAGAAATTCATACATATCTGAATTTTCTTCTGAGGATTAACCAGTTGTTCAATGTGCAGAAGTGCCAATCAATACGAAAATGATCCCATTATTTTTTTCTTTATGGGTACTATGCTAGTAGTTATGATGAATCTTTGAAAATAAAAACTACAATCTATTATATTGGACTTGGATTTTGGATGTAAAGGATGAATTTTTGAACTTCTGTGTTCCATTTGTTACAATCGATAGAATACTTATCCCACTTGTATCGTTGCCTCTCTATACTCTTAAGAGCTAAATAGAATTCACACATCATCATTGATTAAAATGACTCTCACTGAATTGAATATCAACATGGGCATCCGCTACCACTTTTCTTGGTTGCAGAAGGATATATTTGGGACTGCCTGACAAATACAGGTATGCATCGCTTAACATCCTCTCACCTAATGTCTGACCGCTTATATGTCTGAGGTCTCGTAAGGTTTTAACAGAATTGAAAAACCTTGATTGGTTAATTGGACATATGTTATGTAAGCTGATATAATGGCTTTTTAAGACTTGAATAAAGTAATTGCGCTGCTAGAGATGTATAATGGCACAGTATGTATCTACAGATCATGCTGTATATAATACGTGATAGAAATATTAAACAGGTACGTTACTAGCTCGTGTATTTACTCTACTGTATTTCTTATTGTCATTTTAATTAGTGATGTACCAGATTATCAATCTGGTTGGATATCTGGCAGCAGATTTACAAAAAAAATTTTTTTCTTTTTTCTGTAAATCTGGTGCCAGACATCTAACTGGATTGATATTCCAGTACATCACTGATTTCACTAATTACTGTATTTTTGTATTATACACCACAGTATAGGGGGGACTGCACAACTAGTGAAATCTTTGGTACTTTATTTTAAAATATAATTAAGATTCTTTAGATTGTGTCAAGTTTTTTTCTTGCTTTTGCTTGGGGAAAAAAAAATCTAATTTTTTGTCAGAAAAAGAAAACAAACATTCAACAGTTATGGAATGTTTTTATCTACTCATGGATTCCTTTATTAATTATTATTTTAGGTGAAGACTAATTTTGGTTTCTGAATTAAAATCAATTTAGATTATGTATCTTCAAGATATAAAAAATGATTGCATATAGAATTGCAAGATGTATGGTATTGAAATATTACATATGTACTCAGTGGTGGGATTCAAAATTCTTATGAGCCAATTCTCTCTTTTTTTTTTTCTTTTTACATCCCAAAATATTTGTCTGTGGAATAGGGAATCGGTTGACTCCACACACACTAATGGGCAGATCCCCCAAGGTGCAGAATGCATGAGATTTGAAAGGTCTGAGTATATATTTCAAATAGAACCCTGACTAGAACCTAAAAAAAATTATCTTTTTTCAAAATGGACAAATTTCCTGAGCAAACAAAGGTCTTATGAATTGAAAGCCCAGAAAATTACCTCTTTCAAACTATCTATATTTTTAGAGGTGGACCCATTTTTCAAGTTGTTCCAAAAATGTAACCAACAAGCACACACCTCTTTTTTTTGTCTTCTCTCTTCATCACTCTCTCTACCCTTTTCATTCTCTGAAATGAATAAAAAACATTTCAGTAGTCAATGAACAAAACTCTTATATTAGCATAATACTTATATACATACTCATCACCTCTTTTCCTTTCATGTTAAAACCTTTTGATAATAGTAAATGCTTAATATGATATCAAGTTCATATATGCCATCATTTTTTTACTGCTACGATAAAAAAGAAATTCAATTTTTACTCATTACTCAACACTGTTGCTTTAAACACCAGAAACAGCAATAGCTTATAAATTTGACTGCATTATTTAGCTTTTGTGTTCTTAAATGATTTTCACAGACTTTAAAAATAATTTTTTCATTTCAAAACTTCACACATGTTGGAATTTCTAGCAGTTGATGCGAACAGAATAGCCACTTGCTCATTTCAACAGATTTTAGCTGAAAATAGTAACGGTAATATGTAGTAGGCAAGGGAATTAAGGTTAACAGTTCTGTGAACTTCTGAAATTTTAGTAACTGGTTCAATACCATGACTGTATGTTGGTACTGAAATTTATTACTGAAGACAAATGTTATAAATGTATATCTATTGCTGTATGCATGTAACTGTATTGTAATACAAACAGTACTTGTACAATATTCCTTAATTTCATATCAAAAGTATACTTGCTACAGTATTATCTTTTGAAAATGCTGATGTTTTTGTATGTAAGCAGGCGTAATGCATAGGCTAGCCTAATGATTCATGTTATGCATAATATCTAAAATGTTCTTATAAAGAATATGCATATTGTCTGAGACTATTTACAATATAGTGCATAATTTTTGTTATTTAGTCAGTACAAGTAGTATAGCTGTGGTCCAGTATACCATAGGCTTGTGTAGTATACACTGTTGTATGATGTCCACCTAGTAATCTACAGGCTGGAACGTAACATTGATGTTAAGTGATGCATACCTGTAGATATATCTGGGTGTTGGTTATCATATAAGCGACTAAGAATGCCTGAACTATGACTCATCCAAAGCAGTCATTGTTCATAGTGACCCCCTTGATCTCCGGTCACAATAAGGTTCCAATTTTCGAACCCCCTCGATGAGAAGGGGTGATTCAAGGAAGGAGGTAAATGCCCTGTTTGCCCCGTCCCTCTCACCGGACGCCATGGGTATCAATTTATGCTGTCAACATAGTCTTAGACGAGATCTATAATTATTCATGCTGTCTTAATTCTCTATCTGGTTGGTAAGGAATTGTTTATAATCCTGAGGCAATCACAATGATTTTATTTATACTTAACATGTTTTTGATAAGATAGAGATCAAAATAAAGGTTTATGCATTAATTTGACAAGTCTGACCTGTTTGCTGCCATAGATGTGATAACTTGTCTTAGCAAGTTGTCAGTCCAGTGGCAAGGATGAGATAATACGTATTTTATTATTGTGTTTTTTCATGTGTTAGATTGTGCTCTGTACAATGCTTCTGTTGTGAATGAAAAACTAAGCAAAGATTTACCCTCTCCCAACTTCAGAATCCATGTTTTCAGTGGCTTATTCATTGATAGTACATTGTGAACGATATTGTTTTTTCTGATGATGGGTAAGAACATCAGTCTCAAGATTGTTCAACAGTTCCTATTTTAGTATTAGTAGTACACTATTGCTATGGATGGTACCCAGTCAACAATTTTAATGTCGAAGATGGTTTATTCAGTTTTATAGACACAAGGCCTATCTATAAATAAATTTCACATGTTTTGACATAAAAAATTTTTTTATTTGACCTTGTTTTTTGTTTCTTTCCTGTAGACTCCTTATGGAGCACTGGGCCACAATTATACTACGTCAGCAGACAATCATGCTGATGCAAATTTTTTGTAGTGAGTAGGTTTTACAAGGTGAAGGTATCTGCCCTAGGTTCAACTCTCCCCCTTTATCCAGGCTCAAGTTTGACTGCCTAATAAGGTTAAAAGACTCAAACTGCCTAGTTATTTGCCTAAAGCTGATAGAAGAAGTGGATTCATGACTTTCTTGAGGGCGTTCGTAGGAAGTGAACATAGGCAGTCTTGGTTGAAACTTGAACTTGGTCTGCTGATTCTGTACTGGTAACCCATTTTGCCACCATGCACCTTTGTAAACTCCAACTACAAAGATATTAGATATTAGACCTTCGCACTTTTGATAAAGTCGCTTTCTGCCTATCTCGACCAGCAGCTAATGATTCACTGCTCAGTCATTTCTGTTTCGCAACACACTTATTTAGGAAGGGAGAAGATATGAAAACAAAGTAAAATTTGCGTCAAAGAGATATAGTTGTATGACTGAAATTACCTCCAATCGCAATTGGGTGTGAAGTACATGTGCTACTGGTGTAGTTACCAGGCATTGTTTAGATTAAAATTGCTTCAAAGCTCTTTATTTACAACTTTGTTGACTAAATCCAGGCCTGGCTCAAAATATTAGTAACATGGGCAGTTGCAGGGGGCTACCTGTCATGTCTGAGACAGTAGAACTTTCCTAATACAAATTGAATGAGCTTAGCTGTGTTAGGGTCAAATTCTTTTGCTTCATTAAAATATGAATGAAACTGAATTCATTTCTCCATACGATATTATTCAAAAACTATGCGTCCCATTTCCACTCTTTTTTTTTTTTTGGTAGTTTCTGTGTATGAGACTTGCTAACTGTAGCAAAACAAGTTGACCTGAGTTGGGCTTTAGAAGTAGGAAGAGAATTTATTATTTTTAGCGTACATCATTGTCACTCACCTTTGTGCATAAGGTCAATTGTTTTTAGTTGTCTGTCGTCATTGTTACATACAAAAATTGAGTCACAACTGAATAGTAGGGGTTTGGCAAAGGAAAAAAAAGGAAACGTCTTCTCATCCTAATGGTGAATCTGCCACTAGCCTCGAAAACAAAGAAGGGAGAAAGACAGAAAAATTGTACTTAGCCTAATTGTTAACCCGCCGCTGGGCTTGGAAGCAAAACAGAGATAAAGAAAAGAATAGCTTACTCAGCCTAATGGTCAATCTGCACTGACTTAGAAAGCAAGGAAAAAAGACAGAAAAAATGTCTCACTCCTAGGTGGATTTGATTCTAAGATCTACTGGTTACAAGCCGAATCCTTATGAACATTGAGCTATGGATGTGTTGATGAAAATTGAAACGTATTTGTGCTTATAAAGGATATTGTGGTTTGGTTATATACAGTTTTTGTAACATATTTAGCAGTTTTTGCTGAAAAGAAAAAGAAAATATTCATATACTCTATTATCATTAATTCTTACTATTATTTGCCTTCATCTTAATTGTCCGAGCTTTTTATTACAACAAAACAATTGAGATGGAGGTAAATAATTGAGGTTGTTTCTTTGAGAAATGGTTTTTGTAAACTTATCTGAACAATTGTCTATTAATATTTAATTGTAAACAGGGACTGATTTATCTGTAAACTAATCCTATTTTGAAAAAAAAAAGCCAAAAAGAAGTGTAAATGTGGTAAAGAACTTTTTCAATATCTTTTAAAATCAATTGAAAGAAAACAGTGGTCATTTAGATGAAAACTAAACCAAACATTTGTTGAACGAGCAGCAATCCTCACCCTCAAAACTGCTGTTTTTGACCAATGGCAATAGACATGATGTCATTCATCTGTGTTTTTTTTTTCCATTTGCTCTGTTTAAATTCTATGCTGAAATCTCATCTTAAATTTCAACGTCTGACTAATCATGATAATAAAGTCCACTCTTTAGAAGTTTGACAAAAATGCATAAATTGAACAGAATAAAAGCAGTCAAAATAAGAAAATTCCCTGATGTGAAGTCTGATTTTTTTCAGATAATTAAATACTTGATTATCTGATTATTGTGATTCACTTTTTATTCGTGTATATTCATTTTTCTTGCTGTAAAACATAAATAAATAAGATAATACTATACTGTAAAGGGTGGCAAAGTTCAGTTTGTCATAGGCACAAATTAGTTATGAAAACAGACAATCATGAAGTATAAAAGAGACTTGTTTTAGTTTAACAATACAGTACAAAGAATTTTTGTCCGTTTTTAACTGGGTTCCTAGAATAAAAGTCAAGTGCCTCTTCTTTTATTTTTTTCAATGTGTAGAGAATGGAGACATATTTGATAGAATTCCACCCTGATTTCCAAATTGTAAATGATCCAAATGAAAAATAATTGGCCAATTCTGAATGATTCAGTAAGTCGACAAAAAATCTTATATGGCTTTCCTATTCCTGGATCCTGACTTCCAGGGGTCTATTAGTGTCTCCCTTATATCCTTACTCACATTTGCATGGGATGTTATGTATGCAGTCTTCAGTTAACCACTTCTCTTGTGAGGACTGACCTTAGTAACAAGGTTGTAAAGTGTTTGTGCTATCAAAAACCACCTTGATATTGCAATGCCTACAAACTCTTCTCTTGAATACGGTAGGCTTTCTGTAACTACATAGTTTGTGTCTTCAAAGTTTGTCATCTTATTCTCCAGTATAAGTGTTATATGGAATGAATATTTGTTCAGAAAGGGCGTTACCTTCAACATCAGGCAAAGGTTATTGGCAGTGACGTAAATAACTGAAAAGAAGAGTTAATGCAGATAAGCAATGCCCTCCAAAAAACAACTAGCATTATGAGTTGGTGGTCCAGTCAGTATGTTTGCTACCATTTTTACCGTTTCAAAGTATTGGTGGATACTATCTGGAATGGAAGACTCTCTCTTCCTATGCAGATTGTACATGTGAGGAAGGTTGTTGAATTGATCTGCCAAAATGTTGTGGTGACAACACAATGCGATCAGTAGTTTGAATAATTCTTAGAATGACAATGATTCTTCTCAAAATAACAATGTATAGTTTTAGGCCTTTTGTTACAGGAAATGTTAATAAGAGATGTATTTTAATAGAATTAAACTAGCTGAACCTATGAAAATTCTATGAGTGTTGACAACTAGAATTGTCCTTTATCTCATATCTCTGCTCTACTATTACCCTTTGCCTGTATCATCTTATTCTCTCCCTTATCCCATCCAATCTTCATTGTCTGTTCATGCTTTAATTGAAATTCTATAGATACAGAGATTAGTTTTATATGCAAAAATCTTTCTACCTCCCTCAGTAAACTACTTAAACTTTTTTTTTCTCCTGCTATCCACCCTTATCTCCTTTTGTTATGTATTCTCTTTATTTCTCAAGTAAACTCCCTAACGTTTCACTCATGTTATTACTAAAGGGGTAAGACTTTAAACTGGTTGGAAACAGAAGAATAAGAGAGTAGATAAGCTGATAGTGCCGCTCAACATTTCGGTCATCAAAAATTGTCACTTAGTGCTGCCCACTTCAAGGTCATTTGCCTGTGCACGACTGGTCTAATGAGACCATTGGTCTTAACCTGTGAGTTATGGAAAAATAGATAATGATAAACACAGATAAATTATTTTGCAGTGCCACAAAATGTACTCAGTTGTGCTGACAAAACACTTGACATTTATATTACTCTTCAGACTAAAACATTCCGTTTGGGTTGATGGTTGATTGACTTGATAAAATAAATGCTTTATCCATAAATATTGAAATCAAATAATTTGCTGATTCTTAGTATTTTTTAAAACCTGGGTATTTTTTTTCTTAAAATGTTTTTTTCCAATTTTATGGCTCACCGCTTACATGGTGTTAATAACTTATCAAACGCAAATATCTGGGTTTATATTTTATTTGAAAATGAATTTTATATCAAATTCTTCAATCTTTTTTACATCAAAAATGTGCAGAGGTATTAGATTTGAATTCTCTTCTGATCATTCATAAGAGTATTGTTTGTGTCTGTTTTGAATCTTATCAATCATTAACTTCTTTGTGTATTGCCCTGTGACCATGCATTTGCCTGGTTAAGCATTTGTGATTTTCTCCACTCCAAGTATATGTTCTTTAATAAGATAGATTAGTTATCATATCTCTTTACTCAAATAGATTTAGAAAGGTTATATTGATGTGTCATGCTTGCTTTACTACCTAAAATCCTTTTATTAACTCTTAAATTCATGGATTGCTTATAACTGCTTGTATTGACAATGGAACAATGAGTAGAATTAGAAAATAATGGAACTTTTTTGTGTATTTTTTTCATTTTTTTAAAAACATATTTTGACTTTTTTCTTTTTAGCAAAAACAAAAAAAAAGAATTCCTCTTATTCCATCTGAGTAGCTTCTCTTTATTGATGAAAGAAAACTTGAATAAGCAAATCTGCAAAATTCGAGTCTGTAAAATTGGATCGACTGCTGTAGATCCATGTTGCTTGATTGGATTGCTATTATATATTTTTAATCCATAAAACTTGGGTTTTTTTGGGTTTTTTTCAATCTCAACTCTTATGTAAAATTTGAAACTGTCTGTCTTGATTTAAATCCATTAACCTTTCAACTTTGGAAGGTGATGAAGAGTTGTAGTTATCTATTGCAAGATAAAACCCCTGACTCGCGTAGGACTGAGTTGCCATTTATCACAATAAAAAGAAAATTTTATCGAGTTAGCTATAGATTTGCAATGATGGAAAATTCCGTCTTATGCAATCATCATTTTTGAAAATTACTTATTTTAAATTTTTGAATAGTGAAAAATGTTATGGGATCTTAATCTTATAACTGTTATTTTTTTCTTTTGCTTCTCACTTATCTATATGTATCTAATTAAACATTTCGTGAAAAGAAAACAATGACTTTAAGTATTTAGATTTTTAATAGAATTGTTAATTAGTTATCAAAAAAAAACCTTTTGGATTGTGCTATTTGCAGGTGTAGGTTAGATTTCATAATGGTCAATTTTAGATTTTCTCTTAATTTTGTATTTATCTGCAAAAATAGGATGGCCATTAAAGTTTTCATGAATTCTATAAGATTTTCAGGAGTTGTTTTGACTATTGAAGGTTTGTAATATAGGTTATTCCACACTTGTGAATACAGAATGATTACGTAAATAGCTGTAATCTTGTCATTCGCTAAATGTGTTAGTCTTAGAGATGATTCATCATTAATAAAACAAGCATTAGATAATTGTAATGGCACATCATTTTTCCAAGCAATAAGAGTAGAAACAATAGACATAAATGATATTGTTTTTAGTTGTTGTAGTATAGATAAAGCAAATAGATTACTGTATATGCTGCTATACAAGATATTTTATCAACTTATTATTAATCCAGTACATTGATATCATGACTTGGGGGCTATCTACTGAAGCTGAATACAGACATTATGGGGCTACGATGAGTTGCAGTGACCTGTAGACTTCAAAATGTTCTATAAGCCATTTGTCTTATTGTCCAGTATATATAGTAGATAAAAGAAGTAGTAGAAGCAATTAGAGATAGTTAAGACTTGACAAATATTGCAGCCAGGAATGGAGTTACTGTGGATTGAACATTGGATCTTTGATAAAGTTTCCCCATCCCTCCCCAACAGGTTTGCCATGTTTTCTTTCTGCTCTGCCTTGTTGTGGTCAGCACAGTGGTCAACAAACTTCTGGCTTCTTGATGCCCCCAAGATTTGGATGGAGAATTTGGTGACCTGACCTGCTACCTGTTGTTGACCTTATCCGATTATGATTCTGTCAATCTGTGAGTATTGTTTGATTTGCTATATTCCATTATCTACATCATAAGAACTTGATCCATAGCTTCTCATCTCAGGAATATAGCTCATGGTAGACCTCCTTAGAATTTATAATAACTCCATTCACCTTTCTATTTCCACTCATCATTAGTACTCCCTTTAGAGAAAAAATCTATGATCCTCATCAGTCTTTAGTTGATGAACATATGCTTTCCCCATGGTCTGTTAGTTCAGTAATGTGTAAGACATGGGGAGTGACAGGCCTTACCCTGACACGCTGACTTGTGGATGATCTGTTTGCAGGGAAATCTCTAAAAACTTGCTAAAACTTGGCTTATAACTCCCTTATTTTGCAACTGCTCCAATGTTGCCATTTGATATTTTTCAAGACCAAAATGAACAAATTTGATTCTGAACAAAGCTATATGATTCTGAAAATGAAGATTTGGTACTGAAGGAAAATTCACAAAAGATGGTCCTTTATGGTTCCAAGATCATACAAATTTAGCCTTGTATGGCAAAAGACATCTGGAAACCCTGGACTGCCCTTTTAAATATTAGGCATATAAAGTATATGTCCTATTGATTCTACCTTCATCAATATTATGATTTTCTACTATTATGTGGAAGATGGTCAACTTTCTACTTTGAATATGGATTTTATAAGAACAACCATATTTCTCATTGTTCAATCTAGGTGCTAGGTTATTGGTGTTCCTGGATATTTGCATCTGTTTTTTTAGCATTGCGGACATTTATGTCATAATAAATTCATATTTTATATTAGGTATAATGTTATATATTCATGTAGTGTTTTCTTTTATCCAAAGGATTTTATCAAGTAATTCTGGTGATTTAAAAATATGATTTATAAATCTTGAGTTATTCAATAAAAATCTGTCTTTGAAAAAGAGAAAAATTGTGTAATTGTCTCTCTTGGCCATTGTGTTTTTGAAGGCCGGAACATTATAGCAGTTGGAAAGTAGGGCTATTCACATGCATAAAAAAGAACTGTGTTGGATATGACTTGGTTTGGACTTGGAGTATCAACACGAATTTGGTTGTAATATTTGGTCTTGATTAAAATTTTCTGCAGACTTGAGAGTTCATAGAAAAAGTAGTATAAATACAAATTGAACAAAGAATTCTTTTTTTTAAATGTTTGTATACTTTCTTTTAGTTTGGATTAGTGTTTTTTCTTTTGCAATTTTACAAATGCTTACTTAGCTTATGGTTGTCAATCAAGATGATGATGTCTTTCAACTTCTGTTTAGACACATTTTGGGTTGTTGTTGACTCCTTAGGTGACTTCAGAGTCCAAAATCTTTCACGTGTCAGGCATGGGATTCCATTACCAGGTGGGAGGAAAGCTGTATGCGAGGTGCTCATGACTTGTGAGTGCATTTGGCTTGAAATATTGCAACACCTTTACAAATGGATTAGCCATAAAGTACAGCCGGTTTGATGTCCAAAGAGACTTCAATGCACCAAATTTTTTTCATCTAAATTATCTGCATGGCCAAATGTACTTATTTATGCATGTATATCTTCACAAAATAGGCATTGGTGGCAAAATTGTATAGATTATATTAGATGACATTCTTCTTGTGGCATGTGTATTGGCTCTATTGCACATGTGCGTCCATTCCATGATTTTATTTAGAGCAGTTTATTTACCTACAGCAAGTTTTTATGTGTATTGAATACATTTTCATTTCTCTCTCAATCTATTACTTGTGATTCAAATTCTCTATCTTTATGGCAGGAAAATGGGTAAAAATATCTTCAATCATATTTTATAACATGGCAACATTTCAACAATTTCATAGAATGTGCAAGTTGAAAATTTTCCTCATATCATGTGATCAAAATTCATTGATATTTAATTGAATATGGTATAGTATTAGTTGGTTTAGTTATAGTGTATATTTGGTTTTGTTTTAGAAATATCTGCAACAGTACAGGATAACATTTGTAGTATTTTGAAAATAGTCTCCAACATTGTTATCTCTAATAAAGGCTAGCAAATTTTTGTCGTTCTGCTAACAGCTATGGGTTGAAATCTAAATCACTATGGTATCAGGAAAAAAAAATCATGGGATTTGCCTGAAGCGAGCATCCCCAGCACTTGACTAAATCTCCCCCTCACAGATGCTCGAAAGCATGTTCAATTCCAACATTTCACTTTCTCAACAGCCGCTATTCTCTTTAAGCTAATATCCTTGTCCCAATCCATACCCTTTTGTGTACGCCTACTCTGCTTCTCTCTCTTTCTCCTTGTCTTTTTTGTTGGTTGCAATGCTATTCTCAGAACCGCTATTCTGCCTCTGCCCCTTTCAACCTGATATTTTCATTTTTAGACTATGACAGATTGACGGACAGAATTGTGACAGATGTGACACATTGCTTATATATATATATATATATATATATATATATATATATATATATATATATATATATATATATATATATATATATCACTGTTGTTGCCTGGAATGTTTTAAAATTGATAATGGTTTTCATTTTTGATTATACCGAAAGATGTTTATTGATTGCTTTCAGATTTCAAGATGTTGAACAGGCTTGCAGCATGGGTGGTGAACAATTACATTGGGGAGTATGTGGAGAATTTAAATCGTGACAGTGTCTGTGTTGGCCTCTTGGCAGGTAAGGCATTAAGATTTTCCTTCATTATGATAAAAAGAAACAAAGAATCACTTTAACTGAGTTGTTCTTTCTTTTTGCAATAGATCAGCAGTTCATAATCATTCTTATGGCTTGAACCCCTTAATCTTAAGGCAAAAAAATTGAATTCAAAAATTTTTTTAAATTGATATTGAAAAGTGTTAATGATAAAATGTTAAAATTCACCAGATGTTAAAATTAAATCTGTATCAAAGGTCCTGTGCAACAAACATGTTGGAAATAAACATACGAAGATAAAAATCGAAAAAGCAAAATTGGACAAAGTGAACCATTAGATCAACAAATAGAACAACAAATCTCCATGAAATCCTCAAAAGAAGTCAAGCAGAGAACTACTCTAAGATGGCAGGCCTTAGGTAGAGCAAGCTCAACCTCCAAGAACAAGAAGATCCTGTTGGTCCTAACAAGATGTGTATACAACCAATACATCCTCCCGATAATCACCTATGGATTAAAACATGGAACCTAACCAAAAGATTGACCCTCAGACTGAGAATCATGTAATGTACACTTGAGAGAATCATGCTCAGCATCAGATGGAGAGACCACAAGACAGCATAGTATATTAGGGAAAAACAGGAGTCCAAGACATCATAGAAACCATTAGAAACCTTAAATGGCAGTGGGCTGGTCATATCGCTAGAATGGCTGACAACCAATGACATTATCGCTCACAACATGGATCCCCTGAGATCAAATGCAGAACTGAGGCTGGCGGAATATGAGATGGCGAGACGAACTGGATAGGTTCAGAAAATATTGGATTCGTGACTCCCATGATAAAGAGGTATGACGAATCCTGGGGAAGGTCCATATCCAATGATGGATGGTAAAAGACTGATGATGATGATTAAGATATTACTTATCAAATGACTGAACTTCCAAATGTATTAGGTTTACTTTCTAATTTACTTGATCCATAAAATAACAAATTATTTACTGACTCAGGCCACAGAATCAAAGAGTCATTTGCTGAATCGGGACATTAAGGCAGAAGAACATAAGTTGTATACATCAGCAATGAAACCATGAAAAAGTTTGTTTACCACCTTCCCCCATTCACTCCCTGAAATAAACTTATGTATTTCTAAGGGTGAAGAACCATTTCTGTACAATGATAGGAAACAAATATTTTAAGTAGATATAGTTTTTTTTGTCGAACTCCAGTCCAACTTGGAGTTGACTTGGTTTTGCCTCCATAACAAGAATCAGAACAACCATCACTAAATTTAGGCGAGTAAACTCTCCATTGTTCATCTATCATGTCACATTAAATTGAATTTTTATATCATATTAACATTTCTCTACTGTGATTTGAAATCACAACCATGTTATTGGAAGGTGGCTCTCTTACCAACTTAGCTGAACTGACAAGTCTTATACTCATGGATTTACAATGCAACAGTTGCTGTAATCATCTTCAGTCGGAATAGGAGTAGATGTGTAGTTTGACCCTGCAGCAATCAGGCGTGTTTGTTTTTTCAACAAAAATGCAAAATCAGTCTGGAGAGAGGAAATTATTAATACAATACTAAGACAAATTCTTTAAATACTTTCTCTGGCTAATAACCCTATAAAAACTGATGTATTATTCTCAACATTTTTGTCCTTTTCGTTTGTCTCCCTCATGTTGAAGTAACCAAGATATTTTCAGAAACCGTAAAGAGGATACCTTTTTTGTGTCATTGGTGTAAAATTATTTCTGAATTTGATGTATTTTTAGATTAAACATCCTCATAAAGAACCCAAAATTATTTGTTTTATAGTACCCTAAAGAGATGATTATTCAATGCGACTAGTCTTGGAAATGTACTTATATAATAATCCACTTGGACAATATATTCCATCTGTTATTTGTCACCAGAGATATCTATTAAATGTTATTTGTACAGTAGCCTCCCTTATTTATTTATTTTTTCAAATCCATAAAAAACTTGGGTTCATTCTGGTTGAACAGGAATAAGAAAATGCCAAACAGTATAAGGTTTTTGGAATTTTTTTGAATTACAATGCAATTACAACATCATTTGAATACTGCCGTCATTTTTTGGCAGCAATGGTAAACTAATTTATTAAGATAATTGACTCAGGAATTCACTTCTCTAATTATTCTGTTACATATACAACATAAATAAAATTTTCTCCTAAAGTTCAAGGCATGGTTGCTGCTGAAGACAAATGAAATATTGATGTATTTTTCCATTGTTTCTCTAATAAAATCCTTCTTTTTTTTTTTTTTTTAAATCCCTATAGGTGCTGTCCAACTTGATGATCTCATCTTAAAGAAAGATGTTTTCAATCAGTTTGGCCTGCCTCTTCAACTCAAAAAAGGTAAACTTTTCCTCATTTATTCGATGAAATTCTCCATTATTCTATTTTTCTTTTTTATTAAATGAAGTCTTGTAACCCATCATTATTAATCAATGACTGCTTTTTACCTTCATCTTCATCTTTTAGTTGTTAATTTTTTATTACCACTCAACTCAGGCTGTCAATAGATGGCTGTGAGTAAACAACGTGGACCAGAAATATAGTCCCTCTTACCACAGAGAACCCTGATTAAATGCACCGGCTGCTTTGCCATCTAAACAGCAGGAATTGATTGTTGAAGCTCAAACTCACTTTCTATCTCTATCTTACTTTCTTTGTTTCTGAACTGGTAGTGTCAGTAAAGCAATGGTTCTATTATTCATATATATTTATTTATATTATGTAATATTAATAATAATATCATCTTGATTTGAGGGAAAAAAAAAAAAAAGAGATGAAGTATTTTTTACCCTCTGAACCCTTAAGCCTAATATTTTATTATGGGCAATTTTACTATGCATTTGTAACCCCACATGATGACAGAGGTGACACAACTTTCATGTCCTTACTAAGAAATATTTTTAACTTATGCAACAAACCAACTTTAAAAATGAAATGTATTTGAAAAAAAACATTTCTGTAGTCAATGAATTAATTTTTTTAAAATAATTCAATTTTTTCCCCTCAAAAGCTAAGATACAGGGTATCTGAAGGTGCTGGGACCAAAGGTTCTGAGGTTTAATACTTGTGAAAACCTAAAAAAATAAATCAAGATAATGTTACTATATCACAGGCTGTTGTACTTCAAATCCAACCACTGATCACAAACAAAGTTGGGTATAGTTATCAAATCAGTGTAGCGACACAAATAGCCTAACCAACCTGATGGGTGAGCTACAGATTCTTCTCTCTTTGCATGTTTGTATCTCTCTCAGTGCGCTCTGAAAATGTGCATGAGAAACACCACTAAGCACCTTTTTGAAAAAAATTTTTTTTCTTCAAAGTGCTTGTTCTGGTCTCTATGGTCATTTTGGACAACAATGTCCAAATCTTTTGCTGGTGTTTTTAGTTAAAAGATTCATTTTCTTTTGATTTTGGGTAATTTTTTAGATGATCAGTCTGGTACACTTGCAGGCTATTATTTTAATCGTATTAAAAACTATCAACCAAAACTTCAACATATTTTTTAGATAATTAGTTCTGCTACACACGCAGGATAAAGTGATGCTGTTATGAGGTACAGATATCTTTTTATTATCTTGATGATTTATGTCTTTTTCTTCCAACAGGATCCATTCGGAAGATTAGTCTTAAAATCCCGATGACCCGGATCCACAGTGAGCCATGGGTAATTACGATTGAGGGTGTAAATATCATTGTGGAACCCATGAAGCATGCAGACGTAAGTTGAAACATTTGGCAGTTTCTTTTCTTCCTTCAAAGCCACAGTCAGCATAAGGGCTCTATTTACTTACACAAATGAACCATGCAATTTGTATCTTTTCTTAAATGGGAATAACTCTTCTCGTGAACAAATTATTCTATTTTACTTTGAAGTCATTTGCTGCTGCATTGTTAGGCTATTAAATTTAGGAAGAGAAGAGGTTTGAGCATTACTTTATAAAAAATGCACTAAAACACTAGATGAAAACCAACCATGGGAACAGGCTGGATTTAGAAGAAGCTACTCTACCATGGATCTCCATTCAGAAAATCAGCTGAAAGAGAAAGCAGCAGAATACAAAATACCACTCGCTGTAGCATTTATAAACTTCAAGAATGAGCCAGCCATGTTGCCAGAATGGCAGACAACCGATCGACCTCACAACTCACAACATTGATCCCCAGAGATCATATACGAAACTGAGGCCAGCAAAATATAAGATGGAGAGATGAACTAAACTAATTTTGAAAATACTGGTTCCATGATCGAGAAGTGTGGCAAATCCTGGGGAAGGTCTATGTCCAACAATGGACGCTGATGATGATGATGATGAAATCTACTACTGAGAAATGAGTTGTTGATTGGAAAACCAATTTAAAGTAAAAAGATTAAAATGTTAAATATTTTCCTTTATAGATTTCATTTGATGATTGGAGCCACTTGGGAATTTTTATTTAATATTATTTTTATATTTGAAGAAAAGAAGTATTTTAGTTTAATTCAGGTTTCAATTACATCTCCCCAAGGGCATTACGATAACCTGAACTGATTTCTCTTTCTGTGCTGGCAACTGTTGTACCACTCCGACCTCCGATATTTTCGATAATGTTGGAAAGTAGTAATGATTGTCATATAGATGGAAGTCTTTTTGAAATGAGAAGAGCAGATGTCATGTAGGAATGCTGAGAAGTACTAAACCCGATAGACCTAGTAAGAACTCTAGTCATTCACTGATGATAGATTCATACCAGATACAAAATTTATTGATTTATGTTGTATGAAAAGAAATATTAAATTTATTCCTAAATATTTCTTTAGAATATTAATTGTCCTTTTTTGTTGAAGATACAATATCACTGAAGATCTCAAATATTTTCTCAGTGATGATGCTAGAATCAATGAGATAAGACAACCATATAAAGATATCTTTATTCCCTTTATGTAGCCACCAATGATACTAGTCAAATGAGCATTTTTCAAAAATCAAACTTTATGACTGATTTCCTAACAATTTGTATGCTTATTTGTCTTTGCTGTATATGTATTCCCTCATATCTGTCTGAATATATCCAAAAGTTCTCAATGAATTTTAGTGAAATGTTGTGGAAAGGTTGGCCGTGGGCTATGGGAGAATTTATTTAATTATGAGGGCTGATTCTGAAAAAATAATTCATTTTGGATATTTCTTATTTTTCTTTATACATTTCTACATTCACTCATGTTTATCCACACAGTATATCCAAAAATTCCTTATGAATTTCTATGACATTTTGTGGAAGAGTGGGCCTGAACTAAAGAATAAAAGATGAATTTGGGGGATAGATCCAGGAATAACTTTTGATTAAGAGATTTTTTTCATATATTAAAACAATAGTCCAAAAATAGATAAAAAAAACCCTAGTTTCCCTGCACCATAGCTATATATGAACTGATTTTCATTAAGTTTTTAGTTAGTGCATGGCATTGGCTTGGGTATGCACTCTCATAGAGCTTTCAAACTTTTTAAGTAAATTAAACTTTCTTGAGTGACAATTATGGAGAAGAATTAATATTTCTGAAATATAATTTCCCTCTGGTAAAGGAATGCAGAAATTTAACAAATCATTTTATGATTTTAATAATGTTTGATATTTAGCATATTATTTATTTACTAGTGTATCTGTGCAGTAAAAATGATGGCTTACATGAAATTGATATATTGTTCCCTTATTATTAGAAAGTCTTAACATGCAAGTCTTTAAATATATTTTTCTCAATTATAGATATGATCCTATCTAATAAGATCATGAAAATTTATTATGACATTATAGAATGTAATGAATAAAATTGTCCATCCACCGATAACTCATTTAATCTATTTGCAATATTATAGACAGAAAAATATACAAATATTTGTGGCGTATTATGGGAGATTTATGAACATCCTAAAGTAGACAACTTGCAATGATTTGGGGTGTTATAAACAAGAGATGAATATGCAAATACATGTGGCATATTATTATAGTGGATTTTATTCATCTTGCTCAACAGCTGTCACTTCCATGTTTAACTCAAAAATGATGACCAATTGATTATTTAATTCAGTTATGGCATCTATAATGACATTTAATCTTTCCCAATTATATGTACCTAATCCTCTGTGTATGTGTGAATACATGCATATATATAGTATTTATTATTGTTATTATCATTTATTGTTGAAATGTTATTCTATTATGACAGTGTATGCCATTTTTTTTCTTTAAAATTGAATCTTGTTAACTTCTATGTCTCTTTTTACAGTGTGATAAAATAGAACGGAAAAAACTCTACCAGAGCAAAAAGCAATTTGCCTTAGACACTGTGGATGATATGTTAAAGGTGAGCTCATCAGATAATTATCTATGTGTTGAAATTGTTTACTTTTACTTCATTTTTATAATAAGATTTTAATTCCTTTATATTTATTTTTCTCACTGTAAAACAATTAGTAAGATAATACTATACTTTGAAGGGTACCAAAGCTCAGCTTTTCTGGGGCACCAGGAGCCCGAGGGCAATGTTAATGAGACCCCTTTTATTTTGTAAGCTAACTGTAGGATTGCTTATTCCCTTTAAAAGGAAAAAATGAATACCAAAATCAAAATTTTCATTCAATATCATAAGGCCACTCTGTAAGATAGAGAGAAATATGTCCCAAAATAGTCAAGATCAAAGAAACACTCTTAATGTAAGTTTACTTGACTTATATCTACAGGAATGCCATGCCATCTGTTTGTATTGTTACTGTTAGATATCAGCATCTTTTGTAAAAGAATTAATGTGTGCATATGTCTCTTTTCTGAAATGCATGATCTTATCTCAGTTGGTTTTCTCATTATTGGTCTCTTATTTTTTGTTTTTTAGCAATCTGGGAAAGTGAAAGGATCGTCTGGTTCCTGGCTTGTCACACTCACATCAATAGCAAGCAACATCCTAGAAAATCTACAGGTAAAGCAAACTCAAGTGTATATGAACTGTGAAATACTTAAGGCTTATATAGAAACATGACATGTTGTAAGGTTTGATTTCTTTTATAATCCTCAATGTAATTATTGAGCTGTCAATATGTTTGTGACGACAAGCAAGACAGAAAGGAGGTAAAGCAAACCCACAGACACAAATTTGCCTGTTTTGCTGTGTGTATGTGTGATCATTGATGTGTCAATGTTGTTCTTCATCCAAAATGAATGCAAAAATTTCAGTTAACAACGCCTTGAGTAAACTGTTAGCAAAGCAACGGGCATTTACTACTAGGGATTCAACTAGAAGGTTAATTTTTGTATGAAATAGGAAATTTTGTTCTTAAAATATGTATCAATTATGGTAAGTACATTGATGCTTTGGTATAAGAAGTATCAAATAATCCAGACTATAAGATGAATAATTCATGGGAGAACTGCCATTGACTGTAACTCATCCAAACCCCATAATTGTCCATATCGAACTTTAGTAGACAGCCCGCTAATCATAATACCTGTGCATTGGAAGCAGTGTAATATTTGCATATTTTCTGTTTTAAATTGAATGTCCATCTTATATACTGGCATATGTGACAATACTTAGTTTAGATTTTGGAGAAAAGGTCTTCATAATGCAATACTCAAATCTTTTGATACTTTATCAACCTTTTAAGGTCTGTTGTTGGACATAGGCCTTCTCCAAGAACATGTGAGACGTGAGGGGTTGATAGGCCATGGCATTTTGGCAGAGGTGGAAGAGATGAATATATACTTCTCCCCAGGTCATTAGTGCAGAATGAATACAAACTATCTGAGCTGGGGTTTAAACTTGGTTCACTGATCCCATTTTCTGTGCCATTTACCACTTGGCCACTTGCACTCCCTTAATATACAAATAAGAAAACATTTAAAAATTCCTTTTGCTCTTTTTTCCAGCTTCGTGTCAATGATGTCCACATACGTTATGAAGACAATGAAATTAACCCTTCTTGCCCATTTGCTGTTGGTATTGATATAGACAGTTTAATTGCCCAAAGCACAGATGAACACTGGGTAAGGAGAAACAATTTTTTGGTTCAAAATTTTGAATTAAAATTCAAAATTCATAATTGATATCGCTATTTTTATTTTAATTTTAATATATCATTGTCTATAATCTAAGAGTCATTGATATACTTTTGGTCATACAATCAAATCTTTTCTCCCTATCTTTAACTTGGTCAACACAATGTTTTGGCTGATCCATTGTTATCCATCGTCAGGTCTACGATTTAAGAAAAGACGCAAACCATTTTTTCTCTGCCTAAAGAAACTGGGCAAATCTGAAGAATAGATCAAGCCAGAATGTTGTGTTGACAGCGTCAAAGATAGGATGAAGAGATTCGATTGTTTGGATGTATTATTTTCATCTATGAGTTATATGATTATACTTTGTCACAAGGATATATGTATTATTTGAACCACATTCATGGAAATGCTACCATTACACAGCTTTTTAGTAAGAGTAATGAATCAAGGTAAATCTCAGATTAAACTCTTTGATAATGTTAGATCCTACTAATATTAAGAGTCAAAGGTGATTGCTGTCAGTTGAGGAAACCCAAGAGTACCAGAGAGTTTCCTACTTTCTCCCAAGAGCATACTGACTGCCTGGTTCACATCCTTCATCTTTTCAAATTAAATGACTTTTATTTATTTTAACATTTGTTATTGATGAACTGTTTGATAATGTTCATAATTGACAATATAGCTTATCTATGAAGAGAATTTAAAAAAAAATGTAAAGAATTATTTCCCTCCTTTTCAAATTTAAAAAAAATGTGTTCCAGAGTTGGAGAATTGATGGTGCATAATTTTCAATCTTTCTTTTGTAGAAACCCTGCTTTGTTTATCGTGACAACACAGATATGATGTTTAAACTAGTTGAGTTGAACAAACTATCTGTCTACTTTGACACTGATGCTCAATTGGTGGGAGAGCAGACAATGACAGAAATTGTGGTGAGTTATTTTTCAAAACTCTTCATCTTTTATGTACTTTTTTATGTACATGACTACAGGGCTAGATGTCCAGAAAAATGCAGCAACGGTCTTTATTTATTCATGCTGTTGTGTGTATCTTGTGTATAGAAAATGTTCACTATTTCTTCTACTTTAAGTTGATATTTGAAACTACCTGCAACAGGTTAAACTTCAAACAGAATGGCCTACTCAGTTTAATATCATGTATCATGGCTTGGTTTTAAAAACAATGGATTTGGAAGGTTTTCCACATCTATTAAAAGCTTTCATGTGGAATCAGGTGGACTGGTTTAGGGACTACAACCCAAATGGACACAAATTCATAGTTGTTTTCCTAGACTGGCTGCCTCCTAAGGCCCAAGAAATCAGTTAGTCTTGCTAAATTAACCCATGACTGGGTCGGGGGGGGGGGGGTGATTCATTTCTTTCCTAAGAGCAATAGTATGGAGTGAATATGACAAGCCTCAATAGGAGTATGAACTTAGCTTGCCTATTCCTTTGTCCACACCATTAACCATTCCACCACTCACACCTTCTTATTATGCAAGCATACAAATATCTCCTACCTGAAAAAAAAAATCAATACATCCTGAGATCAATTAAAGGAGGAGAGTAAAACTCAGTGTTTTATTACTGATATATGGAGATGTGCCATTGATAAACCTGAACATTGTTTTTCATTCTTTTTATGCTTTTGGTTGCAAGCCTTCAGACTCATTCAGGTTTTTTATCCTTTTGGTTAGGATTAATTACGACTGGAGAAGAAAGCCAAGTAATGACTGATTTTGCCCTGTATAAATATTTTTGTAACTCAAAATGTAAAGATATTTTCATCTGTCCATGAAGTCAATATCACTGTATTATTTGTGCACAATGCAATATCCTAAAGAAAAGATAAAAAGTGAATCTATGTAATACTATAAATCTGATTCAGTTTATCACTTAGTAGATAAAAACTTGTAGTTAGATATATTGAATTAAGGTACCCCTAAAATACAATAATTTGAAGAATGCAAAAAAAAATCTGGTTGATTAGCAACTTGATAGTAATATGTTCATCCTCATCTTCATCTATACTGTAATGATCAATTTGTCTAGGGGGATAACTTTTATATGCTAATTATAGAATACTCTTCCTTATTTATTTATTTGCAAATGCATAAAAATTGTGTCATTCTGGTCCCATTAGATTGCACTTGATTTTTCTCAAACTATAACCTAACAGGGCACCGAGTTTTCTGGTATTTCATCTGTTAACATATGTTCTTCATTATAGTGTCTTTGATAACTTATAACATCTTGTTTTTGTTAATGCAATGATTTGTATCTAAATAATAAGTTATATGTTGCATTGTAATTTTTCCAATTATGAAATGATTAGATATATAGGTTTCTTTACAAGATCTCCATTAAGCTGGTAAAACATCTTGGCATTATTAATTTTCTCTGAAATGTTTTTTTCTTTTAGGAACTTCTGCAAAGTAAACTAAGTCTACGAAATGAATACGAGGTAAAGTGTGTTTTGATTCATTTCAGACTTTGAAATAGTTGATTGTTCATATTAATATTTCTTCCTTTTTTGAAAATTTTTCATTCATTTTAAATGACTACATATATCCCACCACCATCCCGGGAAAAATATTATGAATTTTAGTTTCAATTTGATAAAACTTTTTTGATACCAAAACTGGTTTTCCAGATACTTTATATACTTTTCAAACCAGATTAACTTTTCCTAAATTTGTGGTTGGATTACATCACATGAATAATTTCACCTAATTTGAATAAGGATCAAAATCCTATGAGATTATATTCTCTGTAATTTTACTTCAACTCTTAATTATGTCATGCATATATTTCTATAAATTTCCTAACAAGAACAAAACTACTTAATCACTTAGAGTTGCTATTCATCTTGATCAGTGGTTCTCAATCTTCATTGTATGATGATGTACTAAATGATATACTTGACTTACATGGCACAAAAACTCTTTACTACATTAAAAAATGAATATACATTGGTTTTGTGAGGGACAAGTTCTAATGTTTTTTCACAGTCCTGCTCCCACTTAGCAGTAAACCTTGGAGAGCTAAGGAAGGGGTGTACTGTAAATCGACATTCTGTAAAAGGAAATGAATTGGACGAAAACATTTCATTAGTCAATGAATGAAACTTTTATATGATGATACTTTTTTGCTTTATCTGTTGGTAGAAAGATTGAGACCTCACAAAATCTAGTGATAAAACTGCTAGATTGACAACTCTAACAGAACCTAAAGAGAGAGAGACCCATACTGGACATGTTTGAGGCTCAAAATACATGTTTGTGTCTGTGGAAAAATTCACAGATCACAGTTTGGAGATAGTTGTAGTACACTATCGTACCGCGGCACAGAGTTTGAGAACCCCTGACCTAGATTCTAGTGTTGATTTTATTTTGAAAAATGTTTTTATCTAATGTGAAATTACCTTGTTTATCAGCATGATTTATGGTTGTGAAATGAATGATCATTCTTCTCTATCCAGAATCATGACTACATATTGTCTCCCATCAATGCAAGGGCACATATAAAGAGAAATACCAGTGAGAAACCATTGAAATCAGCCAGCATGCCACGGGTCAGCACTGATATTACCATTGAGGAAGTGGCTGTATCACTTTCCAATGTTCAATACAGGTTGCTTGTTTATTGGACACGAGAGTTAGACAAACAAGATCGTCTCTACAGATGTTTAAAATGGAGACCAGATGTCAGTGTTAAAGAAAGGTCAGTTCTTTATTTATCTATCAACTTTTTCAGAGATTTTGAAACTGGAGTCCATGGACCGGGGGGGGGGTCAGTCAAATGATGATGGGGAGTCCGCAACAGTGTTCTCTCAGAACCTGACATGGTTAATCCTGTGGCAGAGAAATGTCATCCATTGCCTAACTATCAAAAAACATAATTGATATACACAGACCTGTACTGTATATTAAACTAAATGTAATCCATTTTAAGTAAAAATTGTTCTTTTGTATAGTTCATTAATTAGTCTTGAAACTAAATACTAAAAATAGGGGTCAACCAGAATTGTTCCTTTTATAGAAGGGGTCCTTGTGTTTTCAAAGTTTTGAAAACACTGTTCTATCTTATACTATACAACATACCTGTCAGGCTTTTCACCCTTTAAAAATGAAAATTTTTGTCAATGGAAATATTAAATGGTAAGGGAGAGTAGTCTCTCTTCATTTATTTATTAGCAAATACATTAAAAAATCAAGGTTTGTTCTGGTCACACTTATTGTCTTGTGTGTATATATATATATATATATATATATATATATATATATATATATATATATATATATATATGTATATTTATCAAAGACAATGATCATTCAAAGTAACATGTCATCAAAATGTTGTTGTATTAGGGTTGAACTCTTTTTAAATTACCCCTTGAACGCTATCAGTTATAGCGATTTTTTTCCACCTAATAATACATGAATTTTTGCTTGTACACTTATAACCATCAGCAAAACAACAAATCAAAGACTAGTATATAATAAATTAATGCTTTTTGCTAATGTTTTTATGCCCTGTATTAGTATTTAAAATGTTATCAAACTACGATTGAAGAAATCTGTCTGTGTGCACTGCAATTACTTGCAAAGTTGACATTCGCCAGATATATTAGTCAGCCTGGTGTCAAGTTTGGAGTTTTTTTGATCAGCAGCTTTTGTTGTTATTCCCAATGACTGGATTATCATTTTGTTGTGTGGTTTTGTCAATTTTCCCATTATCATAATTGTGATTATGATTGTAAAGTCTTCTTCTTCTTCACTTGTATTCTCTTATTCTCTCCTGTGATTTCAGCCCAAAACAATGGTGGGACTATGCAATTACTGCCCATCTTTTCTTTGTGAGTGGCCGGCCACGGAATTTCTCCTTGAAAAAGTCTGTCCAGAGAGCTCGGGATATTGTGAACTACTATAAGGCTTACTGTGCTTATCTTGGACAGACAATTTCACCCACCATGCTAGTAAGTAAATTCTCTCTTCTGATGCTAAGATATTATCTTGTAGCACAGTCTGAGACAGGTGTAGACAACCTATGGCCCATGACAGGTTTTGACCAGTCTGTGAGCAAATATTGGGAAACTTTGCTTTTTTGTTTTAAGATGCCTTGATTGAAATAAATTGTTACTAAATCAAGTTCTTTGATTGCTAGTTGGCAACGTTGGTCAAGCACAAATGATTTTCTTGTTTGCGTTATTTATTGATTTGAGGCAAAATATAATTGAATATTTATAAATGGATAATTCCTGTGTTATAAGCTTTGTTATAGTATTTGTCTGGCTTGCCGTCTACTCTTTGATATACAATCCACCATCAGAGACAAAAAGGTTATTGACCTCTGATCTTGGGACTTCAGTGGCTTACTTTGATTTTATTATATAAGACCTGTTGTCACTTTTTTGTTTGTTGGTTCCTGCTAAAGCAAACAGGAAGGGAGTGAAGCAATGCTTATCTATGAGTGTAAATATCCTAAAGGACACAGCTATGTGTATCTTTGTTTGCATTTACATCACTACTATTGCTGTTGCTGCTGTCTTCACTGTAGGACAGAAAACTAATATGAGGCATCTCTGATTTTCCATGAATAAAACTGATGTTTTTTTGGGGGGGGGGGGTGTAGAAATTAAATTAAAAACAGAAAAGAACTGCAGAAAAGCAGACCAAAAAAATTGTTTGTGGTATGTGTTTTTTCATTTCCAATAAATGCATTTATGCTAAAATATATTTTTTTCTCCAATCCTACACCTTCCAGGAACACCAAAAGAAGATGGAAGATGAATTGAACATAGAAGAAATAAAAGTTTTGCGCTTACTTGCTTTTGATACAGTCAGCAAAGAGACAAAAGAGACTACAGCAAAGGTGAGGAGACATTTATTTACAGTGGTTTATACTGCCTAATGAGTCACAGGGCCCAATTAGGAACATTTTTTCCAGAGATCCAGGTTCACTGCTAAAATCTGTAGAAACTCAAAGGTATGAATAAGGTTTATTATAGACTTCATATCTCTATCATAGGAGGGAAAGCAATCAAAATGTGTGCTTAAAAAGTGCATGTAAGTTGGACCAAAAGGAACTGAATACATTTTAATATAGAATTGCATACATGTAAACCTGCAAGTAAATTTAATATCATTTAATTTAAGAACAGTTGGAAGAAATTTCAAAGTATAAACAATTCAAACAAACTACTGACTTCGAGAATTCAGAAGAAGATTAAAATTTTTGCTCTTGGTAAAACCTGCAGTGTGGTTTTAGATGTATGTCACAATGTGTTGCTGTGTGTATTTGATAAAGCTAGAGTAGATCATGCAGGGCCCCCTTAGGTACAGGGTTTCAATTGGGAGCAATAGGTCCAATTAGCTTGAGGTCAGTTGTTTTTACACATACATTGTTTCTGTCTTGCAAATTATTTTTCTTCTTTGCATACTCACATATATTTACAAATACATCCTCTTCTCTGAACATTATTTTTGTCTTTGAATAAGCATATTCTTATATTCTCTAACACAGTGATTCTTAAACTTTTTTGAATAGTTTGCTCCTTCTGAAATATTTTTTCAACCAAGTACCTTCTGACCAGTGCAAATTTTTTTGGTAGAAAAAATACCTATATAATGAGGTATAATACAGCTCTGTGCCATCTATTTCTGATTTGTCAAACAACCATCTTGTAACTGAAAAACACTCAAATTTTGTTTCAAATGTATCACTGAATTCATGTTGATATCTTTCCTTGCATGAATTGAAATGCAATTTATTTTCTTTTGCATATAGACCAGCACTCCGGTGACCCCTACTCCAGAAGAGTACAAGACTGGTTATTTACAGAGTTGGTTGTCTTGGGCAATTGGCTCTTCAGAGCCTTTGACTCCTGAAACACTTCCAGAAGGCTCAGAAGAACCATCTTCATCTGAAGAACCATCTCAGGAGAGAGTTGACTTGGGTAAGTGCATGTTATCAATTGGATACATTTGGGATCTTTTTATATAGTCCAAACACACTGAATAATTATAGCTAATAAAGTTAACCATATTCTTTTTTACTAAATAAATGTGAGAAAAAAAAATTCAATGCATTTCAGTAACTTGGCTGTTATTATCTTGGGATAATCTTAAAATAATAACCTAGGATCAACATTAGTCAGCTAGTCAGAGAATAGGATAGTTTGTGTTGGAGGCTTGTAACTTTGAAAAAATTTCTATTTAAATTCATTTAGCGGACAAAAATATGGTGAGCTGTAATGGTATAATTACTTACTAACAAAAACCATAGTAAACAAATGTCCATTTACGAACACTAGTTGTTGAAGAGACATGTAAAAAATAGAGTATGAAGACAAATGGCAGCAAATGTAAGATATCAGCTTCTAACAATGAAATCACGATCGATGACAAAAAGTTTGAAAATGTTAAGGATTTCATTTTCATAGGCACTACAGCTCCCAACACCTCAGCAGATGTCAAAAGAAGTATAGGACTACCTGATATAATGTTTCAGTTTTTGTTCATGCATTTGAAATTTTCTCTACTTTTTCTCTACTTATTGCTTTCTATTTTCTTAATTCTAGAAAAAGAGCTGATGGATATCATGAACAAAGCAATGGACAGTGATACATTTTACAAAAGAGACAGAGTATTTGCCACTTTGAATTTCTGTCTCCAAAAAGGCTCATTGAAACTTCTCACAAGCACTGAACAAGGTATGGACTCTAATTTTTGAAAATTTCTCTAATACAAGTGTCCCCAGTTATTCTGTTGTCCATTATAACTCCAAGATATAAAGCAGATGGATGGTGGATCCCCAACATCACCTATATTATCCACCACTCATCTAGAAAACAGCAAATGAAAACAGAATTCCCCTTTGGTTCTGTTGAAATATTTTTGATCCAATCTCTTGGACCATAACAATCATGCTATAACTGGGGACACCTGCAATTATTTGAAATATGAGGATACGTTTTTGAGTGACTCAGATGCATTGTTCAACACACAAGGCAGTCAAGATGCTCTGCCGTGTATGTTAACATCCATTTAATAGCTTGATTTGCCTGTCTTGTTCTTGGGGAGCCTCAAAACATGCCTCACCTAGTGGAGGCACAATCTGCAAATGTTTGTTCAATGTTAGGATCTATCCCTGGCCTCTTTATTTGACATAGTCATTCCATTCCATGCCTGGTCATAGGTATTAAAATTACTGAGTTATAATTTTATTCAAGGTCAATATCTCCATTGTTTCTATTACTACATTTAGTCACTGTTAGCCTCTTCAAATGCCACATACCTTCCCAGTTGTTATAATGCGCTTAACAATATTATGCAGATGGATGGTGGACTCCCCAAACTAATCCAAAAAAAAAACCAAATTAGCAACCTATTATCATAGCTTGGTTATAAGGTGGTTGGCTTCCATGCATTATAATGGGGGATGCCTTTTTTATACACTACAAAAATACATACCAAGTTTAGTGTTCAGTCATACTTTCATAAATTCAGTATGTTGCATCAGATTTTTTGAATGCTTATTTGATATTTACATCACAATGAAAGCAAAGATATTGAAATGAATTGCCATATGCTCGGCAGATGTGCCAATTTATATGTAAATAATCCTGTCATTTTTATTGTTACTATACTAGTATTCTTTATAATGAGTTAGTGAAGAGTCAAGACTCCAGTTATACATTCAATTTAGCAATTATTCAATTGTCTTCTTTGACTTATGATGATTGTTTGTTCATTCTTGTTTGAATGTTTTTTTTGTAGAGAGCGCAATTCGAGACATGTTGGTCGCTGAATGCAATGATGTAAATATACAAGTAGAGGCACGGCCACAGGTTGGTGCATACAAATTTTGCATCAGTTTGGGCATATTTGAACTTCAAGACAGATTTACCAAAGAATCCTGCTTCCCACATCTCATATTACCAAACCCAAAGGTTAGTATTTCATTTGATCTGATAGTGTCATCCATAAATGAGTGCACCTCTACCACTTTTTAGTAGAAAGTCAATTTTCATCTAAACCAAACATAGCAGGATTTTATTATTTCTAGTGGAACATCACATAATCAAATTGGATATCAAATATTATTACAACCAAACTCTACAGTATTAAAGCTTTGTTGCCAAAAATATGAATATGTTGCTGTCTTTAATTAAGTACATCCTTACAAGAAAAAAAAATTGCCAACAGGGTTTTAATGCTTTAAATTTTGGTCATGAAGTATACCTGATGAAATCCGTTTTGATTGTGTAATATTTCACTAGAAATAATAAAGTCCTGTTATGCTTGGTTTAGAGGAAAATAAACTTTCTATATAAGAAAAAGTAGGGGTGTACCCATTTATCAGAGATATTGTATTTCTTGCTTGAATTTTATTAGATGGTATATTTTAATCATTGAATTCATTATCTTTGTTGTTTCATGTTTCCTCAATATTTTGGCTGTGTACTGTTTGGTCCTCATCTGGAGTCTTTTTGTTTTAGATTGTTAAAACTGGTTCTTGTTGAGGTTGCTCCTTCCCCTCCCCCACTCTGCATGTCATGTCTGGTTTTTGTATCAGAGTTCAATTGGAGATAATCCTGAAAATACAGTCGTAAAAAACACACATGTCATGTATGAGCAGGAACTAGTTTCAACATAGCAGAACTAAGGACGCCTGACAATGATTCATGGGTACATGGCTGAAATGTTCAGAAAGAATGAAATTGGGAGAATAGTTTGACTAAAATACATATAAAGAAGGAACTTATCTTCTCTGTATTTATCCTCTTTGATATTGACCTAAAACACCATAACCGTCTCTCTTCTTTCTTTCAGGAGGTATCTTATACATTCCGTCGTATGCGTTTTGGCAAACCTATTGCCAAAACAACCACCATTCAGGAGATACCTACTGCTGAATCGGGGATTGACCCAAAGGATAAAATCTTTGAACTAACTTTTGAGAAGAATCCAACTAACAGTTCCAGAGTGTACAGGTAAGCCCTTTCTGACAAGTCAGCTGAGAGTTACAAATCAATTGTTGTAGAGTTGATTACATTTGAATGTTATTTTGGAGACTTTTACAATCCTTTTGACATTGTGGGAAGCAGAATTTAGCAGGCTTATTTTCTTTCTTTATAAAGGAGTTCACTTAATTTCATTTGTCTGTTTTTTTTCATTCTCCACAACTTGCACAATTCATTATAATCAACTTTTGGTTTGCCATTAAAGCTTCACTAGAGCCCCATTAACCGTACATATTGGAAACATGTTCCCTAGATTGGTTGCCAACAAAGTCTGCCCTGCTATCTTAACCATATCTAGAGGTAGAAGAGATGGATTCATGTCTTTCCCAATGTCATTAGTGTGAAGTTGATGCAAACTGTTTTAGCCAGAGTTTGAACTTATTTTTCTGATTATATTTTTTGTGCTGTTAACCATTAGGCCACCTGCAATTCTGAAATGGCTTTTTATTGATTTTAAACTTGTGAATTGTGTTTCAATTTTGACACCTCCAATCCACAGAGTCTGTGTTGAGTCAAAAGCCCCTGTACAAATGGTGAATCGTTCAACAGTTTTGACTCTAATAAAATAGAACTATGAGTAAACTCAATTGTATGAATCTCAAGTTGGAAAAGCTAGAATACGTATCATCAGATTTGATCTTTAAATCAAGATCAGTCTGGGAAGTAGCCAATCATTAATGAGAATATAGCCTACCTAGGACAATGATCCCTTAGTCCCTTTCAAAGTATCCCCCTTGAGACCTCACACTCAAAATAGTCTGCAAAGTCCTCTTTCAGGATCACCATCAACTGCTTCTCTGTTAACACTTGTACAATAATATCACCTCTAATTGGTTACCAATTTAGTAAAGAAGAGGAATTTATCAAGTCTGGAATTGACTTGTTTCGTTTGGAAAACAATCCTCATCAATATGTAAAACCGGCCTTCTTGTATTATAATTCTAACTGATTTGATCTCACAATCCACTGTTTGCCAGGAGACTGTCTAACTGACTGAGCTAAACTGACATCCTTGATATTGAAGGAAGTTTGTCACATAGATATGCACGGGCTTATTTCATTTTAATAAGTAAATACATTTGTACAAAAGATGTATATTTTTATAATTTTTTTTACTTATATATACAATACAAAAGTTGCTGTAATCATCTTCACTCAGCATAGAACTTGGAGTAGAGTTTGAGCCAGCAACATCCAGTCATGTTCCTTTTGTATTTCAATTATGTAGATCAGAAGTTTTTGTGTATTATCTTTGTGGTTGTTTTTTTGTTTGTGATATCTTGTATCAATTATGGGTTCCTAAGCTGAACTTCAGTGAGGCTCCCCCTGACTTTGCCCCCCCCCACTACTTCACCCTTTGTTGAATAGAATAAAGTGACGTTGAGTCATGAAATATAGCTTGTATCATTGTATTATGTACTACATGCTGCAGTGAACAATCCTAAAAGGATTACTTCTAAATGTTTTATGTTTGGAGCCTTTTTTAGGAAACAAATATTCGTATTATTCCAAGTATGGAAAATATATACACAAAAGTACTGGAACATTCAAAATTCTTGCATGTGCACTCTATTAAACCACTTTTTGCTCTTGCCCCTATCCATTCCAGGTCCCTAAGCTTAAGCGTACTCAGCCTAATGGTCAATCTGCCACTGCTTCCCATGTATAAATGCATACACATGTATGTATACATGTAAATAATCACACATACACACATCTATATTGTTTCACATACATACCTGTACTTAAATATATATGCATTTGAAAGTCATTTGTTGCTCTTGTAAGACATGTTGCAAATGACTGTATAACCTTATTTAGATATCTCTCTCTTTCATGTCTTTTTTTTTCTTGCAGGATCTATGTGAAAACTCAGTCTATAGCCATCATCTGCAATCCTTATACAGTAAAAGAATTGAAAGACTTCTTATCTGTGTCACAGATCCAAGATACAGGGCAAACCCTCACAGGTAAAACCCATTTAGTCCTTATGCTTTTGTTGATAAATTTAATTGAATTAAAATTATCAGCAAGATTTGGTCATGTGTATCTCAAGCAGGACAATATTAGGCTTATAAGATTAACTCATAGAGTCCTACTTTGGGTTTCTGTTCTGATAGTTTTTTTATTATTCTGTTTGAAAAAACATATTCAAAGATTATGCAATTATTCTATCATTTATTTTTTCATTAGATGAAGTATGATAAGCCATTATTATAGATCTTTGATTAGTAATTCCTTTCATCTTGATTTAAACTAAAAAAATTTTATTACATCTTAGGCTATCAATCTATGACAGTGAGTAAACAGTGCGAATCGGAAATGAAGAATAACCTTCTGGTGAGACTCTAACTAGTGTCTCTCTATGCCAGAGGGGAGACAGGTTAACACTCTTTTGGTCTCTCCAATTGAGCTACAAAAACTAACTAGCCTGCAGAAGTCCAGATCAGAACTTTAAACCCACCACCATCCTGATCTCTCTGCATCATGTTTATTTTTTACTAATAGATGAAAGTAAATAGTAATCAAAAATGAATAATTATGAATCACCATACTTCACTAATTCAGAAACAAAGCAGATATTTTTATAGCAGGATTTTAATAGAAAAGTTCTTTGTAGGCATCTGGGAATACTCGGACTTTCCCCTCTTCACATGATTTCTCAAGGACATTTTCAAAGTATCAATATAATTCAATATGACATTGGGCTTTCTCTTGAAAGTAAAGGCTAAAGTGTCAAGATTGCTTGTCTTAGATAAGTGAATCAGATAAGGAAGATGATTTAATTTGCATGATGTCTGCTTATGGTTTTTGTAGTCTAATATGATATAATATGATAACCACAATCACATTCCCACTTACATTCCTATTAAAATCCCTCACAGGTCCTACAAACAACCATTTGAAAAAATCCAGCCACTATTCAAATTGCACTTAAAAACAAGTGTTCCGTAATTTCTCATTTCAATTTCCTGTCAGGTCCAGGAAATGAACGAAATATCAGAATAAAATTTCAATAGTTTTTGTCTGGAGCAAATCTTTTTCAAATTTCTGATCCATGTTGCTTAATGATCATAGAATATAAAAGTGACTTGAGTGTATCTATAAAAAGTAACAGTAATAAGATGATGGGCATTTGAATAAAAAAAAACTCTGGAAATATTACACTGCATCCAATACATTGGTATTATGACTGGGAAGCTGCCTACTGAAGCTTGAAATGGACAACTTTGGGGCTTCAATGAGTTGCAATAAGTGGTATTTCTCCTTAAACCCTTATAAATCATGTGTCTTGTACACTGGCAAATATGTTAATAACGAGAGGAGACTCTGTTCAAAACCTACAATTTTGTTTACTCAATTTTTGGTATTTGTTTCTGACATTATTGACAAAATTACAGAATGTCATTATAATTTCAATATTTCATCAAAAATACAAATGCATTTCCTTGGTACAAATTATTTGCAATGCATTTTATGTTGGAAAGCCCTATTCTGTCAGCAATACATACTTTCATCCTGACCACTGACAATCCCTTTCTTTCTTTCTGATCTTCAATGCATTTCTATTGTACAATGGTCTATTATGACATCATGAAAAATAGGTCAGAAATACAAATATTGTAAAACTCCTTCTCTTGTCTCTCCTCTTTCTCTATGGATGCTCTTGAAATTTTCTAATTTCGGTCTGGAAGAAAAAGTGAATTAGGTTCTCATAGACCTTGCAACATTTGTCTCAGATAATAAGACTCTGAAGATCCTGTCACTTTTCAAAAAATTTCCAGAATTAAGATGATTGCATTTTTGAGTTAGATATTTACAATTGGTAACTTACCCATGACCAGTGAAAAGATGATTGATAAACAGATTGTGTTTGCATTTGTCTAGTGATAAATGTATAGATTTCTTTTTCTTCCAGATGCTGCTTACAAAAGATATCAGAACTTGAAATTCCACACCAAAACTGAACTACAAAATCGATGGAGAGAACTTCTTCAAGGCCAAAAAGTACCGGTAAGCAAAGTTTATTATTGTTTTAAGCCTAGTTTTTTTGTTTGTGTCTCAAAGTTAACATGCATTGTGTAGTTGTTTAACAGATGTCTTTTTGAAGTTTGCAGTGCTTGACTTATTCACTACAGATGATAGAAATTTCTATCATTGCAGTTCTATGACTCACTCAATAAAATTTCCATTTTATTGTGATTGTTGACCTGCAGTTAAATCAGTGAGTCAAGGCTTTTTATCTTGCAATTATTACTTACAAAAGACAAGGGTTTTCATATTGCAATGGATAACTATTACTCTTTGTCACCTGCCACATTCAGTGGATTAATTATATGTAAGGATGTTACCACTAAGAACAATAATAATCTACAATAACAGAAGTACAATATTTTCTAGTATCTATGTGGATGCATTATATATCAAGACAAGCACAGAAAACAAAAGTCACTAGTGTAGCCCAGACTCCTAGTCAAATAATTGACTCTTTCTGAACTGTTATTTATGTGTATGTTTATTTTGTTTTTCAGCAAAAGAATCGAATTGAAATCAAATTAGATATTGCTGCCCCTAAAATCATCGTTCCTGAGTCCTTCTTTGATCAAAATACAAACATGGTGGTTTTTGACTTGGGTTACCTCAGTTTTCAGAATGCTCAGGCTGACAACTTCAATCAACTGTCTCCTGATTCAGAGGACCAAGATGGTATGTAATTTGGTTGTGAAATTATTGCAATATGCTTTTTTCAATTTTTCTTTAATGTTTTTTATTTAATCCACTTTGTTCCGGGTTGGAGGGGGTGCATAT
This sequence comes from Thysanoteuthis rhombus, assembly GCA_963457665.1. Lineage (NCBI taxonomy): Eukaryota > Metazoa > Mollusca > Cephalopoda > Oegopsida > Thysanoteuthidae > Thysanoteuthis > Thysanoteuthis major. The sequence continues at coordinate 48,241,994 of OY735216.1, read as the reverse complement.
GGATTCAATCATACCATGCCAGTGAACTCTGTCTTGTGCTTTGCTCCATGTGAGACCCTCACTGTTCCCCACTAGTTAGTCTCTTGCCTGCTTCTCTTTGTGTTCCAATTTGGGTAACATCTTTTGGCAACTTTAGGTATCCTCCTGTCCAATTGTTGTATTACACTTGTCTAAAAAAACAACCACTCTTCTTTATTTCTGGTCCATGCTGTTTAATGACTCTCAGAGATTGATGGCCTGAGTTAAGTTGTGATTAAAAAGAATAAACAGCTAAAAAAATTGAGGCAAAGGTAAATAGTGGTCAAGAATTGTTATTGATGGTTTACAATACGTCTGCTAATTAAAAAATATTTTATTTCATTTTTAGAGGAATTTATGACCCCCTCACAGTCGCCTCCAAATGAACCTGAGGTCCTAGAGGTAGTTGAAATAGCTGTACCTCAACAACTAAGTACAGAGAGCATTGATGAAAGCTTTTATGAGAAGTGAGTATTGTATATCTCTTAGTCATTATTTTGTTTTCAAAGGTAGTTTTTTCCTGCTTTACTCCAAATTTTGTCTTGGCATTCATATTTTTTTATGTTGTTAGGCTTTACAAACATCAGGAAGACTCCTGAAACCATTAATCATTGATTTTGATAAAATGTTTATTGCACGGCAAAAGGTGATTGGCATTATCTGCTCATATAATCAACAGTGTGATTTTTTCCCGCTACTCTGTCTGGACTCTTTCACTTAAGAGTGACAATTTTGTAAATAAAAATACCTTCTACCACCATTTGAAACATTAGACTTCTCAATTGAAATGAGTTCAGTAGATTCTCTTTTAAAGAAATCATCCCCTAAAAATTAAAATATATCTAAGAATTTTTACAGGTATCAAGTAATTTTTATGTAAAAAAAATAATTTGCTTATCCCTCTGTGTTATTTTCAAAGATACAAAGTTGTACTTGAAGACATGCAGGTTTTAATTGGCCAAACACATGACAACTGGAAAGCTGCACACTCACGAGGCAATAGCAGAGTTCATCTGCTTGACAAATTCAGCATTGAATTACTATTAGAACGGTAAGTAATTTCTTTACAACCTCGTTAGTAATTGCTTTGATCTCACATTCTAATATTTAGTTAACAATAGATATCCTAAGGATGATAAAATCGTGTATCTCCTTCCTAATAAAATATTTTGATTAGGTTGATGAAAAGTTAATTTTTCCAATTTTATTGCAAACTTTAGATGATTTAAAAAATTTTTTTTATGAATGTACTGTCTCCTTAATGAAGTACGACCCCCCCTCACTCTCCAGAAGTAGAGCATTTTGAATGTTGCAATGGTGTAATGTGGAGAAGCAATTACATTTCATTTACATAGGAAAAACTTTTGAGCGTTCCCACTCCCCAAAATAGTGATATGGTGTGTTAGGCTGAATTGTTGGAGGTTGGGATGAGAGGAGGTACAGGGGGCTGGTGTGTTGGGGAGAGACTTAGTAGGTGCACACTGCTTCTATAATGGTGTGTTGCAAAATGAATGCTATTTTTGCTTTTTGCCTCAAGTGTGTGTGGGGGGGTACCTTTACTTGTAAGTCTTTTCATGCACTCAGTTTTTTTTGTTTTTTTTTGTTTTTTTTTTGTTTTTTTTTTTGCATATTGTTAAATGAAAATGAGAATTAATTTGAAAAAATATTTTTTTTAATGCTTTCAGTCGACTTGTATCCACAACTGACCCTGAATGGCCGTCAGCCAAACTGTCTGGAACTCTACCTTCCCTGACTATTCATGCTGACCAAAGAAAGGTGAAAAAAAATTTTATAGACATAATTTGTTTGTGTGAAATGCAACATTGTACTTAGTAAAGTGTATGTTGGAAAATTTTAATCAATGATGAAATAACTTGATTTGCTTTTTCTTTGGCAATTTCTACAAACACTCAATTTAACAGACTACTAGGGATGGATTGTTGTTTGTTGAAGCAGAAAGTCTTTTGAATTGAATGTCACCTGAGAAATGTCATTTTTAACCTCTTACATCTGCCATTGAAAACATATGAATATGTGGAAGAATGCCATTGGAAATCTATGAAAATGCGAAAGAATGCCATTGGAAATCTATGAAAATGCGAAAGAATGCCATTGGAAATCTATGAAAATGCGAAAGAATGCCATTGGAAATCTATGGAAATGCGAAAGAATGCCATTGGAAATCTATGGAAATGCAAAAGAATGCCATTGGAAATATATAAATAAGTGAAAGAATGCTATTCGATCTTTATTTTCATAGACAGTGCATTTTCATTTGCCATTTTTACTCACAATTCAGGGAAAGGGAAATATGCTATGGAAGAAGTATTAGTGAATTCACATTTCAAACATGGAATATCAGTTGAAGACCACTCACAATCTGGCTGGCTTTCAACAAGCAGAAATGCCAAAATCTTGGAAAAGTTTGCCATGCAAACAATGAATATTATTGGGGGACTATGAGGTGTCTAAAGTGAATTTTTTTTTCTGGAGTTCATGCCTGTGAATGTCACTAGAAAATGGAACATGTTTCTTGAAAATCTGTAATTCATTTATTTGCAGATGATCAAGAAAATGATTGTTTGAATGTTGGCTACAATTGGAGGGAACAAGTTCAAAATAACCGACAGTTTCTTTCTAGTTATGACTGGGAATAAGACTATATTTCCAGTCATTTTGGGATATTCCATTTTGAAGACATGTGTAGAATGATTTATTTCTATAATGTAGCAAATCAAGTACAGCAGCTAAATCTGTATTCTTTTATTATTTTTGCAAAGTGATAATGAATTTTCAACATTCTTTATTTTATTATTTTCAGATTAAAGCCCTATGCACATGCATGGGTCAGTTGAATACTTTACAGAAGATGACCAAGCCCAAATTGAAAAGCTCTGTTAATGTTTACCAAAGTTTTGAGACAGAACCAATAGATCTGGGTGTGCCTAGTGCCTCACTCCTCAAGTAAGAACTATTCCTTATTTATTGGTTTTAGAAACGTATTCACATAAAATGAATGTTTTAATCAATTAAGTTGTTTCTATGAACTTGCATCTACTTGTTTCAAGAATTATCTCAAAGTTATAGCAACAGAATTGCTTTATAATTAAAATATGTATTGAATGATTCTGGCTGTTCTGTTAGTGATGTGTTCTTTCAGAAGATGACTCTAGAACATTTAACTGTAAATGCCAGACTATTAGATGAATTATTTACAAATGTATTTGGAGGGATGCCGCTCACTGCAACTCATCCAAGCCATATAAGTGTCCATATTGAGGTTCAATAGACAGGATCTTGCCATAATACCAGCACAGTGGTTGCATAGTAATATTTGCATACTTTGTTTTTAAAAGATTAAATGTATGTGTTATATACTAGCATATACAGTACTTGTTATAATCCTTCACTGAAATGGATGAGGCATGCTGCCATGCTCTCAATTTTCCTGTCCTTGAAAGAAAGTGATCTCAAAATATGAAATCTCATTTTTAAACCATCTAAACATATAAAATTGTGATTTTACTCTAAACTTCTTTAAACTATAGCACAATGATTAAGAGCTATTTCCATTTTAATCTAGCCTAAATTTTTTTCTTTTTCTCCCTCAGTTTGGTGACTGAAAAGGACACTGAAAAAGACAAGCAAGACCAGCGAAAGTTGGAGGGTTCAGTGCTACTGGTATCAGAGTTTTCAGTCAATAAACTCTCTCTAGAAATCAACAGCCGAGGTAAAAAAAATGCTATTGAAAATATATGAATTTGAAAGAATGCCATTGGATATATATTATTGTGGGAGGATGTCATTGAAAATATTTGGATGTGAGAGAATGTCATTGAAAATATATGGATATGTGAAAGAATGCCATTGGAAGTATATGAATACGTGAAAGAGTGCTATTCAATTTTATTTTAATAGACAGTACCTTCTCATTTGCCTTTTTTACTCATGGAAGCTGAACAGATATGTTAGTCTTATAATTTTTTTTTTTTTTTTGTTTTTTTAGGACGTCCAATTACAGAGCTTCAAGTTGACCATGTGCAAGGCAAGCTTGTTAAGAAACCTAAAGAAGCAACAATAACTCTTACTGTTCACAGTTTGTTGTTAGTTGATGGGTTGCAAACATTTGGCAAAGATTTTGAGCTGCTTGCTGCATCGCACAAAAATCTTGCGTAAGTATTGGCAATTATTTTATGTGTGGTTACACTTGAATTGTAAATTTCAATTATATAACTACATTGATTGCATCAGAAGATTACGGATTTCTTCATTGTCATCATCATTATGGCTTGGCAAACAGAATTTGGAGTGTTTTCCACATCCATTGCAGCTCCTCAGGCGGATTGTTGTGGTAGGTGCATGGAATATCTTCGAGGTGAAGTGCAGTGTGCGTGTAACTGATCTCACCCTTTAAAACATGGGTTTACATGCCATAGCCCACTAAGGTAGGATGATATGCAGAACTGGTGCAACCATTAGGCCAATTAGGCAGCAGTTTTCCGAAAAGTTAGGCCTCCTCTGCCCCAAATTGCTCCTGGCTCCCTTATGTGTATACTTTTTGGAATAGAATTGCAGTCTATTATAATTTAACTTTCTATGTGCAGGTATAATATTTTGGTAATTCAGATTTTATAAGTATATTAATGTGATAGTTCATGTAAGTACATAGTGCATTAAAATTGAATATTGAGCCTCTCAGTGTATGAAGAGAAAATTTTGTTCAAGGGACATAATGTTCTTGTTGCCATTTATACAACCCATTGTATGACCCAGATGTCAGATGGTGCACTTGACTATTGATGGAGACATATGACCTGACCCTAGAGCGACACAATGGAGTAAGCATCAGCTGATAAAATTAAATATTTTTTGATATTTTTTTTTTTTTTTAAATGCATTGTTTGTCAACCCCACCTTCTGATACTTATGAGTACATGATCTATTTATTTGATTGTATGCCTTCCTCATTCTAGAATGGATAGTCGTAGTGGAAAACTCCGTGGTTCTGAATCACAGGTTGACCTGGCGCCATCTCCTGTTAACCCCCTGTCAGGTTGGTATTGTTTTCTTTAATATATTACCAAAAATCCTCTTTATTTTATCTAACATTTATAATTAAAAAACATTTTGGATGAAGCGGAATATATATTGATTAAACCAGTTAATACTTGGAGTGCTTTCTATAAAGATCTTTATGGATAACATTCTTGGGTCACGACTGTCAAATACAAAGATCTTTGTTTTTGTAGCTGTACTTTACTTCCTATACTTCCCTGATTTAACTATGTATAACCCAGTTTCCCATCTCATTGGTAGTCACGAGGGAATAGGTAACAATAAAGTATAGAACTAAGAAACAATAATAAATGAATAACCTTTTTCATTAGTTGATTATTTAAGGCTTTGAAATGAAGGTTTAAGAAAAATTTTTAGATTATTATTATTTGGTTTTAGTCCAGTCTTTGCTCACTTAATGTTTGTTAATGTATTGAAAAGCTGAATATTTAAATAGATTCTCTTCGTAAACTAGTCTCCTTGTAGTGGTGTGTGTAGCCTAATTCTTTGCAGCACAGGAAATGGAATTGGCAAAACCAAGTTGAAAATTCAGCTGAAATAGTTTGGGTTCACTTTTCACTGATACTCTTTTGGTTCTTTCAACAGGTTTAAATGATATGCGTGATGAAAGTGGAACTGAACCCTCACAAGAAGGTGAAGCCTTGATAACTTTGCATATTCAGTTCATAGCTAGTAACAGTCCAAACAACCCAACCAATGAAAAAGTTGGCAAAGCTGACATCCAATTCAACAGCCTCGATGTTATTGGTGAGTTTCACTCTTCTGATAAACTTTCATGATTCACCAGTGTTTTTATCCCCTCCTTCCCTCCCCCCATTAACCAAAACTGTCACCAAAGGTTTCTTCAGTTTTCAAGTTGGTCTGACTGACTGTACCAATTGAGCCAGAGGGCTGAAAATTTAACCATTTACTCCTTATTTTGTCTATATAGAAAACTTTTCTTTTTTTTCCTTTTTTTCCCTTTTTTCCCTTCCTTTTTCTTTTTTTCTTTTTTTTTTTTTTCTTTTTTTTTTTTTTCTTTTTTTCTAATTCCCCCTTGAGTAGGTTTATTATGAAGATTCAATTCAAACTTTTAAATTCAGACTTTCAAAAAGGTGAAAGAAGTAACTTATACATCGATCACCCCTTTTTCCTATTTCTAATTGATCACCCCCAACATGGATGCTCCCAGTTTCTACTGGGTGACTAATTGCTTTCTATTTCCGTTCTGCCTTTTATATTTGTTTTAGATCAACAAAATGTTTTATGTATGACTCTTGTTTTATTTTGCAGCAAACCAAGAAACCCTCACAGAAATTATGACTTTCTTCCATAGTACAATGAAAGAGGTCACCAAGTTCACAGCGAAAGGAAATAAGGAATCTTTGGGAACAACTCAAGAGGACCAGCAGAAACCTTCTGATTCCCGAAAGCAACCCACCTCCGTGTCAAAGGTCATTTACTCAATAATTAAAACTTTTGCATTTTTGATTTCATTTACCTTATTTCAGAGTCACTTATTTCTATTCAGTGGTTCTCAAACTGTGTGCCATGGCATTGTGCTGCAACTATCTCCCAAGTTGTCCCCCACAATATGCACTTGTGTATTTCAAGTCTTAAACATGTCTGGTACAGGCATTATGTCTGCTCGACTTCCACTGCAGAATTACCAATCAAGTGGTTTTATCATTTTAGTGACGTATGAAAAGAAAAAGGGTTGATGTGTACATGTGTATACATGTGTGCTGATATAAAAGCTTGGTTCATTGTTTATTGAAATTTTTTGCCTGATTCATTTCATTTTTATAATGGTGTACTGCATGAGTCAAATATATTTCTTAATGTGCCGTTATACAATAGTTTGGGAATCACTGTTTTAGATCTCATCTCTCTCTTGGTAAGATGATACTTTGTATTTATGATTAATTTGTTCATTTTCTTCTTCCTTCTTTTTTCAGAGTATTTCTGATATGTGTATTGGCATGACTGCAGACTTCCACCGTTTAAACATCCTTTTAGTGAGGTTAGAAGACTCAGAAACTGGCCGTAGTGCCAAAAAAGTGGCCACTGTCACTATGTCGAATGCCCAGATCAATGCTCGCCTCAGTAAGTACTGAAGATTTATGAACTTATTCATTTTTTGTAATAACTTGATTATTTTAGTGATTTGTACATATGAGGGGAAGAGGACAAGAAATATTAAGACTTCGGAAAATATTTGAACATTTAAAAAAATTTTTAATTTCCCAATATATTTCTCACCTCGCTAACCTACCTATATAATGAACAGTATGACTTTTTTTTCTGTCTGTAACAATGGACTCTTCCTTTTAAACAAGCTTAGTCTATTTTTATTATGAAACCTCATATGAATTTGATCAGATGTAAACATTTATTCATACTATTGATAGCTTTGAAGTAGGGAAGAAAGGGCCATATTTTGATCAGATATGTACCGTTTCTATTTTGTATATCATCCTTGATCTTACTATTAAAAAGAACATTCCATATGAAACAACCTAACACATGCCCAAATTTAAATTCATGTTATCAGACTTAAAACAGTTATTAAGAATTGTTTTTTTACAAAGCTGTCTTGGTTCTTTGTAGGTGAAAAGCTAGAAGTAGCTGGATCGTTAGAAGGCTTCCACATTGTGAACATAACAGCAGAAGCTCACCGGCACCAGTACATTCTGCAAGTGGGCAAACTGTCTGCATTACCCAGCTTTTCCAGCACCCATGACATGGTACACCTGTATACGACGGCTGCAGCATCAGGCACATCAAGTATACCAGAAAGTGACAGAGATAACACTGGTGGCAGCACTTATGCGTTGACATTTCAACTGGAGAGATATCTTGACCGTTCTAGTAATCTGACCAATTCTTTCCCTATGCTGCCTCTAAATGATAGCCTCATCTACAAATCAATTGCAATGTCCAAGCAAGATGTTATGGTACAGATCCGCATGGCATCCGTCTGCTATATCCACTCCCCACTTTTCTTGCGGGAGTTGACAGAATGTCTTTCTGACTTTAAGGACTATACTTATAATGTAGCATCATCAATCAAACATGCTGCTAAAGAGGTTGCCCGAGGTCTGGTGGCCAAACGCAGTGACGCTTGTACTGGTGGGACTAGCGGCACCGGTCTTGAGCATTCACCTCACAATCTGCGTAAATCCCAGAGTCAGTCACTGGAGATGAATGACTTTTTCCCACCGGATCTCTCATTCAGCGAGGATGTGTGGATTCCTGGCATGGGAGCGTCCGCCGCGGAGGATCATGATCTGCATATAACGATAGACATGCGTATTGACACGCCTATTGTTTTCCTACCCCGTAAGCAGACCAGCTCGGAGGTGTTGATGGCTTGCCTGGGAGAAATATCCATCGAGAACATGGTGGGTCACATGAGAGAGATCAAAGACGTCAAAGACCAGATCAACATCCGAGTGGATAAGATGAGTTTATATGCGGTCAACCTCAGCACGTTCAATATTTACGAGCGTGTTTTCAACTGGCGAGGTCTTGATGTTGAGCGACTGTTCAACGACGAGATGTTCCGCAAATGCAGCCCAGTGCTTTATGATACCAACCTGGAAATAACGATTCACGTGTTGGAGTTCGACATAACCCAACCACCAACAATGGGAGAATCATCGCCATTCTATCCACAACCTCAGTATCAGTCTTCAGTACCAGAAGAGGATCCTAGTTCTCAGCCGTCCTCTAGTCGGGATGGTTCAGTGCCTCACTCGTTCTCCTCTGGGGAACATGGTAGCAAGGACGTTCCCTCCCAGCCAACACCTCAACTGTCTCTTTCTGTCAGTATTGTGATGGCCACACCTTGCAAGTTGGTTGTTTCTAAACCAGTGTATGAGCAAATCCTTGAAACACGACATAACTTGACGCTAGGCAGTGTGGAGGATGATTCTGTTTCATTCTCTTTGTACAGTGAAACAGACGCAGACGGAACTCCACTTCCAGGTGAAGATTATTAATTTTCTTTAAAATTCTGTCTCATGATTTTATTACTTTTTCATTTAAAAAAAAAAAAAAAATTTTCCTCTTGTTCTGTTGTAGAGACAGCTGTCATTTGCATCTGTCTGTTTTTATTCCCCTTTCATTTGACTTGGGCAATTTATTAAAATCCGCTTAGGCTTGCTTGGCTCAAAGCCCCATTAACTGTATATACATTTTGGGATCACTTTCCCTACTCTGACCATTGCCAGCTTCTCACAGTGCATGATGAAAGGTTTGGATATCGCGGTTTGACAGGTTGCCCCCAACTCCAATAAATCAGGAAAGCCTGTTTTATTTTCCTGGCCCAAGATAAAGTGGAGATGATGATCTTTGATTCATATTCCTCTTTTGACTTTGGCTCTAGTGGCCATGCAAGCAACAGTTTAGAGAGTAAGAAAATTCAATTCCAAATAATCTGGTATTTGAAGAGCTCTGGTTCCCTCAGCTTAGAACTGAGTTTATCATCTCTCTGTTTTACTTAAATTAAGTATTTAAAAAAAAAAAAAAAAGAGCTTAAAATGAATCTCAATCCTCCTTTAATCTGTTTGCTGCCAAGTATATCTTTTAACATGACTCCTGTGCCAGGTATTTCGTCCTGGGGCTCTGGACTGACGACTTGCTAAGCAAGTTATTTCATTTATAGCTATGAACAGGTTAAAGACCTTACCCTGTTGTATGTAGGTATATTTGGAGATGCCTGCATATGCATCATTTATGTGAGAAACAGTATGCTCTATTATACCCAGTGGTAGATTAACCCTTTGGCTGGGTAAGCATAAGTCTTGGGACCAAAAGGAAGAGGGGGCTCAAAATCAAAAAATGGTATTTTGGATGTCTCTGTCCTTTTGAATATATATTATACACGTAGTGTACATTATACTGCAATATCTTGAATAGTGCAATTTTGATATTATATGGTTAAGGTATTTCTGTACCAATTGATGTAGCTAAGTATGATTGAAGAAAAAATAATTCTACTGTAATAAGGCTTTAAAAAGTGCAGTTTTGAATAATAGTACCTAAAATCTTAGAACAAATCAACCATACTGATCAGCATATACCTGTATATAGACATCAATTATTCAATGTGACAACATCACTTTATTCTCTTTAACAAAGGGTTGGGTACAGCGGCAAGGACAGGGGGAGCTTTACTAAAGCTTAGCATTTGAGCTCAGGTAGTAAATAATCCATGTTGATACTCATTCCAACTGTTGTCATATTGTTACTTATATATGTTTGTTGTTTTTTTTGTGCTTAGGTGCATCTGTTCTGAAGCCTGATTCCTCTAGTGAATCAGATGTCAGTAAAATAACCCGCACAGCCAGCAGTGATTCTTCCCACTCAACTAAGCCAATTCCAGTCAGTCTTCCCATAGAGGCACGCTTCGAAGTGCCTATATTTAGCATCGAGATGCATGGAGATTTTGGTCCTGATTCTCAAAATGGCCTTGTCGACCTGTGTCTTCAGGATTTGGTTCTTGTTTATCACCGTGCTGGAAATTACGTCTCTTCCTTTGATCTCTCTCTCAAGTCGCTGACAATGGAGGACTTGCTCCAGAAAAAAGAATCTAAACATCGTTACCTCATGTTGTCATCACAGAAAGAAGAACCTGGACCGAAGGATGAGAATGTTGGCTCTTTGCTGTCCACGTCCTGTCCAGATTGCACAATTATGGTCCCCAAGCCCAGAATGCCAGGTTCCCTACCTTCCAGTTTCCATGAAGAGAATGTGTTTATGACTCACTCTAAGAAGAACACCACCACAACTACAAAAAGGAAAATGACGAGGAAAGAACAAAAGTAAGCTGGGTTTTTTTGGTTTTTTTTCATTCAGTGTAATATTTCATGATCAGTCTACTGCTGGGTTGAGTATTCATCCCGTGGCCTCTGAAAAAGAAGTCTTCTTAGTCTCAGGGGATCCATTGCCCTAGAGTACCCCTTCCCCCTTTGCACTATAAAGGGAGGCTTGTGGGTTGCTCTGATGTTCTCGTAGAACTGTTTGCAGGAACTGGGCAATTTTTTTGGCCATGTACACTTGTGGGCCTCCACATTAAACTCAACCTTGTGTCACATTTCTCCTTGTAGGGAGGTGAATAAATACCTTCGTCTCTGTCGAGAATTTGTCCTCTGGTCACAAACTGTGTACTAGTCTTAGGGTACCCATTGTCCTGAAGCAGCACCTCCTCATTGCACTAAAAGGAGAGGGTTATCGGTTGCCCTGATGCCTTTGTGATACTTTTTACTGGAACTGAGTAATTTTTGTTTTTACCCGCATGTACACACCTTGGCCCCCACATGAAACTCGACCTTGTGTTACATTCCACTATTTAGGAGTGGCAAATAAATATCTACAATAGTTATACCAACAATTTTCTGGCAACTGATGGTCCAGTACATCTTCTACTCCAGATAGAATTATGAGCAGATACTAGAGTTTCTCATACAAGTTTCCTGAGTGTCTACAGGTGTTGCTGGGTGTGGAGCCTTTCTTAAATCTATGTTCATACTGCATTAGTTGTTATTACTCCATCAATTCTGTACAACTCCTAGCCTAATTTGCTTACATTTACTCTTAATAATGGCTTCCTAGCAAAGTGTAGGTGTCATTGGTGCCTTGTAGTGCCAACACAGGTCTTTTTTGATTCAAGAAAAAGTAGAAGAGTTGAGAAAACTCTACAGTTTGTTACACAGAGAGTAGTAGTAATTCTTTGTAAGTACAGTCCCATATTAGTTTAATTAAATATACCTGTATCTATTTCATTTATATTAATAAGCTGTAGTTTATCATAGTCCTTATGCTTTAAAAATATAAGATAAGTGCATAAGATAGTGGGTCAGAGGTGTTTTAATGAATTAATATTACATGACTTCTGTTTGTCTGGCAGAATGGATAACCCAGCATGGTTCGGGCACCAATCGAATACCTATATCTTTTATATCCTCAAGTATTCTTTTACTTGTCCCATTTATATTTTTTCATCATTGTTCCTATGTTCTCCCTCAAAAAACTTTTCCCCTCTTTCATATCTTAATCTAATAGTATCTTCAGAATATTTACAAGAGAATACAATTGTCTTTTTGACCACTTGTATTTAAAATATTTTGAATCTAAAAGCTTTTCTTTTTAATGGTACAAATTACAAAGAGATGCAAATTATACATACAATCTAACTTTATGATTGTTATTGTTAGTGATTTCCTTTAACTTGGATGAGGATTTATACCCATTTCATTACTTTGTAAAATGACATAACTGACAATACAGAAAGAATCGGATGCTCACATGAGGCTAACGCAATCAATACAGCTGCTCAACACTGTTGTCTTTGAGTACAGTGTTGCCAAATGACTAATATTGTTGCATAAAATTACATGTGCATAAATTCTGCCCTCTTATCCATAGGCTTGCATCCTTTATGGAACACCTTATATATTTTCCTTTTTTTCATCTCATTTCATTATATCACTTCCTCATTGCTTTTCATTTTTCTTTTAATGTATAAATTTTCCATAATTTCTTTTTGTATCCACTTCAGTATTTTTATTTTATCCCCCTTTTACTGCCTTACATTTTATTGTTACATCTTTTTTTTCAATCTCACCAATTAGGTTGGCACTTATTACTACTTCTCTTTCCCACTATATTTTTCCTTATCTTTTTATTTCATTATTCATTCACTCATTTTTAAATTCTCTGTCACAATGTTATCAAAAATCTACCTGTGTACCCATGCCATCATAAACGATGGCATATATGAAATATAGGGATACGCGTTTTATACGTGTAGATAATAGACAAAAAATTATGCAAGAGATGCAGCTCTTTATATGATCAATCATTAGGTTACGTCCCTTTAGCAGAAATGTTTATATAATTGATTCAGGGTTTCACAGACAAAAAATAAATATACAAATACACATGGTGTATCAGTATCATAGATGGAGTTGAAATTAGTTTACCACTCTGTGCCTGTAACATTATAGATGTATTACTTCATTTAATTTGATTCTGTCTGATAATGTACACCTCTAGATGAGTGGACTTTGAGGTGATGACTGATTCTTGCTCTGGGAGAAACTTCCCGTCTCATAGTGCGTTACTGATATTACAGTCATGATGTCGCTGTTGATTTTGGTTTCTATAATTCCAGTCGTCGATGTTCAGTTTGCAAAGCTTTCAAACTTCCACCCGGCTTCTTCGAAACAAAAACATCTACTGAGTTGACTTCAAAATCATATTTTCGTAGGGCTAGCTTTGGCCCTGCCCGAATGTTTGTCAGGTATTCTCTTTTTGTGAATGTGAGTGTGTGCACATTGAGCATGGGTCCCTTTTTTGTTCTGTTATTCAAACAGCTGGAGGATTTCCCACAGACATAAACCACCACAACATTTTCTTTGCATTCTTTTCATTTTTTCAAATCTTTTTATTACATTTTTTTTATACATCAGAAATTAATCTTGCTTGTGTTTTGGGTTTGTTTTCCTTTTTTTTCTTTTTTTTTTTAACTACAATTATTAATCATCGATTTACTCATGTTACTCTTCTGTGATGGAGAGTAAGTTTGTTAGAATTTTTTTGACAATATAAAAAAATGATAAAACAAGCCATACTTCTATTTCATATTAACACAATTTCTGCAAATTTTATATTGTGTATATAATGAATAAATTTGTAGATATATAAGTATTATCAGTTTGGCTCAGTTGGTAAGAGAACTACCTAGCAATCACTTGTTCTTGATATCAAATCACTGTAGAGAATTGTAAATTTTTAGTTTAGTTAAACATGTATGGGGTAGACAAATAGTGAAGAATTTACTCTCCTAAAATAAGTGAGGATTGTTCTTGTTCTCACTAAGGTGGAAAAATAAAGTCAACTTTAACTAGTGTTTGACAAAATAAATAACTTGAAATTTAAAAGGAGTAACTTTGATCTTGATATAAAAATTTGAATTTCCAAGTATGAAATTAAGAGTTAAACTTAATTCAGTTGATATTATTACCTCATATTTCTCTTCTATGCCACTGAAAAGGTGAAAAATTATTTCTATAAGTTATTAACATGTTCAGCACCAAAGGACATGAATGAGTGTTTTCCCTAATTTACCTGTTCAGTGCCCCACTGCATGTTGGTGCTGAAGGTGTTAAAAAAGCTTTTTGTTGTAAATTAACCATTGGTCATTGTCTAGACAACTTACAGTTACTCGTTCACTTGTGAAACTAACAGCTTGGTCAATTTCACTTGTCGGTATGATTTTATTTGATCTAACTTAACTCTGCTGAGAAATTAACAATCACGTTCACTATATTAACACATCCACACAAGGAAATAAATCTTGGCAAAGGATGATGTGTATAATTATTTCTGCCTACTAAGTTGGACAAAGGTTATATATTCACCCATGTCCGTCTTTCCATGCAATATCTCCAAAAGTTTCAAATAAATTTCAATGACATCTTATGGAAGTGGACTGAAGAAGAATTGATTAAATTTTGACATTTATTAAGGTATTGTTTTTTTAATTCTTTTAACTTTGCAAGATAAGACAATTTTTTCAGCTTTTAGGATGTAATAAAACAGTAATGATAAAGTTACCAAGAGAAATAAGCAAGTGTTGGAATGAATCTAGGTTCAAAGGGATGTCTCTGATGGATAATCATGTCAAGCTTTTGTCACATAGTTTGGGTTCTGTAACCTGATTTTTCAGTTTTTAGTGATAATGGCATTTGTGGAGGTATGCACCCTCTGAGTGTGTGTAAAGAAATTCTCATTCGTAACAATCATCTCTGATTAGAAGACATTTTTTTTTATTGTTCAGTAAAATACCAAACATAGCATGTTTCTAGTTATTTTTTTCAAGAAGAACACAATTTTTTATTAATATTTATGACTTCAGAAAATTCATTTTGTGCTTGGTATTTCATACAAAAAGATAATGAGATCTTTATTTTTGATTCATAACATTATATCATGTGTATTTTTACAACTGTTATTTACACTTTGTTTTTAATCAGTGATGGCTGCTATCCTTGTACACCACCTCCATCCCCAATGGGATCTTTGGAAGAACTCTCCAGTGAGGGACCTCTTGTACACATTCATATAGTGTTGGTTGATAGTAAATGCCCACAGTTTCATACAGTTCATAAAAAAGTAAGTCTATCATTTGTTATTTCATTAATTTTAATAAATTGAAAATTTGTTTCAATTAAATTTACCAAAAGGTTATTGGATTTCCCGTCTTTCAGAAACCATTTTGACATGTTTTTTTTTCTTTTCCCTTCTCATTTTGACAGAATCACTTTCTTATTTTATTATCTTTTCATTTTTTGAACAAAAGTTCTTTTTTGTACAATGTTCCAAGTGCTGCAATCTAATATTTTTCTGCTGTTTCTGGTTGGTGGGTTTCTTAACAAAATTTGGAAAGTGCCTTATAATTTAGCTGCAGTTAAGTCACATGACCTGTGTGTTTTGTTAAGATAATAAGGGTGTATCAATTCTAAAATGTTCTCGGTTTTTCTATGGCAGATAATAGAGGAGGGGACAAAGACTCAAATTGTTGTTGTCTCCATTGTGAGATTTAAACAAGGAATTGAATAAAAGTAAAAATAAAAGTGATCATTCCAAGGAAAATTATGAATCACCACTACCTATGTATGCTGATTTTTACCTCGTAAATGAAGCAGTAGTAGTAGTAAAATTGATTATCTTTATAAAGATATTATAAGTAAAGTTAGGATCATAGATTTATGATAAAAAAATTGAAAAAAGGGTGATGAATAAGTTACTTATTCTTGCCTTTTTGGGGCTGCAATCACTAAAAAGTGCAAATTTTCCTATAACAAATATGAATGTTGTCAAACAAACTAAGAGACTAATTTGAAATAATCTTTCTTCATAAATTGCCCCCACCCCTGAAACCTATTCAGGTGGGAATTTTTAAAAAAACACAAAAAAAAAGGATTTTCCCTACTGGTATGTGTTCAAAATTTCAAGTTTCTACTATGAATGGTTATGGTTGGGTGAAGGAAGTCTGGATATATAGAATGCATGAATAACCTAAACGTAGCAAAAGTAATTAAATTGATCTGTCGTGGGTAGCAGTGATTAACAAAGGATGCCTTGTATATTATACAAATCATGATTTCATCCGTAGTCAACGCTATGAACTATGCAAAATTAACCAAAGAATTGGATGAAAGAAAGACAAAGAGAATAGAGAAAATATATGGATAAAAATACAAAGTTCTGAAGGTAGATTTTAGAACTTATCATTTTTTTCCATCTAGTACCACTTCTTTATTGACTTTGAGAACATCAATCATTTCTCCTGTTTGAATTTCTTTCACAAATTCAAATCATTTATGGCTGTGAAATTATGCACCAAACATCTTTTATAATTACCTTTTGGTCTTACATATGAATCTGAATTGTCATTTCTGACATTTCTAATTTCAACGTCTAAGTTAATTAAACAGAAAAGAAATGGTAACTGTTTACTCTGCATAGTATCTTAGCTTTTCGAGATTTGTATTTGTTAGATCCTACCACCACTAATTTGGGGGCTTTTTAAGTTCAGGGATGATCATCTAGCTTTTTATACCCTAATATACAGTTTTCATACTTGTAAAATTGGGGATGATTGTGTACATGTAACCCAAACTATTAATACAGGTATACAATCTCTTATCCCAAACACTTGGGATGAAACATTTTTCAGAATTCGGAATTTTTTCTATTTCAAAATGGCATTGATATATAAATAAAAAATGACAAATGCTTCCTTTTTTTTACTTCCCACTGTTGGCTTTAAGGGAGCTCTTTTTTACAGTTTCACAGTTATAAAAAAATCACTGGAAGTCAAACAAAATATCTGTGAGCAGAAGAGGCACATCTGACTATTAAGAATACTGAGACACAACAGCGTGGTGTGGGTTGAGCCATGGCTGTCTTTAAATACTAAATTGTGCTGTGCTTGATAAGACCCTGGAGACAATCTTGGTTGCGTGTTGGTTGTGTTTGGCACTAAACATGAACTTTGATGTAGAGACAACGTTCATGGAAAAATGTTAGTTTTTCAGACAAGAGATTGTATATCTAAAGCTTCCAGATGCTACCGTCTATTTATACACTACTCAACATAAATTTTCTACTTCTCTCCTATTTGCATTTCTTTATTTACTTATAAGATACATAATCTAAGCTGTGTTTCTTTTTTTAAATAATGCGTTTTTTAATTATTATTGTTAAAACTTCAATGTTTTTGATGTTTTCTTTAAATTGATTTTATTGTTATCTCCCCCCCCCCTTATTATTTCAGCTCAACCGTTCCATTGATATTGAGTTTAGCAGTTTAGACACGACAATCAATCTGCAGACGTGGGTTGTATTGCTTGACTTCCTTGGCCTTGGAGCAAAGTTCAAGGAGGTTGGAGCGCAATCCCCTCGGTATGCATCTGGCAGCAACAACTCCTCCATGGATACAGAAGGTACTCCTGTTTCTTCTTGGAAAATCAGTAGAGCTCTGAGCTTGTGGATCTATATTATAATGATCTGATTTTTGTGTGTGTATCTGTCAAGTGTTATGCCATTTAAACTATTTTACATTGGAAATAAAGCAATATCCAGTCCTACTGGGCCACCAGATCAAAGTAATTTTTTTAGTTTTTGAAAAATTGTCTGTCCAAGGGATATAACTCCACTTCTAATAACTGCTAATTACAGTCATTTCTATCTGTGCTTTCCTCTGTCAATCATGATACTTTTATGATAATTAATACTTATAATTAGCATTTTAAGTAATTATGATATAAATTTTATAAGTGGGAAGTGACCAAAGGTGGCTTTTAAGCAAGTTGTACCATTGATGTAATCTTACTGCCACATTGAAAACCTATGGGAGCAATCTGTTGCATTATTGCCCCAAATAAGCTCAATATTATATACTTTTCTCTATGCTTCTTCATGCTTTGTATTATATTGATCTGGTTTGACTTGTGTTGTAAATAATACAATATTACTGAATCTTTTTACATGTTTATCAGGACTTGTGTGATAATGTGATTTTGTGTTTCTTTTCTACAGAGAGTGCCATCCCATCTGAACAAGTGATTAATTCTGAGATCCGAATGAATATTGAAAGTTTAACTTTAATCCTGAACAAACCAGAATATGAACTCGCCCGAGCAAATGTATCCAAGTTCCAAGCAGATGTGACTTTGCGAGATGGTAACACACACCTTTCGGGTCAACTTGGTAGTGTTTCCTTATTGGACCAATCTCCATACGGGTACCTTTTTAGGGAGAAATTCATCAGTGTTGGTGATCAAGCATTGACATTTGATATATTCAAGCAAGTAGCTTTTTATTTTTTACATATTTTATTCATTTCTGCAATTGTATACCTCATTAGAATCTGCCTTTTTTTCCTTTTGTAATATCTTTCTTATTTTTATTGTATATATCTCTTCTTGTCATACATGATTATTTTCCATTTTCTCCTCAGATCATAGAAGCTTCATTTTCCTGGTTTTTTAGCAGGGAATGGGGGTCCAAAAAAGAGAATCATATACAAATAAATATGCAAATATTACCCATATAGAAGTCAACATAAATTTTGAGCAGGAAAAACCTTATTTTGGAATAACATAACTTATATACTTTCAACACTAGAATTAACAAAAAAGTAAAATGAAAAAAAATTGATTCAAGATATTTATTACAGAAAAAATAGATGACATGTATAAAGAATAAGACAGAAGATATCTTGTATGAAATGATAAACAAATTTGTTTGGGCAGGAGGAAGTCTATGAATTAAAATCCATGTGAAATAATATCAAAAGCTTATTATAGTCAAATCAATATTGAAATATTTTGTGCATTTTAGGTATGGAATTGAAGATCCTGGTCTGCAGCGGTCATATGATCTGAGAGTGACTTTGCATATGTCTACAGTACAATATACTTACACAGACCGATTCCAAAGAGAATTGTCAGCATTTTGTATGCATTTCTTACAACTGCATGATACACTTGGCAGATTTAGAGCAGCATCCATTGGGAAAAAGGTTGGTGGTATTTGTTTTCGATTGCAGTTTGTTCCTCAACTCTTTTCAGGTTTCTAATTTGTATCTGTTTACATGAATGTGCTGCTCAGGGAATGAATTTGTTGCACAATTTTTGCAGAAGTTTTCAAGATATAATCATTAGAGCAAGGGACTTTTTAGGGTTTTACTCAAAATTTATTTCTATTAAAGGTCAGCTGAAACAAAAAAATTATTTCTTCCAAATGGTGCACATTTGATGACCAAAATGCATCAAAAATTGTATTCAATTCTTTTTCTCACTATAGCCTACACATGGTTGAAAAATTAAAGTTTTCACCTGGGGGGGGGGAATAAATGTACATGACTTACGTCCCTTCACGGCGATCACTTGTGATGTTGCAGCTGACGATTTCTGCTAATTTCATTCTCCATGTCATTAACCATTAGGCCACCTGCGACTGATTTTCAATATGCTTGTTAAAACTGAGGAGTATACAAATACAAAATCTGTTATAATTACGACATGAATTATTATCATTCATTCCTTTATTTTTTCAATCAGATTACTCCCAGTATGATGCGAGCTGCCCGTATCCAGGTGAACATTGAAGCTGACAGTCCAGTCATCATGTTTCCTCACAGCTACAAAACGACTGAACTTCTTGTGGCAGAGCTTGGGCAACTAAAGGTCATCAACCGATTCTTGCTCGATGGCAGTGTAGGAACAATCAAAGCCCGACAGAAAAAAACAGTTGACTCAACCAATGATGGTTCTGGCTACCCTGACCAGTTTGAAAAACAAGCGAATGGCTCTGATTATAATCCAATGACTCAGAGTATTTTTGAGAAATCACATCCATCAACGTCTTCCGCACCTGCATCTGTTGATGTTGAGGTCGATCTCATGAACCAAAGTATTTACGGCAGTCTTGACCATGACATTCGGGAAGGGGAACTTGTGGCGCCATCTATGACAGAATCTAAATCCTCTGAAATCTTTGACCCAACTGAGAATATAACTGCAGCTGATACAAGTATTTTGCTTGCACCTCTTGAATGTGTCTCGCCTGGCAACTTCTCTGTGTTGGATAACCGTATCCAGCCAGAAATTAGCCGAGACACTCTATCCCCCACCATGGGCACAAAACTGTGTAAAAAGTTGAGTGCTCCTTTGTTGGCACAGGAAAAAAAGATGTTGAATCCATTCCAGCTGTCCGTGCAGCAAAGCATAGCGTTTTCCAGGCACGATCCTTCCACTCATATCTGCCTGCTGGACGTAATGTCTGTTACACTTACTGATATGGACTTCTACTCAGCCGAGCTGCGCAAAACCAGCAGTGGACCCGATGGGCCTATCTATAGCTTGGAAAGAGAGGTAATTGTTTGTTTTTTTTCATTTAGTGCAAAAAGTCATCAGATACACCTGGAAAAAAAATCAATTTCAACATTCTTATACCACTTCTAAATGGACAGAATTTGGACCAAAGATTAAAAAATACAATAACCAATAAGTATTACAAAAATCAAAAATCTTTGTTCCGAATTCTTTCAATTTCACATGTAACTAAAAGTGAAGCAAAAACATTTATTACCTGTAACAATTGTTCTAATTAATGAATCACGCTAAGTCAACCCTTTAATTCTTTAATTAATCACCACAAACTTTGCATAAGAGCCTTTTTAAATTGCATTCCCTGTACTTCTCTTGACTAGCAAACAGAAAAATTAATTTTACAAATAAATCGATGAAAAAGAAAACAAATTTCAAGTATCAAAAAAAGTAATATGTGATCCGAAAATTTTTCATTTATGAGTTGTTGCTTTTCAGCTCTGGAATTGACAAAAGAGTGAAGTAAAAAATTAATCAAAGAAATTTACCATCCATAAGCCTCTTGGATCTTCGTCTCTTATCTTGTAATAAACGTAACACCAATCAAAAATCACTTGAAACTTGTGGTCTGTTGCTTTTCATTCTATTCGAAACCATCAATCAAAACTGTCTCTAAAATTGTCAACTAGGCGGCTTTGTATATATCAAACATACAGGCCCCACTAATGGAAATTTATGCTTTTACTTATGTCTAGAAAGAAGTTTTTTCCAATTCTTTAAATTTGCGATGTAAGTTTATTCAAAATTTATCCCTTAATTTGTGTCGGGCATTTTCCACGTTTTTTTATTTTTTAAATCCAAACTTTCAAGTGATCACGCTCCAACGAAAGAGAAGTAATTTATTCATTGTTCACACTCTTTCCTAATTTTTTTATTGATCACCCCCAACACAGCATGCTGCCAAAAGACAGGTCACATGATGGTTTCTATGGATTGATTAATCAGACCAGTATTCATTTAGATCATATCATGAGATTTTTTTATTTGATTTCTGATGTTTTGTTTTCTAGCCTGGCAAGATCTTGAAGGATAAGTGTGAATTGCTGCTTCAAGTTGAACGCAATTTGGACCAAAGACTTAGTCACTCAGCCCCTAACATTCACATGACTGGGAAATTGTCTTCAATCCATGCAGTCGTCACTCTTAAACAATACCAACTGCTTCGGGGAATTCTTGCTCACAATTTGGGAGAGAAGCTTCCAGAATTTCAAAGACCTGTCATGACTTATTTGAAGGATCCCAGGAATGAGGTAAAAACTTGGGAATTTTTTTTCTCATTGCAATCATTCCTACTTACCGGATCTGTGGAAATTCTATGGATGCTGATAAATAAGGTTATCTGTTCTCTACCTTATCCATTCCAATTTTGTTGCTAATTTGAGTTTTTTGACCCTTCTCCCCTAAAAAAAGAAATTTGCCCCCTTTCACAGATTATACACTTGACCAGAACTGAAGTATCATAACACATTTTTCAATTGAGCTCATATGACTAGAGGAATGTTGTATTATATATTAATTTCTGTTACTGTTGGCAGGTTATTTTGAATGTGTTCAGTACCTTTAGTCAAGTATCTTGATGCATATTTTAGCAAAGAATATTACATATAATCTTGTATTCGACTTTTAGCTGGTGAACTCTTGCTTCAGCAATGCAGTTGATGTTTGAATAAATGAGTCCTTCAAAGACCTGATCAATGTAGGTTGTTGATGATGTCCTCTATTCCTCGAGGTAAAAGTGGAAGCCTGCACAGAAGATGAGATTCCAGTGCTACAGAGGCTGCTTTGACAACCTGCAGTGTTCTCTTGGCTCTAATGGCATGGCAAAATCAGATATGACTGGGTGTTGTGAGTTTCAGGAGGGTGCCAGATCAATCGTCTTTTGATGCCTACCTATTGCAGATCTCTACTGTGGTCTATCTAGGGTCGTTCCTCCCTGATCTTCTATCTTCCATGTCTAACCTCCAAAGCAGTGGAACAGGGGTTGGTAGACAAGAAAATTGAACATGTCAGAGAAAGGTTAACAGGTGCTACACCTTAACCAAAGTTGACCAGGAACTGTGCAAGGCTGAAGCATTTAGCTCCCTGAAATATCCTTGTATACTTAAATGGGATTTGCAGATTAAATTGAAGGATATAAATGAGTTTGAATCAAATATTAAGACAAATAGTTGAAAAGGATAAGAAAAATAGTAATCTGATTTGAGTTTTCTTTCATCAAATATAAGATTGTATATTTTATAAGTTTTTTTATCTTTTCAAATTTTGTATTAGCCCTTACCGAGTGACATAGTATGGACAAACATGCTGATGGAGATTGACCTTCGAAACATCACAGTTGAGTTACTTTTTGACCGAAGCAATGGGTCTGACAATCCATTGGCTCGCTTTGATTTCATCCACTCCAACCTCTTGGTCAAAATTCGATCCAATGGCACAAAGGATGTGGACTTAGTTTCAGATGAAATCCGTGCGGTTGATACACGATACAAAAGTAAGTCTGTCTTTTCTTTTTACCTGGAAATCTATTTGAAAATTGCACTGATATATAAATATAATATGGTGTCACTTTATATAAGATGGTTCATTATATAAGGCAAGTGGGTTGTGAACCCCAACATTTTATCTACATATACACTCAGATTGTCTAGAAAACTGCAAATAAATCTGAATTCCAACAAAAAACTCACTTGATGACTAAATATTAAATTTCTTCAATTTGCAATCAGCATATGATTACATTTTTTAAAATTTAAAAAAAAAAATTTTTTTTTTTACACACAATCTCTTTGATTTTGTGCTGAAAACCTCTTTGTTCATCGATGAACTTGTTTGGCACTTACAATTGACTCCTGATTATCAATGGTTAAGATATTTCGCAGTTGTCTTTCTTTGACCCTAACACCAGCAATATAAAAGGGGACTACTATATAGATCATTTTGTAGTTATTCATTGCTATTATCTTGGTATAGTATGCTACCCAGTTCAATTGAATTAAATGCTATCCTTTTTTTTCTTTTCTTTTCTTTTTTTCTAGCTGAAAAGAATACTTGTTATCCAGATAGAATATTCACTATAAAAATACTGTATAAGATTTTGTAAATTACCTTTCAATCAAATCGATGTTGATCCTTGTATGTGTGTGTGTGTGTGTATAT
Source organism: Thysanoteuthis rhombus (assembly GCA_963457665.1). NCBI lineage: Eukaryota > Metazoa > Mollusca > Cephalopoda > Oegopsida > Thysanoteuthidae > Thysanoteuthis > Thysanoteuthis major. The sequence continues at coordinate 48,218,298 of OY735216.1, read as the reverse complement.
ATATATATATATATATATATATATGTATGTATGTATATATATATATATGGTTTGTCTAATGAATGATAATGCATTTAAATTTTGTGATTGTATTGTCATGTCAATTTCAATCATACATGAATGGACACTCAATTCACTTACTTTCGAAGTTATTAAGGGCACAAACCTTGGCACCCTTGAAAAAGAACACAGTTCTAAAGAATAAATGAGTCAGGTGAACAGACAAAAAAAAAATAGTCAACATAGGTTTCTTCATCTTTTATGCAGTTCTACCTGGCTATCTATGTATGCACTGATAAAGCTAGAGGGCTGAAAGGTTATTCATTTACCTCTCATTATGTCTGGAAAATAAGTTGTTTTTTTTTTTGTTGTTTTTTTTAAATTCAGATATTTAGTGATCACTGTCCAATAATTGATCAAAACCCCCGTGCAATATGGCATCCTACCAAAAGACGATGATCACTTGATGATTTCTATTGAGTGATTTATTAGAATTGTTTATTCCTGTTGTAAGTTCCTCTTGTTACAACCCACTTTCTATTTTGTTTTCTCTCTCTTTTAGACATGTCTACAGGCAAAGCCCCCAGTGTCTTCTACAATATCCTGCAACCTTCAAAAGAAGCTGATGGCACCAGTAAACTCCAAATGGAACTTTACTTTCAATTCACCAGTCAAGTAACTCTCTTCACTGTGTTGCTCAACAACATGCGACTTATGTGTATCTTTGATTGGTTACTTGCAGTCAACAATTTTCTCACAACACCAATTGATGACCCTTTTTCTGGTAGGTGCTGCTTCTAAAACTGGGTAAATAAAAAGCCCTTGAGGGAATGCTCCCACCATAGAAATAGAGTACTCGACCATTTAACCAACAAATTTGGGACCAGGGCTAACCAGGATTTCTGAATTTCTAGGCTATGTCTAGATATACCTTTTAATATAAAATAAATATCAACAACAAAATTGTATTCAAAGCTGGATCTGATTGATTTTTTTTTTAATCCACTTGATATTGTTGAAATATTTAATAAAATATTTGAAGTATACAATAAAAAGTAAAGAACTGTTTATATCATGTTCAAATTAATCCTCTTCAAAAACAGGATCTCTTTAATCAATATTAATCCACTAATCTTTATCTGAAGACAATTCAACCATAAACCCCAAAAATTTAAACAGAGTAATGCTGCGGCAAACTACTATGAAACCAGCCTGATTCCAAAATAGCCAGAATTTCAGAGATCATCAGCCTGGGTAATATATGAAAATTGGTGAACCGTTATTATTAATTTCTTACTATTATTTACCTTAATCTTTTTTACTTGTTCTTTATCACAACTTTATTCAGGCTGTTGATATCTGGTAGTAAGTAAACTGCATAGATTGGAAATAAAGAATAAGCTCTCAGTGCGATTCCAACTCTCATACTGCCTACCAGAGGGAAGCCTACTTCAATGCACCTGCTGCTCTACTAACTTAGCTATGAGAACTTCATTGGCTCGTAGAAGTCTTAATCTAATTTTTAAATCTATTCTCTATCCAAATATCTTCTGTGTCATTTTTGTTTTGGCTGATTAAAAATGTGCCTGATGACAAAATGCAGGAATAGTAAGGTTCAACTCGTAGTTATAATTTTAAAAAAAAAAACTTACTTGTATTTTTCAATTGCTGCATTTTATTGGTAGATTCTAAATCCCAAGTTCCTAATGAAGATGATGAGAACAAATCTCATGAGCCAAACAAAGACTCAGTACCCTTACTACGACCCCACAGTCCCCTGAACATCTCTCAGGGAATAGTCACACGACGACGGCCAGCCATTGAACAAGTGAGTATCTTTTATGAAAGTGTAAATCTTTTAAATTGGGCTTTTGTTTTTAGTTTTGATTCATCACTCACATACTTGCTCGATACAGTTATGTTACTTTTTGATTCATACTATTTCTTAAAAATCAAATATCAAAGTAAGAGGTATAAATTCTGATCAAAGCTACTCCCGTGGCATATTGTGGTAAACCTTTCAAGTATTCTTAATATTCAATTCACTAAAGTTTCATATCTTTAAAAAATCATGTTCATGGCTGAATTCCTAGATGTTTTGGAGCAGTTTCAAATGGATCATGAATTTAAGTGTTGATTTCTCAGTTTATTGTAATTTTTATTTTTCATTATTTGAATGTTATTTTTAGTTAGTTGCATTTAAAGTTGATACATAAGAAGCTTGGAAGGGAAAGGGGCTGATGGCTGTTACTGATACAATGTTTTATCATATTATATATATATATATATATATATATATATATATATATATATATATATATATATATATATATATAATATGATTATTTTGACCAAGTAGTAAATTTGTTTCTCTCATTGGTTCTTTGCAATTTTGTTGCATTGACTATAAATGTTCCTCTGTGCTTCTTTTATTAGGTGGAAGTACCTTTTGAGTTGAAGGTAAATGTGAGAAACACACAGTTTGTGGTCGTCGCAGATATGTCAACATGGGATACTGAAGCCGCTATATTGAAGGTAGGTCAGCTGGTGCACACAATACATTGCATATATAATATCTATAACTATTCATCGTTTGATGGGAGAGAAATGTTTGATTGAAAGCCATTTGAAATAAGTGCTTATATTATTATTCAAAATAAATTTAAATTCCTGTCTGATTGTGTAAATAATGTGGCAGCAATTTTTCTTCAATAAATCTTTCATTAAACCTGATAGACAACAAATATTTTTTCAATCTTTTAGCAACTTGTAAGGACAATACTTACATTCATTGGACCCAAACATTTGTTCATTTGTTCGCAAAGTTTTGACGATTCAAAGATTTTTTGTGCTAAATTGATCTTGAAAAAATGTCAAAAAATGTAAATTTGACTTAAATGACTAAAAAATCCTGAAAATAGCACCAATTGTTGTATTTCTGTGCTGCCAAATCAAGAAATATGCTAATATTAGTGCAAAAGGCAACAAAGTTACTGAAAAATTGTAAAAATGTTCCTTGTCTGCCATATTTAAACCTGTATACATGTAGATTTTGATAACAATACCGTGAACTTTGATCATAGTAAGTGGATGATTTTAAATTCATTTTAAACTGTGTTTAGGACCAACTGATTTTGATAACAATAAACATTTAATAATATCATCTGTGATTATAATTAAAAGGCTTCCTCTGTTTATGATGAAAGTAATGAAAATGATACTTTTGCTTCAAATCACAGTGGATGTTATTAAAATTAATTCATACAACTACTGCTGCGAAAACAACAGTAGTTTCTCATAGCCTACATCAGATGATGACCCTTAGATCAGGCATGGTTTTGGGACTAGGGCATCATTACCAACAGCCTAGGTGCCCCAGCAGTATCTTATAATACCACAAGTTGGTTCTCCATCTCAGTGTCAGAAATTCCAGATCCGTGCATATATATCCTCTGCCTGATCTTGGTACCTGTTGATATATTCCTCCTATTCTGTTGATGATAATCCCAATCTAGTCAGGTATGTTGAGGCTGAGTTGGCAATAAAACCTTGACATCCAATTAGATATATTTTGTCCAGCTGTGTTTCATGTATTGTTCTTGCAGATATTCATACTTTTCCTAGTATACTTGACTGACATCAGACAATTTTGCTGTTTTTTTTTAATAATCTTTTTTAGTGCACGGCTGTACTTCGTTTCCGGCCGAAGGCGCAGGATTTACCTCTGTCTTGCAGTCTGCAGAGTCTTGAAGTATTTTCTTGCTTTCTAATGGAAGAAGAAGAGACGGCACTGTCTATCATCGATCCTACCAGTGTAACCATAGAGATGAATGCCAATCCATTGCCTGATCGAGGTGTATCACGTATAACTGGATTACTTGATGCTCCAGCAGTTGAGCACCCACTTGTACTGGAGGTAAGATGCATGTTGCTGAAAATATGCAGCCAAGTTTTTCTTTTTTTCTATTTAAGTATATTTCTTTAATTTTACACAAATTCGATTTAGTCCAACCTTACTCAAGTGATCTGATCTTGCAGACTTGCAAGGTTTTTTTTTTCTTTTTCTTTTTATGATATATCAGGGTCTGTGGTGAATTATCATTCGTACATAATCAGTAAGATATTAACTTAACATTCTTGATAATGTTCTTTATCGGAAAAATATAATGAATTTTTTAAAAATTGATAATTTTTTATTTATATTAATTTTGTAAACAAGTAATAAAACATCGCAAAATTAATAAAAAATAATAATAAAAACAAACCAGCTTTGTTGCTGAAATATCAAAAACCTGTTAATAAGTGATAAAATGACAAATTATAATGTGTAAATTAGATTGAAAATGATAACCATGTGCATGTTTCTAACGTGAAAGATGAGTCTGCTTCTTTTTCATCTTATCTAATCGTGGTTCAATCAAAGACAATGCCTCATGCAATAGTGAATGGATATCTATTTTATTTTTATATTACTGACATTCATGTCTAAGAAGCTCTATATAGTTTCTCTATTGTAAAATAATGCCCGAATGTGGCCAATAACATCATCTAGTAGTATATGCTTTAAACATCATTAGTGAAGATGTAAAAACAAGCTGCATATTGGCACTGGTGCCTGTACAACACTTGGCGAGTTGCACTGACGTAGTCTTCTCTTATGTTTTCCATTCTGCTTATTGTGTTGAATGATTGATTTTTGAATATTTTATTTGTGCATTTCAGGTAACGATGAATGTGCTGAACATTCGTTTATCATACAACGACATGAAAATGTTCATGGCTGTTTTTGATTCTTTGCCTCAACAAGCAATCAATGCTCGAACATTACAAAATATCCATTTCAAGTTCCCAGGTTTGTAAAATCTTAGATTTGGCAATAGTCTTTGATTAGAAACCGTCAACCAAAACTGTCAACATATGTTTCTTTAGTGTTTAATTGAACTGGCTAATGTATGTGGTCACCTGTACAGGCGGCATCGATGGATTTAGAGAGCTGAAAATTATGTCTACAAAAAGCATTTTTTTATCCCCCCCCCCCAGGTTTTCAGTGAAGGAGTTCTGAAGCCTAAAATTTAAGTTATAGTAGAAGTAGACCACTGTAGTATAGACAGATGGTCAAAGTAATCAATAACAACAGGTATACTAACTTCATTTGCCTTTACATGTTATTATAGTTAATAATACGGATATATTCCAATGGTAATAAATTACTTCAACAAAATTATATACTCTGATTGCAGAAATGTGTATGCCAGAGTAATGATAATATCTTAGTTGTCAACAACCTTTTGAATTTACACACATCCAGCTAGTATCTACTATTCATTATTATTAAGAGAACATACTTCTATAAGGATCTAAATACAATGGGTACAACATTAGAAGAAAGTTATCTTGATGAGATAAAAAGTAATAAATTATTTTTTAGTGTCTAAGTCAGTCTCGCTAAGATGATGAAAACTGTATCAGAGACAGTGGGGTAATAACCATTCGGCTGAGTATAGCTTAAACCAAGGTGCCTGGAAAGGAAGGGCTCAAAGTGCAAAAAAATGGTTTGATTAAGTATTTTAGATTCTGTAATTGAGTCAAATAACTTTGATATTATACATGTAGTACAATATACATAACACAATGATATTAGTTATTTGACCTGACTTAACATCGCTTTCATTGATTTAACATGGGGTAAGGTAGGGGGAAAGGTCAAGGGGGAGCCTTTTTAAAAACTCAGCTTAGGGGCCCTAGTGGTGAATAATCTGTCACTGATAGGAGAGGCTGGATCACTGTTAATATCAGATTGTGTCCATATCCCCTCCGTGTTGATTCCATTGTTTGTATGTTAGGTGTAGATATCTGTTCAATGAATATGCAACTCTTAACAAAGTGCTTTTAGTATTTATTTGTTCTTTGCAGAGACTGTAAAATGCACTACAACCAGCCGAGAGATGATGCCATTTGGAGAAAGTTCTGTGGATGCACCTGCCTCTCCAAAACAAATAACGCCTGGTTCCCCAGGAAGTCCAATGAATCGGAGCTCTCAGCCTGAAACCTACATATCGGTGAGGCGCTCCAGTGAGACCCATTATCAAGGTCCCCTCACCCTCACTGGTATTGAGGTAAGAACACTTGAATTGATTTTTTTAAAATATCAAGATAAAGAAATTTTATCATGAAAAACACAAATGATCCCAAGTAATCATAAATTAACTTTGAAAACAAAAAGTTATTATCTTGTTTTCTATTGTATAAGTAAGAGGGAGGATATCTTATGAATTTTTTATCAATTGGTTCTGTGGCAAATTTCTTGGATTCATTTTTTTTTCTTCACCCATTTATCAATTCTAATGTTAAAAAGCTGCGATTCAAATATAAGTGAAAAATGCCTGATCACATTACTTTCTTGTTTTTGATGTTTCAAATTTCTTTTTTTTTTCACATATTTATTTATTTAAATAAATTTTTCCATTAGGACCCCTCCTCTTCCCTGCTCAAAAACCTAGACCTTCTCCTGCTCAAAATCCTGGATCCACCCCTGTAATACCTAAATTCTTGTCCACAAGTTGTTTGAAATAGATGAAAATAAATTTAATGGTGAAAATGAAAATCAAACTTCAACTGTAAACAAACAATTCTAAATTAGTCCGATTATAATTAGTGTAACTTTTCTTTTTTATTGGTTCCTCAATCCCTCTTTTAGGAAAGCTAAAATTTACTTACGTTAGTCTTCTTAAATTTATGATATCTTATTTGCTGAAAATTGTTTTTAGCCTTTAGCTTTATTGTACTGATTTACGATGTAACTTTGTCGTTGATTAACACTTTCAATGCTACTCATTTTTCACAGTTAAACTCTCCATAGTCTTTTTTTTTTAAATATGAAACATCACACGGATGTAAAAAAAATTGCTGAAAATAAATGATGCAAACTTATTTTTAATCACTACTAATTATCTTCTTTACCTCTGCCAACAAAGTTGAAAGAAGTATATTCATTCACTTGTGTTGTCTATCTACACAATATCTTCAAAAGTTTTTCATAAATCTCAATGAAAATTTAGGGAAGATCGGGCTATGAGCTATGGAAGGAGTGATTAAATTTTAGGCTGGATCCAGAAATTTGTTTGTGATTGAGAAATATTTATCTGATTCTGCTTCAAATAAAGTTGGGGAGGGGGGGGCTTTGTCTCATATTAGTGATTAATAGAAATTTTCATGACCAAAAACTCATGATAAAGGGAAACCTTGGATTTAAACAATGAAAACTGAAGACCATCTTTATAACTGATGGCAAAAAATGTGTTTGGGGAATGTTTTTCTATTGTGAAGATTTTTGTAAATAGCATTCCAGGATCACAACTGCTAAATATGAAGATCTTCATTTTTTCATTTCTTTACTTCGTACATAGACAAAGTTTTTCTATACATACATTTGATAATGAGAATGCTGTTTCATTGTGAATACCAACTCGTTACATCAGGGATGTGTAGAGGGCTCTGTCTGAACAGGAAGTAGAGTACTGCTAGAAAAACAAAGATCTTTGTATTTTTTTGACCCAGGAATGCTAGCTACACAAATCTTTATAAAAAGCACTGGAGGTGTTAATACACATATCCACTACTGATCTTTTTATTTTGATCTCTTCCAGGTGAAAGCTGGTTCCATCTGCATATGTCTTATTGATGATTGTAAAGACGCAGATGTACCTTTGGCTGAAATCTCCTTTAATCGTAAGTTGGTCCAATTCAAACATTTTTTAAATTTTTGTTAGACCGGTCATTTCAATTATTATATATGATTTAGTCAGACCATTTTCCTTGTCTTTGTTAATTTTTCACATTTGACCAGGATAGCACTCAGAGAAAAGCATGTAAGGTTCATTAAAGAAGTTACCCGAGGCTTAGATGTCAGGAAGGAGTAAACGGAGACAAAAAAAACCCAGATATGACTTGCATAGTAGGAGGCGTAAGGAACTAGTTTCATCATTACAGAACAAATGATGACTGAGGAAAATCAGTGGGTACACTGCCTAAATGTTGTGAAAAAATGAACAGCAAATAGTTCAAATAGACTATATATAATGAGTAACCATTTTGATGTTTTGTGTATGACACATTTAGATTTACTCATGTTTTACTCATCATTTACATCTGTTGTGTACTACTTGCAGAATTGGATCTTCATCAACATCTCTTACCCAAAAAAGCTGGTCGAGGTGTCTTCAAACTGGTTGGGGACTACTACAATCGCAAACTTTCTGGATGGGAGCCTTTTATAGAGAACTGGAAGTAAGTACAGCCAAGTTTTCTTTCAGCTTGTTTTTAGAAAGCTATTAAATTGAATTAACTCTCTATTTAGTTTTTATTTTCAGCAGATGAAATATTGTTTGATTTTTTAGTTGTTTTTTTTTAATCAGAACTTGACTGAAGCCTTCAATTTCCGAGTACCACCTTGAGCTAATTTCTAATTTCTGATTCATGCTGTTCGTAGAGTAATGGCCTGTGATGAGAAACAAGTAAAAAATTTTAATATTTTTTTTTTTCTTTTTTTTTCCCAGGTGTAATGCATGTTGGGAATTGACAGAAGGACTGGAAGAAAAGCTGGAAGTGAAGGTTGAATGTGAGTAATAATTCATCCCACTTCTGATTTTGACCTTTTTTATGTTTCAATTTATTCTAACTTGTTGACAATGCTTAAGACTTAATTGCTAGTGCAGGTAAAGTGTTATTCATTATGTAAAAATTTATGAAAGTAATGCATTTTCAATTTTTGCAAGATTATCTAAGTTATTTCCTATTTTTCATTAGTATCATTAAGTAAAAATAACTTATTTTACACCACTCAGTCCCCCTTTCACCCCAATCGTGTTGTGATAACCACTGTTTTTTTAATTTTTATTTTAGCCATTGAATGTCTAAATCTAAACCTGACTAGTGCCTTCATTGACCAGTACACCAAAACCAGACTCAAATGGACAGAAGATTACTACAAAAATGCTGAAGAAAATAAGTAAGTATACTTTCTTACAATAAAAATGCAGTTTTATTTTCAAGAACCAAATGCAAAATGGATTGTAGTGTTTGTAGTCCTTAGATTTTTATGAATGTTATTAAAGACAATTTGAAATGAAAATGTAATTTACTTTTTTTTCATTTATTTGAAAATAATTAGATTAAGAATTGGTTTATCTTAGTATTTTGATAAATACATTGACTATAGAATATGTTTTAGACTACCATTAGTTATGTAATGCATCCTGTAATCCAGTGCAGGAACATTGGAGCACTGTAGATGATTTCATCATGAGGGTGTCCAGAGCAAGATAGTCTGATGGAGTCCATCCTTCTTCAGACTGGTTTTGGAATCAGTTGTCCATCTCCTAGACTGGTTGCTAACCATAGATAGCCCTGTCTGCCTTGCTATTCACCTAGAGATGAAGAGATCGATCTATGCCTTTTCAATGAGCATTTGTGTGAAGTGAACATAGTGTCAGCTGGAGTTTGAACCCTGCTTGCTGGTTTGGTTCACTGTACAGATAACCACCCTGCATCTGAGCAAACTTAACATTAGATGATGACAAAAATCCAATGTCAACTGATGAGATTAGGTACCTTGAAATAAGATAAGAACCAAACTCCACCAGCAAATATTGGCTTGCAGAAAGGAATTTGTGATGTAAGCAAATTTCTATGCATTGATCGACATCTAGCAGAATGCTAGAAAGTTACTAAAATGTTGCAGAAACACTTACAATATTCAATGAAACTGGCCGGCTCCTGTCTGCAGGTCTGGGCCTCTGTTGAGTTTTATTTCCAGACTTGAACCTATTGAACCAATGCTGAACAGTTAACTCTGAAATAGTGTCCACTCAAAGTGTTTCATGTTATCAGCAGCTTGAGCAGCAATGTGTCTAAATTTGAATTTGTTCTAGAAAATAAGTCTAAATTCTTGGGTTAATGCCATAGCTGTTTAGGGGTCAAAAACCTCTAATAATAATGAATTATATCTATATCTATATTGAATCTGCAATTATTCTCTATAATGTAAAAAAAAAATTCAATATTTTGATATTATCTTGAAAGCTATTTAGTATTATGTTTTGTGAAGTTATTGCTATTCACAGACAAAAAAAAATTATGTCAGTTGAAGATAAGCTATTGTATTCAATTAAAATCTTTTGAATCTTTTATTGTGAATCATTGTTATCTTGGTGTATTGTTTTAAAATATTTGAGACTTTTTTTTTTTGTCTAAGATAGTACTAAGTTATTTTGCTTCACTTGTATTTTCCTCATTCTATATTTTGATCCATGGATTTTTTTATAACAGGATCTCTGCCAAAGACAGCGTGTCGTTATCAAAGCAGACAGTAGCCAAAAGATTTGGTCTTCAAAAACGTATTCCTTTCGTGCCTTTTGTGATTCGAAATCACACAGGTTTACCTTTCCATTTCCTCACGATGACAACAACACCTGCTTGGTAAGTTGACTCTATCCTTTTAGGTTATTTTCATCAATTTCAATTGTATTTTCTTTGCTATAAATCGTTTAGAAGCTAATTGGATATGTGTTTTGGGTTTTTTTTTTATATATCATTGTGGAATTTTTTCAACTATGTATTCTTTTCCCCAAACTAGGTTTATGAAGTCTAATCCATTTCAAATCATTTTTTCTGATCAAATGCATCTCTGTTGAATGTTTGTCAGTTTTGGGAATGTTAGTTATATTGCAGGGTTTCACTATGTTGCTGGTCTTATTGGCTGGGTTTCTGCGTGATCTCAGTTTCTAATCACATGAGGTAATAGATTACCTCTTCTGGTTACCTTAGCTGTAACTCAATCTTTGTCTCACTCAACGGACGATTTACTTCTTCACTTTCACTCATGTTGGGGATTTGCTTCCCAATTCATTTAAGGCTTCCAAGTATGGCTTCCCGCCATTTGCTTCCAGAACAAGGCTCAGTTCTAAAAAGTGCTCCTCACAAAGAGGAGATAATGCTAACGAGAGAATTAATACTCTGCCAAATCAGTGGTAGTAGGAGACCACAGCAACCGTGAGAGTACCCAACTGGGGATCCACAAGTTTACTTGGGAAAAAGATGATGATACTGAGTATTGCATACTGTAACATGAGATGACTTTGAACAAATTTTTATCAAAAAATGAAACTGCGACTTGCTACAGATAGTTTTGAAAAATCTTATGTGTTTATCTCACATAGAGCTATTCATAGAAGAGATCTAGTCACATGGGAGAGGAGGATTCTGGATCAAGACAATCCAAAATGTGAGCTGTCTAAAATCACCCAGTCCTGGGGTGATTTTGGATGGATTCAGTTAGAACTTTGATTTTCTGCTTATGAAATAACGTTAAAATGATATTAATGAATATTTCAATGCTATTAAAATTTCTGCTTTGTTTATGGCATTAATCTCACTTTATTTACCTTTTTAATAGTGTGTCCGGGGTTGATACCAAACACAACAGACTTGAAAAAAATAATGACTCTTATATCATGGCAACTGAGTGGAAACAAGTTGAACCAAATGAAGAAATCCCATTCTTTTTCCAACGACGAGAGAAAATAAGACATAAAGTAAGCTGTCTTCTTGTATTCTTTTATTACTATGAAATTGAAATATTTTTAAATGATTGTTTCATATTTTTCTATGACAAAAATATTCCTGCTTAAAATACAGAAAATTGGTTCAATCATATTGGTTGACTTGGTAATATGTTCAAGCTGTACAAATGATAATTATCTATGCTTGTATGAGGCACTTAATATGTACTTCATTTTATGATTTGGGGCAGCGGTCTTCAAGCTTTTCAGTACTAGGGCCACTTTATATATTTTACACATTTTTGCATTCAAAAGAAAAAAAATCAATTTTATAAATGATTTAATAAAATTTAGATGAATGAATAAGAATTATTTGGATACATTTTGTAATCAGCTATGATGTGATCCAGAATAAAAAAGAAATGAGACAATTAGAAAGAAACAATGTTGTGTTTACACTGAGAAATGATATATAGCGAGTGAAAATATCAAACATTGGCAGATGTTCTGACAAAATAATTAAATACTCAACTACTGGTGTTTATCGTCCAACTGCATGGGTGGAAAGAAATGAAGGGAAATAATTAGATTTATAATTTATCAACTAGAATATCCTTGTCAGAAATGACAGTGTAATTTATGTATGTATTGGCATTGAGGAGGCTGAAGCTATTTTATTTGATAGTTTTTTTTTAATAATTAAAGTATTCTAATTTTGAGTTTTTTTAGAGTCTCAACTCATTTTAAGCTGTTTTAATGTTTGATATTGATCTCCGCTAGCTAGTTGGTTTCCGTTGCCTAGATGGTAAAAGTGGCAAGGTGTTAACCTTGCTTTGTGTAGGGAATGTGAGTTTTAGTTTTACCAGAAACTTAGTTTTTATTTCTGATCAACACTGTTTATTCACTGCCATAGATGAACAGCCTGAGGAGGGTTGCGATAAAAAGCAACAGAAAAGTTAACATGAAGGTGAATAGTAGTCAGAAATGAATAATAATGATTAGATGTTCTCATTCGCATGATAATGAATATTGGTTTTATGTAACATTGTTGTTATTCGTTGTAGGAGACTCATGAACTTCGAGTCAACCAACTGGTGGGCAAAGCTGAAGGGTGGCAGAAAATGAGTGCTGTTACAGTTGACAAAGTCGGGGTGTATTTCCGTGATGCCCAGCCTGATGAGAAAGTCATTCGTAGCCAGGTATCTTTCGAGCCCTTAAAACAGGGTGTGCTCAACTTCTCCACCACGTATCGTTCCGGTGATCCTCCATCGCCTGCTGGGGGGAGACCTAGGAGTGGGGACACTCAACATGATGAGGTATCAGAATATTACAATTCTGTGTTCACGATTGGGTGTGGCTTGCCTGGCCTTCTCTATCTTGTAACCTAGACCCCTCAACTATTCCTCCCTGCCTCGAAAAATCGTCTGTTTTTTTTAATAATCTGTAGATATCATATTAGTACAGGGACCCCCAAACTTTTCAGATCATCAACCCTTTCATGGGATCCTCGAGCCCTCATTAACCCCCATACATGTATAAAAAAATCCATAAATAAATAATAATTTAGTAGATTTGCCGTTTCAGATATGGTTTCACTTTGTTTTTTCCTTCATTTTTTTTTTTTTTCTAATTTAAAAAAAAAAAACAAGGACATAATGAAAAAAACAACTTTTGTTTCATAACAATGAAATCTTAGGACAAAACAAAATGAAACCTTTGCTGGAATGAAGCAGAACCATTTCTGATAACTATGTCATTATCATTATGTCTTCAGAATATAAAATAAATAGACAAACTTGTTATGACTAGTGATTCTCAGTCCCAGGACACAATCCCCCTTCCCTATTTTCTGTTGTCATCTTGTAATTTTTTTCACCATTATATTTTCCATTACATGTTCCTACCCTGGGAGCTAAGTGTCTCCCACTTGAGAACCACTGATTTAGAGCCAGAAAATGAGTAATCAGGATAGAAATAAAGAGAATTACACAACCCTCTGGACCATTGGGTCACCTTTAGAGAGACAATTCGTGCAATCTGATTTGACCAGGACAAACCCAGATTTTTTTTACACATTTGCAAATAAATAAGGTAAATTACTCTCCAATTAGCATTTGATACTTATATCCCTTTACCAATCAGTCTCTATAATATAGAGTAAATGCTGACCCCAGACTATTATTTTTCAGTTGCAAATCAACCATAATTTTTTTTTTCATTCTTCAATTTAGCATATTTTGGGGGTACCTCTGGCTGCAATGTATAGTTTCAGCTACTTGAAGATCACAAACAGATTAACAAAAGACTGTTTGTATTATATGGATGAGGAGTGTTCAGATAACCTGCTGAGTTAATTATCTGAATTATGTACTCTTTATCAAGATTTACACAACAATCTTTGATTTTCATCATTTAATATCATCTGAAGTAATAGTATCTTTCAAAAAGAGCTAAGCTGTTAGCTTGTACATCTATTCTGTGTATAAGCAGTTTTAAATAACACTATTTCTCTTTTGTCCAGTTGATGGTAGATGAATTCTGGGCATGCCACTCACATCGTGTACTGCGGGAAGTGTTCAAGTTACTGCATTTGGCTGACAGTAACTCGCTCAGATTAATATATAGAAATACTGCAACTAACCACTTTGTTCGCGTAAACATTTAGATGGATGTTGTTTATGTTTTTTTGTATGTAAAGGTATTTCACAGCATGTACTAGTGCAGTCGCTTCATGTGTGTCCATAGATACCCATCTGTAGTAAATAGGTAAGTATAATCATTAGGTTGTTACTCGTGAAATGTCATTTTTTTTTTTTATGTTATCTTATTTTAATACAACAAATATGTGTATGTCTATCTTTCATCAAATAACTCAAGGATGGCTTGAGCCATGGCCGCCAAGTTTTCTTTACTAATGGGATCCTAGACCATGTTCTTAACATTAGTTTTGGGAATTTCCAGAATTTATCTAGTTTCCAATGTGTGGGTTGATATACAATGTAAGTATAATGCTAAACTGGACCCCTCCTTTGTGTCCGTCAGGTTAGCTCAACTGGAATTTTATCTTTGTTTAACTATATATAGTAGACATCTAGCTGAAAATACCATCTATTGGGTGGGCTTCAGCTAGTAGAGAAGAAGGCTAATAGTTAAAGATTTACTAACGTAATTTCATTTTTTTTATGGCACATTACATATAAATTGAGATATAATTCATTATTGGAGGTTTTTGAGTCCTCAACAGCATTGGTGTCTCCCTAAGGAGTTTGACTAATTTTCAAGAATAAATTCAAATTAGAATTTAGGATTTAATACTGCTCAAGCTACTAATGACATCAACAAAGCATTTAGAATAATCACTTCTACAGTCCAAACTGTTCAGCATTGGTTCAGGTCTGGAAATACAGATAATAATGAACCTCAAGGGAGGTCCAAATAACAAACGTTCTTAATAATGAAAAATTATTGACAGCATTGGCAAACGACTCCTGAATGACTCTTTGTGCACTTGCAGTTCAGAAGGTTATCAGCAACTATTTCATGTCATCTCCATTGGGAGAATGGGTCTCATATTGACTGAATGATAGTCTCTGTGACCGTGCCTTGCACAACACTTCTCAGCTGAGTCCAAGCTTAGAAAATTTGGATATGAAGTCTTGTAGCATCCTCCATATTCACCTGATACTTCTCCTACAGATTATCATATTTTCAACTTCATATATGTCATTAGAATATTGATAATAGGAAGCCATAATTTGAGCTTTTGTTAAATTTGTGAACAATAAACTTGGAGAATTTTATCAAAGAGGATCATCAGAAAAAAGTTATCATTGCAAATAGGTAAAATTTGATTGAATATTTACCATTCTTATTGTTTATATCATCCTTCATTTTATTTAAGAAATGACATTTCATTTGTAACAACCTAATATTTTGTGACAATTTCTAAATGAGCAGCACAAAATGTCATTGTTTCTTGTAATATAACAGGCTCCGTTTATAAGCCTATGCACTTTATGCTCAGTACTATTCAGTTTATTACCAGTCCCGCTTCTACATTGTGAATGACACTCTTTCAATTGAAGTGGATTGTTTTGAATGATTTGACTAGTTTATAGTCTTTTATTTCAATATTAATTTCACATTTGAAATAGTTGAACCATCAAAATGGAGGATGGAGAAAAATATTACATGGTAGACTTTATAAAATATAATTTAAATGAAAAACTATATAAATCTATTCAAAGTCTACGTTCCTCATGCATTACATACGTATGAGCAAGAAAATATTTTTATGCATGTTTCAATTATATCAGATCTTTTTATTCATGCAAACATGTGAGCTTAAGTCTTAAAAATGCTATTTTGAAACCAACAGGTAAAACTGGATTTGTTTACTTATGGGATAGAATGTATTCATTTGTGAAAGAAGTAAATAAATTTCTGATTCTCTCTTAATCTTAAACTCTCTCTTCTTTTCTCTATCCATCCCTCCTTCTCTGCCTCTCTCATTCATATACACAATGAGGTTGCCACTTATTGTGATATCATGAAGCAGAGGATATAAAAATTGGAATAATTTACATTAATATATATACCTTGATTAGTACAGTTAATTGATTCTTAATTTTCCCATAATGTTCAAAACTACACTGTTTAAAGTCTTGTAATTTAATGTGTTTTTCAAAATTTTCATCAAATTCCTGAAAATCTCTCGTATTCAGTCTTTTTAAAACTATATCAATTTAAATTTAGCAGAAGAATACTTATACATTTCAAGTAGAATTTTCAAACTGCCCAAAAGGGCATTAAGCTACCAAACATTGATTTCTTTGCTTTTCACTTTACAGAAAGCTGTTCGGCGTCAAGAAGCCTTACGACAACAAGTGGCTCGATTTGTTTTTGATGTTACTCAAGAGGGCAGTGCACGAAAAGTTATCACTGTTCGATCTGCCCTGATCCTTGTCAACAAATTACACATGCCTGTTACAATCTCTATGTATCCATTCGGAGGTTTGGGTAAGTGTACAATATCTGTTGTGTAATCTATATTAGCTTGTCTGAATTTTGTTAGATGTGGTATATTAATCATTATGTATGATATCAGTCAGACTATTATTTGCATTGGATAATCTGTCTGATTTTTTTTTTTTTTTTTTTTTTTTTTGAGAAGACCCCTATAAATGAGAGACTCCCAGATGCTATTGCTATCAATGTTCTGTTGGTTGATTGGTTTGAACAGAGTGTACGTGCCACTTCCTTTAGGCATTGTATTCATCAATTGTTCCACCTGCCATTAATTTGCCCATCATCCCATTAAGGCCTGTTCCCTCCAGATTTGTATGTGTCCCTATGTCTTACAACTTTCCTATGCTCCTCAATTCTTTTGCAGACCAGCATGTTTTGTTTATGTAATGTCTACCACAATTGCACAGAATAGAATTTACACGATTTTAGGTAATTTTCCTCTTGAGTAGATGGTCAACTTTTGGTGAGGAGTGGGTGTAGAATGGTCCCACTTCAGAACACCGTCCAGATGGTGTACTGATGGCTTAATCTCTTGATTCTCTTAGATACACCTCTAACATATTGGAGAATGACTTTGGTGTTGGTTTTTCTTCTTGTTATTCTGTCAGGTTGCTTGTGTTTGTTGGCTTTTGTTATTAGTTTGACTAGATAATTGTTTGTATGCATCCTGGTCACTGCATATTTGTTTTGCCCATTGTTGTAATCATCTGATTCTCTTTTTTTTTTGTGTGTGTGTGTGTGTGTTGCATGGGTGGTCAGAGGCATGGCTCAGGTGCCAACCCGTAAAAGGTGGGTTTGTGGCTATTGAATTTCCTGAATCCATGTTTTTTTTTGGATAACTATTTCATCCAGAAACTTGAAGTGTACACAGCCAAAACTTCAACAAATGAAGACATAGACAAGGAAAATAGTTTGACCGTATCATACATGATGATATTAGCTTGATTTCTACCTCTTTAATTAAACAACAAAATTTTTTTTTTCCATCCTATGATGCAATGAATTTTCAATGATTTTTCTTATAGTGTGAAAAATGATACATTTTTAATATCATTTTTTTATGAATAAATATTTGTTTTTGCTTGTTTTTTTATTGTGATATTACAAAAAAAATTTACAAAATACGTGTATAATTTTATGCCAAAAGCTCAAAGGTTGTCAGTCATAGAGTTCTTCGATACTCTTTCAAACCACACTTTAATTTTTTTAAGCTTGCAGTTTAGGTAGATAACAAGAAAGGAGTCCAACTGAGAAACTTTTCATTTGTGTATTCTTTTGGCTTGAATCCTTTTCACGGAATTTATTTTTACAACCAGATATCTTTCCTAATGCCAATTTTTCAAGGTTTAGGAACCAATATAATCAATTTTAATATTAGCAAGACTTTGACTTATAAGTCTATTGTAGAATTTATTTGGCTTGTCATTTGCTTCTCTAAATTAATTTAATTTCTTCTTTTTTTCAAGATGACTCTCTTGTGAAGCAGACAACAGTTCTTGAACCAAACAACCAAAGTTCTGTTCCAATTCTTTATACCCCAGCATCCTTGTGTGTACGACCTTTTAACATGAATGTTGAAGAGTGTTGTGAGCCACTTTATTGGGATAGGGTACGCAAAATGGATGAGATATATGATTATCACCGGGTGTGTAACCCTAAACCACCCAGTAAAGAATCTTTCAGGTAAGTGGTTTGTTTTTCTAATGCATAGTGCTCTCTGGGCCATAGAAATTCCATGGGTATTGACCTATAGGATTATCCTATATCATGTGCCACTGATCTTCTCTCACCGTTTGCCAGTATCTTCTCATTCTCTCTCTTATTCCTTTCAATCTTTCTTATCCAGCTATGTTTTTATCTAAATTTTCTACAAATGTGGATTAGTTTCACGTGTAGAAATTTTCAGTTAACTACCTAACTCTCTTTTCTCCACTGTTCCTTCCCCTTATCACTCTGCCATTCTTTTGGCTCTCTCACTTTGTATCCTCTTCTTAAACTACCTAACTTTATTTTCTGCTCTTTCTTTTCCTACCTTCTTATCAAACTACCAAACCTTCCCCTTATGTTATTACTGAAAGCGCAACCTTTGGATGTTGTGAGGAATAAGTAGAATAATATATTATTGGATTGACTGAAGTGAGTATTGAAGACTAGTTGAAATTTCTATTATAAATAGATAATTCAATGATAATCTAATAATAAAAAAGGCGTTTATTTTACGCAACGAATAATTATATTTCAACACAATCTCCTCCCTTGATTCAGCAGTGAATATTAATTGCCTAAATTGAACATCTCACAGTGAGAATTCAAGCTTGAAATTCAACTACATTGATCCACAACATTCTGAAGTTCAAACCTGAGAAAATAATTCTTCGACTTGAAGAGTATGAGATATCATTACCTCTGTCAATCAACTTAGATAGAGTTATATGTATTCATCCATATTTATCTTCTTGTCCACTCAATATTTCCAAAAGGTTTGTAAAGAATTTTAATGACATTTTTTGGAAGGATGGGCTATGAGCCAAGTTACAATTGATTGAATTGGGGGGCAGATCTAGGATTTTTTTTCTGTTAACATTGTAAGATGGAATAAAACAGTAATGGCATATTAATGGTGATGTCATCTTAATCTAAGTGTATTTACGATAAGCTTTTGTCATGGCATAATCTGGGATCTGTAACCTGATTGTTCAGTTTTTAGTGACGATGGCATGACGGTATGTATTCTCTTGTCTCTGTTTTGTGAAAGTTAATGTTTGGTGAGCACCTTAGGATACATTTTGACAAATTAATTTCTGCTGTTTATCATCTGTCCCCTTTAGTTTGCATATGTTGTAGATGCTTCCAGTTTTCATACAAGATTTAAGTCAATGCCATAACATTCTGAAATGCTTTAGAATATGAGAGAAAAAACACATCATCTTTTTCTTTTTTGTAGGTTCTGTGTATCTGTACGTCGGGGTAAGTACCCTGAAGATAGCCATGGCCGAGACTACAGTATTCCTGCCCACACAATTACTTTACAGCCCCCTGTCACTCTATGCAATTTACTCCCCATTGAGATGGCTTACTACTTTAAAAACACCTCCATGGAAGGACAAGTAGAAGCTGGACAACACGCTTCACTTTATCAGGTAACTATTTTCTTCTTTTCTTTTCTATTTTTGAATGAAGTAAAGATCAACGCTGCTAAGTATAGGTTCCCCCTCCCCATTATAATACAGACTGAGGTTCAAGAAAGCCCATCGCATTATAACCAAGCTGTGATAACCAGTTGTCTATTTAGCTCTTTTGTAGCTATTTTTAGCTATATGGATCTAGCTATTTTGGAGCTAGAATAATATCTTTGCGTTCACCTTGCATCTGTGTTATATTGTAAACTGCTAACTAACCAAAAAGTTATAAATTAGTGAATGTCTGTCTGTTTTTAGATTATCTAAATGTACCATCATTTCTTGTCTGTTTTTTTTTTTCATTAGGCTGACTTGAGCCAACATCTGGAACTTGGAATCCAACTGGAAAATTTCCGCGAATGTCATGAACTAATGATACCCCCAGGCACCACCAACTACAAAGCCAGATTTGAGCTCTATGACTGTGAAAAACGCATGCTGGCCCTCACTGTACGAATTATTGCACGAAAAGGAGGGGCACTCAAGGTTGGTTTTCAGATAGCTTTTCACTTGTTTTGAATTTTCTCCTTCTTCTGGTTCCACATCTTTCAATGTAAGATGACACAGTACTTATCTATATTGGATCTTCCATCTTCTCTGGCAGTGTAGACGTCTATCCTTGGGTGGGTGTACCATGTTGAACACTGCAAATTACCATGTTTTAAGATACCAGGAATGGGTCAGGGGCTTACCCTCTTATGCTGGCCTCTGACATGCTGAGTGAAAGAGATTTCTACATAATCCCCTGTCTTAAAGCACCAGTTTTTTTCCAGACAGTCACCCATCTGGATACTGACCAAGCTCAACATTGCTTAACCTCAATGATCTTACCAGTGTGTCCAACATGATTATTTGAATGAGTAACCCTTTTTTCCTCCACTAAATTTATCGATTGGAAGTGCATTGCAAATATTTTTCATTTACTTGATCCTCTACTCAGATATTTGAAGGCTGCCAAAAAATCCTGTGAAATGAAAATTAAAGATAGTAGTAAGTGCCCGTTGCTTTGTAACTGTATAACTAAAGCTGTGTCCTATGTCAGTATGTTTACACAGAAACTTGAAAGGATATCGGAAAGTATTTTTAACTAAAATTCTTATATTCATTAAAAAAACGTAATTGACTTATCAGCAAAATATCAGTATAGGTTGTAGTTATATGATCAGCAGCCAACAAGTGAACACTTGTATACAGACAACAGAACAGCATTTTGTGTTTGTGTGTTTGCTATACCCTTTCCTCTTTTTCTGCTTGTTGTCACAGACAGACTGATAGCTCGCAAATTATATTAAGGATTAAAAAAAAAATAAAATGTACAAATACAAATAATATAGTGGTTATGTAATCATGAATTTTTGTCCTTTTGATATTGTGTCTGTTCATTTCTCTTTTTTGCTTCATTAACAGCTGCTCATCTCAGCTCCTTATTGGTTGGTCAACAAATCTGGTGTGCCACTCATATTCAAACAAGAACTCACTCGAAATGAAGCAGCTGGCCAATCAGAAGATCATGAAAGGGCCAAAAGTGTAACACCATTACTCTTCAGTTTCACTGACAAGGAAGCACCAAATAGGTACAGCAGATTTCTGTTTATTGTCAAACTCCAGTTCAAGTTGGAGTTGACTTTGTTCTTCCTCTGTAACAAGAACAATCCTCTCCTAATTTAGGAGAGTAAACTCATCACTCTTTGTCTATACTGTCACATTATACCAAACTGAGATATGAAATTTCCAGTACAGTTATTTCAGATGACAACCAAGTGATAGCTAGGTTGCTCTCTTGTCAATTTAGCCAAGTCTTATTTATCTACAAATTTAATTATTCATTATAAATACAATACAAAAGTTCCAGTAATCAACTTCAGTCAGACTAGAAGTAGGAGTGGAGTCTGACTCGGCAACAGCCAAGTGTGTTTTGTATCTTTTTGTATCTATATGTAGGTACCATGTATGTTGTTTATACCATTTTTATGACTAACCTTATCAGATCTTCAGGTGAGACTTGACTTTATGTTTACAGATGTTCAATGCGGGCAGGTAAGCTGACGATGCCGAGTGAAAACATCTTTCCTCAATGGTGAGTGATGTATATCATTTTTTCCTTTTTTCCAATTTTTTAAGTTTATGATGTCTGAAAACAAAAATTAAGATACATTTTCTTTTTCTTGCCGACTAGAAGCTCAATTTGTGTTAAATTTTTACAGCAATTTGGTCTTCAAGAATAAAAACATTTCTTCTGAATGATTAGTTCTGTATATCTTTTTAGTTGGGTTCCAAATTTTTATGGCTTTGCCTGAAGTAGTGACTAAAGCTGTTAAAGATTTGGAAAAAGAAAAAAATTAATTACATAGAGCATAGAATTTGGAGGGCTTTTTTGCTAGTCTCCAACAGACTGAAATGTTTATAACCAGCTGATATGTTAAGTTGATTTTTTTTAGTCCTACTTAGGATTAGGGGTTTTGTGGTGGGGACTAATAAAAAAAAAAGACCTGGCTTTCTGGCTGAAAAAAAAAGGAAATGCCACTTTTTTTTCTTCATAGCCTTCCATACATTGAAATTATGAACATTAGTTTTCTGTGGGGACTAGTGAAAAAGACCTAGTTTATAATTCAGATGAATAATATTTTTAGGATCTTCACTACATTGACTCCCTACCTTGTCACAAACTCGTAATTTTTTATGTGTTTTGTAATCTACTAAAATTTTGCATCAACTAATTTACATAAAAGCATTTCATTGAGTTATTTTCTTAGTAACTAAATAATTCATTACAGTGTATTGTAATATTGCTTATTATTAAGTTGGTATTTAAAATAATTATTATCACCATCCAATTTCTGTTTGTTAGTGGGTATGTTGCCATAACAAAGTAAACTGGGAATCATTGTGAGATTTTTGTTGGTGCAACACCCTGAAATGCCCTAACTAAAAAAAATAAAGCAGTTAGTGGTCCTATCAGGTCACTGGTCTTCAAGCAATTTATCTGATTGATTATAAGTTGATTGGAAAAAAAGTTTAAGGGAGATAACTCCAGGTTTATTGGTTTCTAATTATTTTTTTTTCAGATAAAAAAAATAAGAGGGATGAACAAATAATTGAAATATATAAATTGTATAAATAGGAAGTGACGAACATTGAGCTGTATGGCAGTTTTTGTTAGATTCTTAAAAGCTGGACAAATGGATCACTGAGTACGCATATAAATGAATTTCATCTCTTGCAGGTGTTCCCGTTTCTCTCTTGATAGTGGCATTGGTACTCGTCAAGTACACATCTCCTCAAAAGATACTAACAGTCCTGACTGGTAAGGATTGTGTCTTTCTAATATTGTTATCTCATTTTTGTTTGCATCTTTCTTTCTCATGCATGCATCACATGATGAAATACTATTTTATGTTGGTCATTAGTGGGACAGTTGTCTTTGCTTTACAGCTGTTTTTCCACATTTATTAAGTTGAAATGTTGATTTTTGAATAGTAAGATGAAGGATGATATAAACAGAAAATGATAAAAACTTTATCAAAATATGACCCGTTTGAAGCAATAACCTTTTTTTCGACAATCCTCCAATGATAACATGCTATCACTAGAAAGATCATTTAGGTTCATTGGTTACTAATTCAGTAAAATAAATGTATGTAGCATATAGATATTTCTCTATATATATGTGTGTATGTGTGTATATATATATATTATACATACATATATATATATATATATATATATATATATATATATATATACACATACATACATATAAAGATTATACATATATATATATACACACATACATACATATAAAGATTATACATATATATATATACACACACACATACATATAAAGATTATACATATATATATATACACACATACATACATATAAAGATTATACATATATATATACACATACATACATATAAAGATTAAACTAAATAGCATATGAATGAAGAAAAAACTAATCCAATCAAATACTAAAAGGCAAATGAGTAAATGTTGCATATATATATATATATATATATATATATATATATATATATATATATATATATATATAAATAGAGCACTCTGTTTGACATTATCATTGTGTGATTTACAAACACGACTGACAAGGTAAATTATTGATTTGTTGAATTGTCTTACGCAGTTTGGTACTTAATCTCAATTGTCTTTTGCTCATTAGTTCACGCTCTTTTGTCTCCCTCCTATTTGCTGGCCAACCTTTGAGACTGTATGATTACCATTGGTCTCATTGTTTGAATTTGTCTTGTAGGGTCTTTACTATTGGAATTGAAGTAAAGCAAGGACGGGGTATGTATCGGGACACCAATATTGTGACCTTTGCCCCTCGGTACTGTATTGACAACCAATCAAACTACAAACTGTCCATTGCGCAGCGACACTTTACTAAAGAAGAGGTAAGTACTTATTCTATTGATTGTATGTATGTATGTAAACATACTTGAGAAGTAAAAAGTGCTAGAGTATTTGTGCATTTTTGTTCATATATGCCAATGCACCCAATAACTTCCTATGCCGTATAACATTAAAGAGTACTTTAATTTGCATTTGACTGTTTATTGCATTGATTTTATTGATGATTGATTTCCTCAATCAGCTTCAAACTCAGCATACATATGTTGATCTGGAAAGTGTCTTGAAAGAGTTTTGCTTTTGGACTATTCACAAACATTGGTTGACTCTTCTTCGTTTAATACCTTCACCAGTCAGTCTCAACAGGTGTGCAATATCAAAAGGGGCCAGGTTTTAGTTGAGGGGATGATAGATTGTCACACACGAATGAAATTTTCTCTAAAAAAGGAATTATGTGATCTTTTGTTTTCTATCAGTAAAGTCAACAAACAAGGAGAAGCTACTCCCATTGCAGAATATGTTTTTAAAATGTTTAAATTATTAATTTGTCACCTTCATTTGTTATTTCATTATACTAGCCCCAAGTATCCATTGTAAACAATTTATGATGGAATTTACTTGTTACAGCCAAGATAAGGTATTACATAATGGAAAATAATGTTCCTTTTGGAAGATGTAAAGTCAAGCTCCTTGATGCAAGGATCTATAAGGTCTAATGGCATTTGATAATGTGCTATCATTCAATATCACTATTAAGGGGGGGAAAAGTTGAGCTGGAAGAGGGACATGATAGAATTTCAAAATAGCCAAAAGGGGTGATAGAGGCAAAAAGGTTGAGAAACCCTGATTTACACTGAGCTAACCATCATGTTGTCAATTATACTAACCCTTTTCTGACTCGTGGGACATATATATCCTGAATATTTTTACTTAATAAATATAAGCTGAAATATATATATATATATTTTGATTAAATACCCAAAACAGTTGCATAGTAAACAACTGATGATCCCAACAAGAGACAAAGTTTACACAGAATACCATTATATCAAAGTATATGTAAAACATTAAAAAAACAAAAAAACTGAAGAAAATTTCATAAACAGATATTGGGAAATAAGTAACTGAAGTGACACGAAAAAACATTTTGAAAAAGTTTCTTTAGTGTTTAATATATACATATAATGTCCCATGGATCTCTTTCAAAAGTCTACTTGGACATTTTAGTTCTGGCATCAAGTACCTTAATAGGTCAGTCTTGAAATGATTGAGAAAGCAGTTCCACATTCAATTCAAATTTTCATCTCCTATTGTACACATAATCTTTTTAAAGAAATCTGATCGTATCAATTTTTGTTTGAATAATCCAATCTCTTTTCCCCATCACTGATGTTCACACAATGTTTCGGCCAATTGCTCCTTCTCAATGTCTTATATGTAATGAATCTGGTGAAATATTGTCTGAAAGAAGACATTGGATTGCTCGAACAAAAGTTGGTTTGTTAATGATCCTTTCAAAGTTTTAGACAAAATCAGCTTAGTTTGAGTATGTATTTTATTCTTTTAACAGAATGACCTTGGGAATGGTAGTCGATTCTTGATTGCCCATCCTAAAAGTTCTATGCCATTTCATTGGCCTCGGGTGGACTTTGATGCCCTCCTCTGTGTAAAGGTGGTTAATGAAGAGGAACACTACCACTGGTCAGGTGGCTTCCGAATTGACAAAGTTGATTCGTTCCATATAAACATAAGGTAGGTGACTATTACTTGAAAATTTTAAAAAAAATTGTCTTGAAGTAAGTAACCTCATTTATATATTCATTATTGGATTTTGTTCATTTGCATTAATTTTTGAGGTATGAAGAATGGAATGCTGGTACTAAGGACTAAGCATTTTTTTTTTCTTCTTGAGTTTCTGATAGAACAGTTTGAAATTTTTTATATTCAGGATAATGCTCCTTTTCTGTCTAGACTGCTGTTTTTTCTTTGAAATCTATCGAAGGATGAGCTGGTTTGGTGGAGAAATTCCTATTCTGGGCAATGTTTACTAGAAATTAATGAATTGGATTAATAAATAAATCAAATCATTAAGCGCTCCTCACCTTCTTACTAAATCTCTAGTCTCAGATGTCCCCAGACACCAAAGAGTGTATCTAATGACTTTACAGACCAATCATATTGAATACTAGAAATTTTAGCCTATGAAAATGATTTTTGGCATGAGTTAATCATTTGGGATCAACAAAATAAAAAGGTACTCAGGAGGTGGAGCCACTGTTAGTGTAAATGATTCTCCTTAGTTGATGTCTGTTAGATGATTCTAGCTGACCAAATCCATCTGATACAGATATTTTACTTTAGTATTTATTATCCATAATTGTTTATGGTATTTGATACTCTCCATTTTGTTTACATAGATGGTCTTATATTGTTTACTGATTTTATATACTTTATTTTGTTGACACTCTTATTCTTCTGCTGATGAATTATAGTTTTTTTGTTACTTCATTAGTGTTTGAAGATGTAATCAATAGAATTTTACTGTGTTCTCTAGATGTGCACAATGATATATTGCGACATACAATTAACAGCAACAATTTTAATTTTCTTCTGAATTCTGAAAAAGTCACTAGTGTTTGTTTATACTGTTCATATTTTGAATTTTTTTTCACTATACTTCAATTAAATAATGTTTTTAATTATAGAACAGCATAGTTTACTTCTTTGAAATTTAAGAACACACTCTGATTGCTCTCTATTCTACCATAGAGATGTGAAGTCTACAATGAATTTAATATATCTCCAATCTTCTACAGAACTTGGCTGTGCACTTGGAGCCGTGCAAAAAGTGTTCCTTATTGGGCCCTTTAGTTCCCGAGGCTGGCCCTGATTCATCCATACAGACATTGAATATTATACTGTTTTTTCTTTTATTATTTTCCAGAGATCTCCATGGCAACTCTTTGCTTCTGAAAGTTGAGGTTATCCTTATTGGACCAACACTGCATGTGTTATTCTACAACTCAGATGACATGCCACCACCCTTCCGTATTGATAACTACTCTTTGGTGAGAAAATTAACTTGATATTCTATTAGTTTTTGACTGCTTTTGAAAAAAACCTTTCATCTGAATTTTTTATTTGGTTTTATCTCAACTCCACTCACACCATCACTCTATATAAGCAAGTAAACAGTGTCTATTGGAAATGACCAAGTTTTTGGTGAGATTAGGATTACCAGAGGGAAATCTGGTTTACCATCAGCTGTCTAATATTTTTTGCTTATTCTGAATACTATATTAAATGTAAAGATAAATAGTAGTAAAAGAAATTGATAAATGAGTTACAATGCATCATTCAACTAATGAATAATTTGTCTCTTTTCAAGATTCCCATTGAATATTACCAAAGTAGTGTGAGGGAACACGTTTTACGACAGTATATCAAGCCAATGACATCATGTAAGTTTTTTTTTCATTCATTTTTTTCTTTTTCTTATTTCATTTTCATTTCTGATGATCAGACAACCAGTGCTGGTAAAATACTAGAAGCAACGGGAATTTAAATTTAGCTGAGTTTTTTTTTCTTTTTTTTTTTTCTGTGATTAAGGGTTAACCAGTACATTAATGGTAATGAAGGATATCTTTGCTTCTATTCTTGATACTTCTAGTTGCTTTTTTGACCAGAAGCAAAGGGAATGTAAAGTTAAAGAAAGGTTTTATTCACAGGTTTGTGGTGATTAATTAAAGAATTTTGGGTTATGGTTATTCATTGATTAGAATAATTAATACTGTTATTTGATGATACCTTAGTTTTGCTTTTAATTGTTTCCCATTGATTTTTGTATTCTACCACAAACTTTACCCTTGCAAACAATCATTTCTTACAGTCCCACATATATGGTGTATTCTTTCAAAATAAATGGAATGAGAATATGAATATACCTTTGTATTTATTCTGTTGATAGTGAAATTATGCATAAATATACCTGTAATATGTTTGTACATTTGACTAGTACCCTACGCATGGGATGAACCTATTCTTGAGCCTTATATCACCCTGGGTATATCTGGAGGAACCAGTGCCACTTATAACATGAACAAACCAGGTGATGGAGAACAGCTTTGTTACCAAAACTTCATATTCCTGGCTGCAACTTCCACTTTTAATGGGTGAGTGTATTTTGCTTTTCAGTGTAAAATATCTCTTTATTTGCTAGCGTATTTTTTTTTAATGATTTCATCGTCTTGGACATTTCTTCCTTTAATCATAAACCTTTAAGCCACTGGCCCCAACCTCAAGGGGAGCTGGCTATTTTATATATATTTTTGAGTAGACGGAGTAGGGTGCTGAGAAGCCACTGAGACACTGCATAGAATTCCACGTTCCTTGTCACTAAGATATCCTGACCCTCAGCAGATTATATCTTTGAAGCTATACCAATAGAAAAAATATACCAGCAACGTAATGAAGACAAAAACACACAGAACTTAGTGAAGCATCATTACCACTAACTTGGAGTGCACCAATAGTATCTTATGATACCATCAGACTTTAATACATTTACTTTGATGAATATGTAGGAATTTTGAAGGTCATGATCAAATATTAAAGAACCTTTCAATATTGCTTCATCATTATTTACAATGTGTCAATCTGTCAGCGACATAACAAACAGAAAGAGAGGAAGGGGATAATGCAAACACAAAAACTCAAAATAGATGCTAACCAAGTTCTGTGTGTTTGTGTCTTCATTAGGTTGCTGGTATGTTGAGAAAGTAAAATGTGGTGGAATTGTATTCTGCAAGAGAGCAAGAGACAAGCAGAGTAGGGGTACATTAAAAGATATGGGTCAAACAGATATTCGCTAAAGGAGAATGGTTCAGTGTGTCTGTGTGTGCTTCTACTACTACTTTCTACCCCCAGGTGTGCCGTCAAGAGAGCAATGGATATTGTAATACTTTCATTGAATTCTTAATTCCTTTTCAGTAGAACAGTGACTAAAAATAGGACTCACTGGAATCTGATTTTAGTAAAAGCCAAGTGGCTATCATTCATGAAAATCTCATTTCTCGATAGAAAAATTTTGATGAATGCTTTTTTTTTTTTTTTGTCTTGTCTTCTCTTCATCATAATTCAAAAAACAAGGTTTAGTGTAATTAGGTTGTTTGAAGTAAAGTTAATGCACAAAAGAATAATAGTATTTCTATTTTCTTTTAGGGATATGCACTTGAAGACATCTTCAGCCTCTCATGATTCCCGCTCTGAAGAATTGGTTCTTGATGCTATCAGTTCCCGTATTGTGTTCAAAAGAAAGGTTAGTATGAGTCTTATCTTCATCATTAAATAAACATCCAAAACTGTTGTACACTATCTTCTCTCTCATTTTTTGTAGTCAGCGGAAATTTTTTGTGTGCACATTAATTTTCTTTGTGTGCTGATTGCAAAACGTGAGCACATGCATGCACACACAAACACACAGTTTAGAAGGAATTGATTGTACAAACAGAACTCGGAAACCATCTTTAAATGATTTCAAGTTCAAACTTATTCCTCATGTAGATCCCCCCCCCCACATTTGTCCCAGTTCAGCTATTATGCAAAACTTCTACTTCATTAAGTTATAGCCATTAAATGTTCAGTCTGTTTGCTGCCAAGTATATTTTTTAATGTAAGTCCTGCGCAGGGTTTTATTTGTAAAAAAATTGATGAAAAACAGAAAGTCTTCATTGCATGTTCAAATGTTTATTTTATTTTACCCTCAACCCTGTTTCTCTTTCCCTCTTCCTGTCCATAGGTTCAATTCCTCCTCATTTTACATTCTCTTTTCTTCTCTCAATGTTCCAGTAGCGTAAATCAGCACTAGCTAATTTTGTGTTCACATTACCCCTTTCCTCACTTTCTGTTTTTCATGTGACAGATAGACACATTGCAAATCATGGTGTAGATTCTTGGGTCTCAACCAATGATTTTGTATGATTGTTTAACATAAACAGTTCCTCTTTAAAATTATGAAAAAAACTTGACTGTCTGCTGCAGGGTCAAACTCCCTTTCCTACTGAAGATGACTACTGCAACTTTTGTATTGTATATATATATAATAGATATATTTTTTTTGTATGATTGTATACAACTATTAGAATGAATTAAACCCTCGCATATCTGTATGATGAATTTTCGTTAAAATGCAAGACATGTTAATTTAGCTCATTCTGGAAGACAGCCTCCTGGCAATCAGTTGGTCCTAATTTCAAAATCTATTTTATCTAATTTATAGGAGCTGGGAAAGAGATCCCAACTTTGGCGTATGACAGGTGAAGGCATGTTGGAGAATGAAGGGTCTGCCCCACCCCAAGATCCTGGAAAAGTTACACGTAATGTACTTGGTTTGGTATTGGACACCTCAGACATTGCTCCTCAGCCCGGCAAGTGTGTGCCCCTCATCCTACGTAAACCAGATGAACGCAGGAGAGCTACACAATTATGGAAATTCACTGATGTAAGTATTTGCAATTGAACAGCATATAAATAAGCAATGCTCAAAGTTCATGAATCTAAATATTAATGTATAATCCAGAGGTTCTCAAACTGTGCACCATGGCACAATAGTGTGCCATAACTATCTCCCAAATGTGCCACATAGATTATGCAAAAAATGTAGAGTTTCCAGTCTGGTGTTTTTATAGCTAGAATTTGTGAGATCCGAATCTTTTTAGTAACAAATGAAAAGAAAAAATGTTGAAGCAGTTCTAGAATATGCTATATGGAGATGGTGTTGGACACGTGTTCATACACATGTGTATAAATGTATAAATTGTCCTTTTTTTACTACCCATGGCATAGGGTTTTTTGCATTGGACGTGTTTGCATTATTGGACCTTATTTGATTTGGACATTTTGTCTTTGGACCTTTTGTAAATCTTGGAAATCTAGGATTGACAAAAAAATCATAATTTAGTAAACAGTGAAAGAGAGGATGTTGAAAAAAATGTGGTGTTACAATTCATTACTCGTACTATTTAATGAACAGTTTGAATTTTCCCGTCAAACTTAAGATTTTTTTTTCTTTGCTATTTAGGATGGTATGCTAATGTGTGCTAATGGTACGATGTGTGTCCAGGCTGTTGATGCTACCTCTGGCCTCCAGGATGGTAAGTGATATAAACTGACTATTTGTTTTGGTTTATAATGATTTGATGAGGTTTGTAAAAAGTACTCGAATGAAAACAACTAATATGACTGAAGTAAAGAATAGGTTTAGAATATTTAAATATTTGATTTTTCTTTATTGGCTGTGAAAGCTTCTATGGCTGAATCATGCTGTTTGTTCTGTGTCGTAGGATGACAAGCCAAATTGAATTTGTGACAAGAACAACAAAAAAATTAAGATGGAGGTTAAAAGTAGTCCAAATCGATAAGTAATATTCAATGTTTATTACCCACATAAACAAAAGTTCCCTATAAATTTCATCAAATTGATATTAGTGACTTATCACTGTTGAAAAGAGTGAAATAATAAGTGCAAGTAATGAATGACTTGTCATCATTTTATCATTTTTAATATAATATTCCTCTATTCATCATTGAGATTACCATATTAACTCAAAATCTTGACTTGAAAATTAATTCTATTAAAATTTGATATGCATATTTTAAAATCCTCAATCCCAGTGCGTATAAAATTCACAAATTTTCCAGCGTACAAAAATTAGAATGTTATCAGGTTTTACATGAATTTTATGTGTACTGGGCCTTCCAGGATTGCTCTCTCTTTGGAAAGTATGAAGAATTAAAGAAGCATATCAGCTGAGTGAATAAGTCAGTTTAGTGCGGAATTTAACTCAATATGGCTCCAGGTACTCAACAGGGACAAGGTATGGTCTAACCAGGAAAGGAATCAAAAACACCTGAATCCAATGTTATAAGTTTTGCTGCTATTGATGGAAAAAAAGATTCTGTTCACTACCATAATATTCAAATAGTACACCTGAAGGGGGTCGTAAAATGGATCGGCTGAAATGTCATGTGAACAACATAAACAAGAGAGAGTTCAATTATATAGAATACTCTTTGAATGTTAACGACTCTTCTCAAAACTACTGACATGTTTGGATACATCTTTACTTACTAATTTTTTCAGATGCTATTGCATTGTTGGGTCCTGGACCACCCAAGATGAGTGAAAAAATTCCCCATCACATGCAGATCTCTCGTCAGAAACAACGTCCTGGTTCGGGTTGCCTCAGTGTTATTGTGCTTATGGATGGACCTGTTAGAGTTCTACATATTTCTGACATCCAAAAAACAGTGAGTTATTCACTTATTTTACCTTTTCTAGTTGGCATCAACCATTCAAATATTCTCTGCCTAAACTAAGGCATGGTAAACAAAATGGATAAAAAATGGACCCTTCTTGCTGCTTAAATTTTTTTTTTAAATGAATGAATAATCAATGTTATTTGAACCTGTGAAATGTCTGTCATACACAAATTTACTCAGACTCGTGTCCTCATTTTGATAGTTGAAGTTGCAATGTTTCGGGTTTCTTATGATGTCTGTTGTAGTTGGTAAACTTCTAGGGAGAAACATTGAGATCTTAACCGTCGTTATTGAATCATCTGAATGGAATTGATTTTGTCACTTCACCGCCTTGTAATCTTTCATGAATTCTCTTTTTTTTAGATTTATTTATTCTTCATTTTTTATATTGCATTCAGTATCAGTTGTGTGAAAATTTCACACTCAATGTTAAAAAAACAACTCTAAAATAAAAAGGAATAAGAAAATTCATTAAACAAAAAAGACTGTTTCAGTATTTAAAAAAAGGTAGTGAAATGTCAGAATCAGTAACATTCAAATGATTCAATAACAACAGTTGAAAATCCATGTTTATTTTTTTGGAAATTTCAAACCAAAATCAAATCAAAACTCTTTATTCATTTCAACTACAGCTGACACCCGAAGAAAAGCAGAGGGTACAACAGTCTAAATGTTGTGACTGTAACAACCAAGGTGAGGATATTAGTCCAAGTAAATCTTTGTATAATAATGATAATTCCTTATTTCAGAAATTCAGACAAAAAGTATAAGATCTTCTCAAGGAAAGGCAATGAAAAATATTTATTCTTGTTCACTTCTTAGCAGGATATTTAGTGTTCCTAGGGAGGTCTTATTTAGTTATACATAGACAAGTCTTGTTAGTAGTGTCCCCTCGAAGCTGTGAGGATGCACAAAAAAATTATGCAGTGAAATTTCAATGCCACGCACAAATTTTGGAAGTGTCAAATAAAGACACAAGATTCAAAAATTCAATGATGCGTCCACCATCTGTGGTTGTAGGAGGAGAAGGAAGAAGAGCAAGTAGTCTTCCTTCTAGTCAGTTGATTTTCATACTTGTAAAATATTGCCTGTCTGACGACCAAGAAAATTATTACTCAAGAAAAAATTCAATGTTCAAGTTTTATGTATTAATTTCCACACAATTGTGATCTGAAAATATTCTGCAAGTATTATATTCAATAAAATTCATAAATGACAATTTCTGGCTATTTTCAAATATAAGAATGCAGACTTTGGGCATTCTATTCTGACATCATAACTGCTGGTGAAAAAAATTATCAGAATAGATGTCCTTTCAATGACATCACACTTTCTCTCCTGGCATAATAGCAGCTGGTAAATAAACCAATGCCACCTTCATTCCACTTTCTGTTGCTAAACCTGATCAGGACAGACCAACTGAACAAAAAGTGTCTTATTGAGATGTGTTTGAATGCATCTGAAAAGGGTTCAGTAATAAAATTATGTTGCCTAAAAGGCAATTGTCATATCACTCTTGTTCATTTGATTCCAAGTTCATGGAAAGATTATGATGTACATGAATTGGTGCATAAATTAATGAAAAATACTGGATTCATAATATTGAATAAATAGAGAAAAATCAATACACATTTCTTCTATTGTATACTTTTTGTAACTGACCTTTGTTTCATAAATTCAAGATAAAAAAAATCAATGATCGTCTCAAAAGTAAAAATATTTTCTGTACATTATACTTCTTTAGTTGCTCACAGGCTTCATAGTCCTGGACTGGCCTCGCTGGCCATAGAAAAATTAAACAGACATTGCTTGAGAGGAGAGATAATGGTTAACTTAAGCTACTAATTAGAATGTTTCAATATTGATCAATTTCTCAAATTTGATCGGGAAAAGAGGAGAAAAGAGAGAATAAGCAAAGGAGGAGAACTGCGCTATCTTGATGCAGGAAATTTACTGTGATAACTTGCTGATTTCTTGTGTAGAGGTTGCAATGCTTCCACTATTGGCCGATAGTAAGTTACAACAGAAAACTGTTTGGGAAATGGAGAAGAAGCGAACAAAATACAATTCGCTTTGACACGGGAAGTAAGCGGTTCTTGTGATGGAATTCTATCACAAAACTGATTGATAGGTGGGAAGAGAAGAACGACTTCCTTTGATGACAAGGTTGGGTTACGGAGTAGCTATAAATGCCTCTCCCACTGTCTGTCTCTTCTTTCTCCTTGAATCCCTACACCCCCTTTGCCATTCTCAACTCTTGTAAGTAAGTGCATTTTCCACTTTTCCTTTTTTTTAACCTTTAGCACCACAAAGCAAGTATATGCAGCCATATACACTTTGAGGATTGTAGATTTTACAAGTATTTGGCAGAATGTCCTTCTTGTTCTGCTTTCAACTTAGTTTGTATTCTCCTAGATGGATTTGTGGTAATAATCCAAATGAGTCTTACTGCATGAAGAATTCCAGCCATTGTCAATACCATGTTTTATTTATATAATATGAAGCATAAACATCAAGTTACAAGGCCATATGAGCAATTTACTGAAGATGTGTCTGTGTATGAGGTCTACCCAGAAAGTCATGGAATACTGACAAAAAAAACCTACTGAGGGCAATGTGATGGTCACACAGTACACAAGCTCACTCAGTGGCATCTTGTTTCCAACCATTCAAGCAAATGGAAGAGTGTCTATTCAGGCATGTGTAGTAAGATCCGCTCTGATTGGTTGCTAAGCTCTATGAAAGCTGCATAACTGTTTCTTGGGATATTCAAACTAGCTAGATACTTTCCAGATAAACCTTTTTTAAGAGTCCACTTTTATTTTGGGAATTTAAATTAATTATATGTTGATGAGTAGTTGTAGATGAGCAAATCTTGTCTTTTTAATCATACACTGATTATTTGGGTTACAACAAAGATCCTTTTCTCAATGCATGGCTCCTTTATATATTCTGCTTTTTTGCTTATTTTAGTTCTAGCAGATAAATGCTTACAATCTATGCAATAAAAATTCACAGT
Organism: Thysanoteuthis rhombus; assembly: GCA_963457665.1. Lineage (NCBI taxonomy): Eukaryota > Metazoa > Mollusca > Cephalopoda > Oegopsida > Thysanoteuthidae > Thysanoteuthis > Thysanoteuthis major. The sequence goes on along the minus strand of OY735216.1, from coordinate 48,182,824 downwards.
GAAGAATAGTAAGTGCTTCAATATGGACTAATCTGTTCGTGCTCAAAATGTATAAGGAAAGAAATAACAGTAAAGTATAAGAAAAAATGTTCTAGTGCTGAATTTATATTTTTGAATAAGGTTATGTTGTATAACACTACAAATGTTGTTTTGACAAATGTCATCATTTTAGTTGCTTTTCATTGCAACTTCTCACATTTGTCTTTTTTCACAAAATATCAATCCTATCCTCTTATTATTCAGTAAGAAAAAAAAATGCACAGAAAAACTGACTTTAAAATAGTACCATTGCTGGTGTTTATAATGATGATGGACTGAGCCTTTGATCGGTCAACTCTCCTTGCTCTTTTCTCTTCTGATGTCGGATGTGGTTGTGACAGTGGCTGACCAATCCTATCTGCGTGTAGTATCAATGCTGGCAGTCTGGGCAGATGCAGTCATCACCTTGTCCAAAGTAGATCTTGAGCATTGATGCAGCGATTTCTTCGGTGCTCTTGAAACTGGTTGGTGTGGTGGCATCCAAAGCACATTACACTAGTGTGTTGCTGAGGGGAAAAACCTGCACGATTAAATAAGAGTAATGGGGTTGTGCACCCTCTCTCTTCTCATTGACACCAATGATTGGAGGTATGGTATCGCAATGTGGACACAGATTGAAAAACTGATCAGTATCCATGAATAAGCCATGTGTTTATACACTTTCAACTAGTCTAGAATAATCTTGTTTTCACTTTTCCTTATCTTATTATTGTAAATTATTGCTTGTAACATTAAATAAAATGATCAATTACTGCAATACTAATTTTTACCTATAAAAAATTGAAAGCCTTAAGACAAAAGATTATATTATGGAAAGCAAATAACAGTGGAAGAATCTTGTGTGATACAAAAGTTGAAAAGGCAGTTAATTCAATATTAGACATTTCATTTATCACACATAATTAACAAAAGAACACTTTTGACAACAGTGGTAGAATGCTACCACAACTTGATAGCACACAGAGTTCTTACCTTTATCAAGGTCATACACCAAACAGTTCATATATAACTACAAAACGGGGCAGGGGTAACCGTGTTTCAATTTTCTATATTTTGGACTATTGTTTACTTCTTGATATCTGAGAAAATATCTGAATTGAGACCAAGTTCGTGTATCTGCCCCCAAATTGACTAACTTCTGAGTCCATGACCCACTCCTTCCACAAAATGTCACTGAAATTCATTTTGACCTTCTGGAGTTATGTTAACAAAAATGTGTGAATTCATAAATATATGAAGAAAAAAAAAACATATCTCAATCGGATCTGTCCCCGAATCTAATTGATTCTGTCTTAGCCCTTCGCCTATACTTTCACAAAATTTGATTGAAATTCATTGAGAACTCGAATATGCATACCTTTCACCTTTGTTGGCTGAAGTAAATGAAAATGACAATCAAAACTGGTTATTTCAATGATACTTCATTTTATAAGTACAGAATCACTAATGCTTCAACTTGTTTTTCTTTTCAACTTCCTTTCTCTTTCCTCTTATATATATATATAAGTCTGAAACAGCCAGTGTCACGTTGATAATTTGCTAATATGGTTCTAATGTTACTCAGTTTGGTGGTGCTGGCCCTTCCAGCCCAGCCTGTTCCCCTATGCCATGGAGTAGACCATATCACGCAAGTACTAGCGGGGCCACGTTCCAGGTGATTTGCCCCATTCGCATGTCCTCACTGGCTGCTACTGTTTTGCTTGACATTTATTTCTTATATACTTTGTTTTTTTTTATACTCTGGATTTTTAACAAGTTTTTGGCCTCCCAAAGCTTATTTTTGCTATATTTTTGCTTTTGAAGATAATTCGTCTTGTCCATTGCTTGAGATAATCACGATAAAGCGTGGCACAACTTTAAATCGAACAGCATTTCATTGAAAATGCACAATACACATACACCTCATAAACATGCAGTATGTGGATGAATGCACTGTTTGTGTGTTTCAATGTGGTATGTGATGCTTTGTGGTGTGTATTTTGCATTTTCAATGCAAAGTTTGATAAAAAGTTGTGTTACTGTAATAAATACACACTTGGTGCCTTTTTTTTTTCCTTTAATGATAATACCTTCTTTTTTAATGGTAATACTTTTTATATTATGGTATTGTTTGCTGAATTTTTTTTTTCACCTATTTTGGGATATTTAAAAAAGGAATATTGCTTGTTTTCGATTTATAATTGATTAACCCTTTCAAGACTAACATGTTGAGTTGCTTAATGCCTGAATTAAAATTCCCAGTAAACTGCTAAAAGAGATTCACCGGACATATACATCCCATCATTCATGGAAACCTTGAGATATATATGTTCCAGGAGTCTCGAAAGGGTTAATATACAGCTGATATCATGTTGCAGAAATTTTTTTTACCTTTCAGTTACAGTATCTTTGATTTTCGTTAAAGACTAGTATGAAAATAGAGGGTAAAACAATTAAACTTTCCTTAAACTAGTCATTTTCAGAAGTATCTAATTTATGTGGCTTTTATCATGTCTTGTGGATATACTTCCTAAAGTGAGCCTCATTGAAATTTTGAACTTCTGTAGAGTTCATGTTTAACTTCTCATGGAGAGATCACCAGATAGCACATTATATTAGAGAGAAGAAACACGAGTCGGAGATCATAAAATCCATGAGGAAACTCAAATGGGCAGGCCATGTCAACAGAATGTCAGACAACCACTGAACTTCACTACTTACAGCATGGATCCCCAGAGATCATATGTGATGGTGTACTGATTTGAACAGATTAATAAAATATTGGCTCCGTGATGCCTATGACCGAGAGGTCTAGCGAATCTTGGGAAGGTCAATGTCCAACGATGGACGTTAAAAGGCTGATGATTTAATTTCATCTTAATTTTTCTATTGTTTTTCATCACAACTCCACCCAGGCTGCTAATCTGCAATAAGAAGCAATTATTAGATTTAGATGAAGGTAAATCAGAATTACAAAATTGATAATAACAATTGGGCAGCATGCCTTGTTGAGGTGATTAATTGAAAACTAGAAAAAGGGGTGATCAATGAATAAGTTACTTCTCTCACCTTTTGGTGGATGAGATAAAAATCAGAATTAAAAAAAAAATTAAGCATTGAAAGCTGTCAGGCATAATCTGAAGGACCAATTTAGCATAAAATTACATTGTAAATTGGGGCCCGTATTTAAAAATTTATTTTGGGGGAGAGTTTTTTTTCTAGACATACAAAAAAGTGTTTAAATTTTCAGCCCTCTTTCTCCATTGGTGCAGCATGTATGTGTGAAACATGGATAATCATGTAGGCAGAATCATTTAAAGAATAAAGAAAGCTATGTTGACAGTTTTGGATTGCTATATTTTTTTTTAGAGTTGTTTTTCTGTTATATATAAAATAGGATATCCGATTATGATTCGTATTTGTTTTCTATAAAGCGAAGAATATTAATATTGTAAAAGAAAATTAAACATATCTTTGTCATACGGTATAAGTTAGATACCAAATGATTTCCTGAATACTTTTCTTTTTTTTTTTCTCTTTCTTTTCCCTATTTAGCATGTAATATAGAATATTGCACTCTGCTTGATAATGCCCCATGCACTGCAATGGGTGATATCTCGCATACTGGAGTTGTAGGGATTTACTTGATATTAAAAAAAAGTTTGATATAAGGCTTCTTGGTACATTCGGAAATGATCAAACTCACTATTGAAGGTCTGAATTTTGTTAGACATGGTGTTTTAATCAGTGTGGTCTAGTTGAACTACTGTCCTAATGTCTGCTGCCCATTTTTTTACACTATATTTTGGCCATGTACCCTCTGACCTCTTTCAGTTGATCTTTATTCTTGAATGTAGAAACTAGTTCCTGCAACACATCCCCTTTCTACGTTTTTGGCATGTCAGATCTAGTTTTTGTACCTTTTATTTGGGGGATTGACTCCTCCTGACCTATGCACTATGGTATCACCCAATCACAGGGAGGCAACTTCAAAAACAGTGGTGCATAGCTCAGAGGAGATAATCGAAAAAAAAAAAAGGACTTCAACTGCCTTGTTATTACCCAGAGCTATATAAAAAAAACCATCAGGAGAGCTAAAAATTCTATTTCGTTTATAAATCAGATAAGGGTGATGTAGAGGTAAGCCAAGAACAATTCTGCCATGGTTAAACTTACCAACTCAGATTGAGCACTGAAAGATCACACATACTCAAAAAGACTGGACACAAAGAATGGCCTTGAGAAACTCCAACAACTAGCTAAAAACAGTTGTGGAGAACAATGGTAGTTTAAATATGTGAGGCCCAAGCAGTGATGGCTTTGCCCTACCCAGTATAAAGCTGATAAATAATGATAATGGGAGAATCAAGGAGATTATTGCAAAGTGGATGTAACCTGCCTTGTCTGATCTTGGTCCAACGTTTCCTCTCTCAGTGCTGGTAACCATAAGTCACTCTCTTCCCCATATGATAATGATGATAAATCACTTTTTGAAATATTTTTTTCCTAAGCATGGAATCCATCTCTTTTTTTTTTTTCTCTTATCATTTTTCTTTTTTTTTCTTTTTTTTCTTCTTTTTTTGTTTTTAAATTTTCTTTTTAATCATTATGTTGGTGGAATCCAAAATTTTATTTTCTGTTGCCTTGCTGGGAGTGATGGCACATACTTTGGGTATCAGTACATTAAGCTATTTTCTGTGATAGACAAAAAGTTGTGATAAGTATTTTCCTAATCTTTCCAGTAAAATACTTGTTTCTTTGTTAACAGTATATTCAGAGGTGGAAATCTAAAACAACTCATGGGTGTTGCCTCAAGCAATAATCCCTGGCACTTGACCAAATCTTCCAGTGAGACACACTGGAGAGCATGTTCAATTCTACTTCCTACTACATCTTGATAGCCTTCCTCCTTTGCTTGATGGCTGAGTTTATCTGTTCTCTTATCAAATAAACTTCATGTTTTTCACCCTACCCTTCTGCATCACCGGTCTCTCTCTCTCCCTTTCCCCTCCCTCTTCGCTATCTTTTTGTTGCGACTCCATCCTCAGATCCTCCCTTCTACCACCCCCACCCCATATCCTCCGTGTAAAACTTTTTTTTTTCTTTCAAGTGTGACAGATGAATGGACAGAAAAGTGTGACATGTGGACGGACAATTAGCTCGTTATGATATAGATCTATAAAATTCTGATGTGACGTTATTTTACCTTCTGAATCTGACAAACAATTCAAGTTTGGCTTTTATGAGTGTAAATTCATTTTTTATCTTTGATTTGTTAATTGACAAATTATCATGCTTCTTGTTCTTGAGAGATTGTTTGAGGCTTATATGATCTTGTGGGTTAAGATTCTTTAGCCTTAGATGTACCAAGATATACCAATGTTGGTACCAGATGGATCAAAATGGCCACTCATTCTTCAGTAGAGCTAAATAGTCATTAAAAGTGAATGTTGACATTAGTACTGTCCATGAATCTAGTAGAAAGATAGTGGTGGTAAAATACAAAAAGCAAAGAGAATGCAATTTCAAAAAAGCTTTCATTTTCGGTCTTGTGTTGATAAATTAAAGCATTTAGGCTTATTCATTGGTTAGAGCAATTATAACTGGTATAAGATGATATCTTTGCTTCACTTCTTGCTGCTTCTACTAATGTAATTAATCAATTGTGCTTCTTACTAATGTAATTTAAGCTTTTTGATGAAAAACTTTTGTACAAAGGTTGTGGTGATTAATCAAAGAATTTAGGGTCAGTGTTATTTATTGATTATGACTGGTAATAAATGATATCTTTGCTTTGCTCCTCGTTGCTTTTTGTATTCTACCACAACCAGCAGAAAGATGCCACTGTTAAATAGGCTTTTCTGTTAGTCTTATGTTGAACATAGACTTCTTCGAAAAGGTGAGTAGTATTGTTTTGATATTGTCTTTTCTTTAATTATTGGTCCCCTTTTCTACGGAATCTTGGTTGCTTCTGCTCATTTGAACTGCAGATGATATTTTTCTATTTCACTCGTTTCTTTCTACCAAGGGGCGAATCCAGGATTTTGAGCAGGGTGGGTTGGTCCAAAGAGGAAAAATCATTTTTTACAAATAAATATGTGAAAAAAAAATTAAAATATTGAAAGCAAAGTAATGCATGATCCGGCATTTTTCATTTACATTTTATTTCTAGAATTGACAAACTTATGAAGTGAAAAGAACTTATCTCAGAAATTTACCATCAAATTAAAAAAAAAAAACTATAAAGAATAAGATGGAAAGTATCTTACTTATCAGATGAAAAACAATTATGATTTTTTTGTATTTTAAGTTGATTTATGATTACTTGGGATGATACAGAGTTTTTATCTATAAAAATTTTTCATCTTAATATTCCAAAGAAAAAGTTTTAATTGTGCTTTGCCAGAGCAGAGGGTCCAGACCACCTGGATCCGTGCCTGCTTTTTCTAAGGAATTTTTTTGCTTCTACAAATTTGATCAGCAGTTTATATCTTTTTTATTTCAACAATATCTTTCAATCTTCTTTGCATTTTGCACGGACATTGTTATGCCTTTTTGTTCAGGCAGTCATGCAACTTGTATGCTTCCTCCTTGCACTTGCTGATCTCATAAAAGTTTGGCATATTCTGGGCTCTTCTTCTTGGCCCTACTGTTACTGAGCTGGATAAGGGTCACAATTTGCTACTTCCTTTGCTCTCACCACGTATTCTTGTGTATTATGCTGGGCTACTGCTTATTCTTTTTTGCTGATTCTTGACTCTTTTTACTATTTTCATTATCTCTTAATCTTTTGAATGCATGTCTTCATAAACCATATTTAACGGCATATAAGCCATCCAGAGCAGGCCTGTCCATTAGGTAAATCCAGGTGATTGCCTAAGGTGTAAAGGTCCTAGGGGTGTACTCTGAAATGAGGGGAAAAAAAAATCAATCGAATTTAAGTGGGGGTGCAAATTTCAAGTTTTGCCTATGGTGCATGTAATCCTGTTGCTAGCCCTGAAGATTCCCTGCTCTTCTTTTCACAAAGAAATGGCTCAAAGGGTAAATCTAACTTTCTTTGTCCAGCATTTGATTCTTAATTTTGGCCTGAACTTGAAGAATTAATAGACTGGATGATAAATGGAAAAAATTCAGGGAAATACATTTTTTTTACTTATATTCCCCGATGAAATAAGAAGGGTCTTATATGCCATCAAATACGGTACTTTTGGTTAATTTCTATGCATTTTTATCTTTTCTCAAAGTCTTCCCTTATTTTTTTAAAAAAACTTTATACTTCTCGATTTTAATAATTCTGCTTTTCTATGCTACCTACCTGAGTACACTAAATAAGTTTAAGAATTAATTTTCCCCTTTTTCTGTTGAATTTGATTTGTTCACTTACTCACTATTAAGGTTTCTATCTATAAAACAATGTTTGTCTTTTTACCATTATCAAGTTGACCACCGAAGTAACAGAAGTTGCTTCAAGGTGGTTGTGGATAGGGAGAGGAGAGCCATGGGTGAGGGAGCACTACTTGAATACAAGTCAGGGCTTGATTAACCCTGGCTGGGTCTCCTGGGTGAAGGTGTCTGATTGATAAAAGACTTGAAACACCCATTTCCCTCTGGAAACATCACTGATCATGTGTCAAGGTACATCATCTTGTGATGTATGTCAAAAAGTACACAAGATTGTTTCAAGAATTAATCCCTCCCCACCTTTTTCATGTAATTTTATAAGGTTCTTTATTCACTATAAAAAGTTTCTGTTATTAGAACAATGTACCAATTTCTACCATGTTGAAAGAGTTATAAATAGTTTATTCTCATCCTAGTAGACAGGGAAAAATCATGAAGTACATATAGCCATCATTGCAGTACACATACGCACACACAGCTAAATTTACCATCGATGGGGCCAAGAGCATAACATTGATGGTGCACCCTTCTATTTTTGATCATAAAATTATGATTTAACATGAAGGCTTTTATGGATCAATAATCTATCTTAACGTAACAATTTGAAGCACTGGGAAACATTGAAAATTAAAAATATTTCATAAGATATATTTGTTTGGGGCCACTTAATCTTTGGTCCTTGTACTGCTGTTGAGTTTACCCTGCCTTGAGTATGCTCTGTATGCACAGTCTCCTAAATATATATTTTTACAATTATGATTACAGCCTTTGATTATTTGCTGGCTGTTTTTGAATGATGCCAAAAGGCTATAGAAATTTTTCAAAAGTTTCTTTGCAGTATGGTGATGCAGTAAACCCTTGGATAAACAGACTAATAGGGGCAGACATTTGTCTGTTGAATCGCATGTTACCTGAGAAAAGGCATTTTTTTAACTCCTTTTAAATTTAAATATTTTAATACAGAAATAGTCTTTATACAATATAGAACAAAAATTTATTGAATCATAATACAGAACAATATAGTTCATAAAAAGGATGTGTTCTACTTCAGAGAGGTTTGCCAAAAATATAGACAATTTTTCAATTAATTTCAATTTCTATGCCACATTCAAATTTGCACGCTTTCTTTCAACTTCTGTATTAGTTGTTGCCATTTTGAGTTTGGATAAGGATTGCAAAATTATTTAATGAATTAAGTTTAAAAAAGCATTCAGAAATCACTGATAACCAGATGACTTAATCAAAACAAACTGAACTGTATTGCCATTTTTTTAAAAAGGTTTTATGTCCAAAATTGAGGCAAAAGAAAACCTCAAAATATCTAGTTGTTCCAAAAAATTATTTAAAGAATTATCCAAAATTGAAGGGGAAAAATATCTAGATGTTCCAAGAAATTATCCAAAAATATCCTATGTTTGACTTTTTACCAATAGTTAGTAAATAAATATTTTCAGTTTTTGAGAAGGAAAAAAAATTTCTTGAAAATTTCCAGAATCATCTAAATTTCATTTATGATTATTTAGATTTATATCTAGTATTTAAGGGCTCATTTTCAGATTTTCAGATTGACAGATGGATGGACATATGGTGAATTGAATTATCATAAAAATATTTATTATGTAATTTACTTACTAATTCGTATTTATACTTTATTCAGGAAGTAATTAGTACATTGTACATTATTTACAAGGTTATCATTAAGGTTTTAGAGGTCTGATATTTTTTGGAATGACTTACTGGAATCCCATAGGTATAATTATTCACTTAATTTTTTTTTCTAATGAGATGTTATTGGAATGGATTGTCCTCATTGAGAGAGTTACCACTTTGAATCCTATCAACCAATACATCCATGTTCTTCTAAAATCTAAAATACCCACTGGATATATCCAGCTAGCTAGCCCTAGCAATCTACAAAGATTTTGGACAGTCCTACTCATTGTCTTTCTCTCACTGTTTTACTTTTGAGTTGTTGAGAAATGAATCGCAGCATAACAAGCAAGTGCCACTGTGGGGATTTGACAAAATTTTGATATTTTGGATGATTGGTAAAAGTTCAGAATCTGAAAATTGATTTTGCTAAAAATATTTTTTAAACATATGACTCTCATTAAAACATATCTGAACTGATATCCAATGTCTAAAAACAATTTCTCATAACTAAATGCAATGAAAATATCTAAATTTGGATATGAAATATCCAAATTGGCCACAGTGAAAGCAAGTCTATTGCGCGCATGTGCACTGCTTGCACAATTAGATTAATTAATTAGCTAAATCTGAAACCATAAAGTCTGTTGAACCGTGGGTTTACTGTATTTAAACATTACTGAAATTTCAGCTTGAATATTTTGAGTTGACTTCTAAAGTATTTTTCAAGTGTGTTAAATCCATTGTAAACTGCATTTGTTTTATGAATTTTATCCTAGGTTATGTGGGGTTTGTACCTGACCATAAATATTGGGGTTCTTTTTTTGTAGCTTAAAGCGCCCCAAAATTGAATGTGTAGTTCCAGGTGCCTGTCCTTCCAGGCTGCACCTCCCCATTGCTCTTGAAGGGGTAGGGTCAATCTCTGATGCCTGAGATGTCCCAAAAGAAAGTGCTGAGGGAACTAAACAGCTTCTGGCACCACCCACTGGTACGGGTGGAGGTCCCCTTGTGTCAAATTCTGCTCACATTGGGGAGGTGCATAAGCACCTTTATTTGACCATAAATTTAGCTTCTCAAGCACTGATCCAGTTTATGAAAGAAACAAAAAAAAACAAACAGAAATTAATGAATCAGTCATTATGGAAACTATATCTGGGCTCTATACTAATTCTTTTGAAGGTACTACAACTTTTTAACGAACATTCCATCAGATTGGTTTTTGGATAATTATACGATTCCAAATTATAAACTTCAAATGACATTAAAAAATCTTCTCCCCCTATCGCTGAAAATTGATGAATACTCTTTATCTTAAGAGTTTACTCATTTCAAATTTCAAATATGAAATAATCATTTTACCTCCTTATTTGATTTATTTGATATAGTCTACTTGTTTTTACTTTTCCTCTCCATTTTTCCCAATGTTCAGATGCAAGGTTGAATATTTTCCTTTGCCTACCCCCACTTATTGGTTTTATATAACAGGCAGGTAAAGAGCAGGAAACAAAAGGGAGAGGCCCTAAGATATTTGTAACTTTGGCTCTAATGCATTTGTCCTGTCAATCCCTCTTTTATCAATGCAAATTTCTTTTTACTACTAGTAATAACTTTTTCATGATTTATTTTCATTAGATAAAGCATTGTCAACCATTATTTATCTTTTGACCAGTATTTCTTTCATTTTAATTCAAGTAGCTTTTCATCTCAACTTCCATAGCTGTAAGTAAACAGTGCAGATTGGAAAAATAAAGAATTAGCTCTTGGCAGGACTTGAACTTGATGCCCAATGATTGGGAAGGAAATAAAGAATAGGTTTAAGTGTTAGATGTGTTCTCTTATCAGCAATGAGAACCTGAGTTGCTCAATCTGTAGAACAGTTACTGTAAATAGGCAGGCTTCCTGAGGTTAAACGGGTGCGAGTTCAAGTCTCACCTTGAGCTTTTTTCAATTTCTGATCTGCAGAGTTAACTTGCTACTATGGACTGAAGGTCTGAGTAATTGCGATGAAAATAACTGAAATTAAGATGAAAGAAAATACCTGTGAAAAAATGAATATTATTTCCTATTAGTTTGAAAAATTAGTAACCCCCAAGTTTTTCATGATTATCACTAGCAAATTTAGATGGTACTAGATAACCCTAAGACTAGAATGAACCTAGATTTTTAATGCATTTGCAAGTGAATAAATCGAGACTTCTCAATGATTAGCATTTAATAATTTGCTCCCTTGATAAATCAGTCATTATAATATAGATGGGGGCGAGTGTGGGTGCATACCTTTCACCATTATCATTGAATTGCAAATTACCTAGTATTTTTTTTTTTTTTGCATTCTTTAAGTTAATATATTGGTATATTTTGCCTTTTCCCAAATTTTTTCCTATGTTCTATAAGTAGGAAGGTCCACTCTAGGTTAGCAACTGCTGAGCTTTTTTAGTTGACATGATGCTAAGTTGCCAAAGTAATATCTATAAAATCTTCAGTTTCTTGCATTCTGTAGAAACATGTTATGTATAACCAAATAATTTTTACCCTGTATACCATAGTGTTCATGTGTATGCTTCCAAAACTTTTGATTCATTGATGTTAAGATCTGATTCCTCATTTTGCCTAAATTTTTCCCCATGATTAATCATAGTTTGTAATTTGAGCTACCTTTTCTCAATTTTTTTTTGTTTGTATAAAATTAAGGATTTGATCTTTTGAAAACTGATTACCTTCTAATACTTACTTACTCAAAAGCCATCTCTAGCAGCCTTTAATTACAAGTGATAAAAAATGGCATGGTGTTCGTAGTTTAGTTGAATGAATATCCTTAGTTTATTGCTGGACAGAAATTTGTGTGTGTGCTTGAAAAATAGTTGTAAAGTTGTGGTGGGATGATGTGGCTTAGTTGATTCTCCTGATAGTACTTTCAATTCGTTGTAAACATCAGAGTCTTCTGTCTGCAGTGACCTTTATGCTTGATGTCAAGTCACATCCTTATTATAGAATGTATATCATAATTATTTATTTATTCCTCATATTTTCTTATGAAAATTTGTACTCGTATATAGAGCTGGAGATATCTCCCTTGGACGGATATTTTTTGGCTTATTTTGTTTTGTCAGTCTCTACTTAATTACTTGGAAAACAGTGACCGATTGGACTGGAAAACTCTTTAGTTTCCAAACAAGAGAATTTTAACAGTATTGCACTAACAAAAATCATTGTGCTACAATGTGCCATTTTGCTGTGTTTCAGTAACAAACTCACAATCTTACAGAAATCAGATCATTTGGCATTATTAGCATCATCTGCTTTAAAAAAAAATCTCATTTTAGTTTATTTGTTCTGTAATCATTGTAAGGGAGGGCATGGTATTGGTTACAACTCAAAATTACATTCATGTAGGTAAATCAATAAGTCCAAAGCCATGATGAAGAAATCATTTATTTCACACAACAAATATCAATTTTTCAAAATAACCTCCTTCATTATCAATGACTCATAGTTATTTGCTGAATTGTTATCTGAAACTTTGCCATTATCTAAGCCACTCTAATCTTTCTGCCTATAACTGTGACATTCAACATATCAAAATGAAGTACTTTAGGCTGGCTTGCTTACTTACTTTTATACCTCTAACCCTGACATGTGCAGTTGTTATGAGACAGTAGCAGTCATTCTGGCCACATGTCGCTGGTCATAATGTTATGGCTCATCAGCATTAGAAGTTTCATTGCTTCACTTCAAGAAAGATTATATCCATGTCTCTTTTTGGTTAAATGTGAGTTGCAAAGAAATATGCACACACACATACACACAGAGTAGACACATTAAATTCCAGAAGTGTTTTTAAGTACAAATTGACTAAAACGATTTTTCAAGTAGCAAAAGCAAAGATAGTGATTGTACAATAGGTAATTGATAAGTTCATGACTTAAGGGTACAAGATGAGTTACACAGTTCCAACTAAATTCACAAACAGTTAAAATTTTTGGATGATTTCAAAGAAAATTTGAAGTTCATAACTATATCCTTTTTTCTATTTCATAAGATTGAAAGCACATGTGTTGAGAAATTCCCCATGTCTATCATTGTACAATCATCCACTGTCTCAGTATCAATGGCTCACCATCAAAGAAGATTCATGAGGACACGTTGGTAATACTAAAGAAGGATACTTCTTTCTACAGCATGGTTAAAAGGTTGACAGCTGAATTGCATGATGGATGATATTTCCCATTATCCAACAATTGCTGAGTTACAGCTTTGAATCTCATGGAACAGAAAGAAAAACAGTTATGTTCTTGAAATTTTGAATGTATTATTCAAAGAGTTAAACTGTATGTGAACATGATTGCAATTTAGGCCATTAATTTATCAATCCCTCCTTGTGAAGTGAAATGTTTTGAAGAAGTGAAACTTTTTGATTGCCATCTGACATCTTGGGTTCAGTTAGTGGAATTTTTTATACCTTCTTTTGCCATTTTATGCTCATTTCTTCAAGAGAATTTTAGAAACATCTCTCGTGTTGGCACATATTCAAATTGAACAAAACAAGAATATCAGGGCAAAAATGAATCCAATCCAATGGCCATGTACTCGGATTAGTGTCTTCATCTTGTTTGTTATAGTCACGTTTCAGATATTGTACCCTCTGGCCTTTTTCAGGTGTTCGTCTCAGTTGATAACTTACTGGTAATTTTGGATCAAATCCTTCATTCAATAGAGTTAGATTGTCCTCATTCAAGAGTATTTTTTCAAGACATTTTTTTACTGAGGTCCTAAAGTTTTTGCACTGCCTCAAATACAGCCCTTGTCTTGGACAATCTTCTCTAGTATGCAAAGATTTTTGACTTTCAGATTACGGCAAAAAAAAAAAATCAGTATTTTTTGTCTAAAATAATAATGTATATGCCAGTATATAAGATATTCAAAATGAAAAAGCAGCAAACGGAAAATTTAAACATTAACTGTGGAATTTTCATAATCTTTTACCTTCTAATGTCATTTTTGATTCGGTCTATCAGGAAAAGAGATTCTTTTTTCCTTATGAATATTACATCTGAAGAAGGCCATAGAATGGATTGGCCAAAATGTTGTGTTAACGTGAAAGATGGGATGAAGAGATTGGATTGTCCAAACAGAAATTGGAATGTTAATGACTCTTCTCAAAGTTGTAGACCAGGGTTCAATTTTTTTGCCTCTGCGAGCTGAATCGTGTGTTAATGAGTTGGTATTATACCAGGTGAATGCCATAAAAAGGCTTGAAATATGTGAATTATCCATTTTAAATATACTTACTAATATTTTGCCTCAAATCATGAATAAGTGCACACTAGGGAAGTCATTGGTGCTTCACCAAAGATGCCAATTAGTAATCAGAGGACTCATAATAGTTCCAATTTATCTTAATCTAGGCATCTTTTGATCTGTTGAAAAGAGACAAAGAATCTTTAAAACCTGAAAAAAAGTAAGCAAAAATATCCTAGTGTTTGCTTGCAAACCAGATCTGGCCTACGGGTCATACATTGTCTACCACTTCTTATAGATCATATATCCGTCAGATTTAGTTCCCTGCATAGCAGCCATTCATTTCTTGGGCCTTGCCCTTTACCTGCCTTCATCATTGGGGAGTTACCATTTAGTGCCGCCACTGATGTATCTCACTTCAACTTGAGATGTGCCTGTTCTTCTGTTTTAGCCAAAACATTTGTGGTATGGTCCTGGCCTGAGGCCAGGTGGTATGTCAAATCTGGTCCACTACCTTCTCAGGTGTGGCCACCATGGTAAGGTGTTGTGTGCACAGCGAGATATTCCTGGCCACATGCAACAGGTGAGTTTTGTTAACATGGATGTGTTCATTCTATAGACATGTGTTTGTTAATTGTTGATTTGTTCAAGCTTAATATTCTTGAGATAACTGTCTTCATTATACACACAACTACACACATACACAATTATTCAATTTATTTGTAATTTGAAGATTTTAGAGACACTCACTTAACTCTTAATTTCATGAACCCTTTGATATCACTCCTAAATGAATATTCAAATCGTAGGAACTGTACTACATTGCAATGCATGAATGGTTAGAGGCATTGCAATTGATTTTTTTTTCATACAGTAGTTATCTATATTATATATGCACACACATACCTGATAAGGATTAATCCTAAATTCTTTTTTGGTTTGTGCATTTTCTAAGGAAAATATGAATTTTAGTTCAAATTTTGTGTAAATCAATAGATTTTAAAAATTTTCTGAAAAATATGATATTGTGTGGACAAACAGACGGACAGGTAGACAGAAGTGAATGTATAAACCTCTCACCAACTTGTTAAATTACGAAACTGAAATGCATTGCATGGGAGAAAAACTTTACATATACAAATTTGTATTGTTACCTCCCTTGGAATTTAAACCCAGCCTTTTTAACTGACCTTTATGATTTTTCTCTGCTGCTGAATAAAAAACAAAAACAAAAAAAATTCCTGGATCCACCCTAAAATTCAATCGCTTTTCCCTTAGCCTTTGGCCTATCATTCAACAAAATTTCATTTATATTCATTGTGGACTTTCACGGAGAAAAAAACACTGGTGGATACATATACTTCTGCCGACGTCACTGGCAGAGGTAAACTAAATCACATTATTTACTTTCTGCTGATTTGTCTGGGACAACTTAATTGTGTAAATTTTCTTTCCATCTAAAAATCACGTCTTTATTAAACATGTACATGAAATGTAAAAATCAAAAAAATTAGAGCACTGACTACACTATAAATAGCGTTCTAAGTCTGTTGTTAGATGAAGTCCTGCCCCAAGGTCAGCCAGTTTTTATACTCCTGAGCATCTGAGCTTTTCCAAATCATCACACCATCTTTTTTTTGCTGGTTACAATTTCACTTATGATCTAAAAGGATCTACATTGTGAGTCACAGTGTCCAGCAAACATAATCTGCCCATTTCCATTTAAGTTAATTAATGCCATGAATGCAGCATTGGCAAGATGAGTCTATGAAGTGAGTTTAGCTAATAAACATACATAATTTGGTGAGAAATAAATAAAAAAATAAACGGTAATTAAACAGCATATATATCTTATTCATGAACAATGTATGGATTAATAGTTCTTGTATAGCAGTGGCAGGCAAAACCATGGATGTGACCTGAATGAAGGCCACAAGGATACTTCAAAGGGTCACTGGACGATTCAAAAAGAAAAAGAATGAAAATTACAAAAAACAAAAATCAAAAAAATGTTTCAAGTAAAAAAAATAGTGCAAATATATTTATGTCATAATTTTGGAATATAAAGTTTTATTGAGACTTTAGAACAGGAAATATTTGTGAATAATAAAGTATCTACAGATGTATGAAAACTCCACACATATTCCAGTCTGTTCACATCCTGTATCTGATTATTGAATTATTGTAGAATTCAATATTCATTGGATGAAATTAAATGAAAAAAAAACGTTAAAATTATGTTCCTACCTTGAGGGTCGCAACAAAAAAGTTATGGAAATACTGTTATTTAGTAAAAAAAAAGTTGTTTTTTTTGCTGTGACTTTTGAATGAAGATCACAAAGTGTATTTGTTCGTGTTATATTTGGCATTAGATGGAAATTGTACAAAAATTACCAGATGAACACACTTCAGTTTTTTTTTGCACTTTCATCAAGGGACTTTATCTGTCATGGAAGTGCAATTCTGGCTTGGATGACAATCCAGTGACTTTATTGGTATCCCCTTGATGTATTCATTGCAGCATAATATAAAGGAAAGATATTCATTGTGTATGATGATTATGAAAAAATAAAGTTCATATTACTACAGCTGTGAAAACAACAGCAGTGCCTCAAACAAACCTTCATTAGATGATGACTAAGGGGCAGGCATGGTTTTGTGACTGTAGCTTCATTACCACTAAATCAGCGTGCCCTAGCAGTACCCCACAAGACTTCAAGACTGAGTTGGAAAGTGTCAGATCTATGTAGATACATCTTCTACCACACTGTAACAGAGAACCAGCAATATAATAATACAGTAAGCCCTCACTATAACCAACCTCTGTGTCAGCAAACTGGTCAATCTATCCAAACCGACTTCAGATTCACTGAACTTGTTGACCATAGCAGACTTTCTTCTCATTTACCAAATGAAGTTCAGTTTTATTAGATATATTATAGAACTGTATATAACATTAGTGATTTGCATGAAAAAGTAAGGTCGAAAATAGAATGTGGGACAACTGAAATGGCTTTGGATTTACTGAACGATGTTCGTTGAATGCTGCTAAGTACCAAACTTACCTCAACTGACCAAACAAAAGGCAACCAACAGTCATCATAAATTTTCAACAGCCAACCCTTACACCGATTAGTTTGTTATAGCGGGGATTTAGTGTATGAGGGAAAAATCATAAATTATTTCATTTTCAGTTTCAACTTCTCAATTCATCATGAATCCTCCTGTTGATTTATTCCACATTCCTGGCTCAGGATTTGTCTTTTGGCCACAAAATATATTTAATGTCCAGTCCTAAGGAATCTGTTTCCAACTGGGACAGTAACTCTCAATTGTACTAAAAACGGAAAGTTGGAATTATTGGTTGTGAGGACTGCACAGTTTTTGTCCTTGAACATATGTACGCATGTGGGTCGCCCACATTCAATCAACCTTGGGTCAAATCTGCCCTTCTGGGGAGGCAAATAAATCCTTATTTGATGTTCCACTTTTTATATCATAATTTCCTATTTTGTCTATTTGTACTCTCTTCTCTCAAAAATGTTTGCCATCACAAAATGCCGATGGGCTCTGATAATCTTTATCGTTCATTTTTTTTTTGGTCTTATTTCTGTATATAAATATACAGTCATTGTCTATAACTTTGAGAAGAGTTGTTAACATTGTAAATTTTGTTTGGACAATTGAATCTATTCTTTGCATCTCTGATGTTTATAAATACAACATTACGAACAATTTACTCGTCAGCCCTCATCAGGTGTATAAAAGAGAAGAGGCACACCTTCTTTCCTCTAACCAATTATAGCAATGAAAAAAGGGGTCCTTAACTCTTAACATCGTAAACTTCTTGATACCGCTCCTGGTTGATAGATCTCTTCTGAGGAGGAAACAAAGTTTGTTACACTGATTAAGTTAGATAGAAAAATAAAATTGTTTTTTTGAATTATCCAAAGTTGTAAGGGAGATAAATTTGATCAGATATTATTATTCCCCATTTTATTGACTTCTAAATTTTCATGTAGGAAACTAAGAGTTAAAATATCAACTGGATCAATTGGTGCTCACTTTTTCCTTCATCATAATTGAGTGGAGAAAAGATAGTTTACCTCTTTTCTTTGATTATATGCCTGACGAGGTCTGAAGAATGGATCATTCAAAACATGTTGATAACATTGAGGATGCAAAGAAGAATTGTTTGATCAAAATTTGAAATTCAATGTCAGTTTGAGAATCAAATCCTCTAATTCTATTTCTGTCCTGTTTAGTTACCGTATTGTGAAATTGTTGGTAAGCATTGAGATTGGTACAAGGCTTATAACGTTTTTTTTTCATTTATCTTTTGCAGCATTCCAGTGTTACGGATCCAACTTTAGATGACTGGCATGTGATTGACCCTCTTGATTCACCTTCGGACTTCAAGCGCAATCTTGGACAACAGAAACAAAAACAGAAGGTAAACTGACTCCAATATTTATTTCTGATTACAACTAATAACAATAATAATGAATATTGCCCTGATGCTGACAGTGGCAAAGTTGTCCCTTCCCAGGCAATTAAGTATCACAAGTTTTCTCTGTCTTAACCTGACTTCAAAGTACTTCGATGTGTGAAAATTGACTTGGAGGAAACAAGCACTCAAAGTGGCATCACTTGCTTTACTTTCTATTTTACCCTTAGCCGGAGGGAGAAGAGGGTGATTCATGCCTTTCCCAAAGGCACGAGTATGAAGTGAATGCAGATTATCTCATTCGGTGTTTGAACTCAGCTTGGCATTTATTGCTGCAAAGTTATAGCACTAATGTGCACATGCATACACTCCTTTGTTTATGGATGTATGAAATGTAATTTTCTATTTATGAATCTTCATATGAAATTTCAGAATGTATCTGTTTCATTAAAATGTTTCTCAACATGAATATTTTGACTATACATTTCATAGATACACTTTTTTTCATATATTAAAACTAAATTGGTGTCCTTTATGCTACTATATAGTAATTTAACTAAGAGGATCATGGGTTATTTTTGATTATTTCATCATATTCAGTTATCATCAGTCTTTTATTGTCCGTCATTCGACATAAATCTTCCTCAGCATTAGCCAGATTTCTCTATCATGGGCATCGCAAAGCCAATATTTTCTGAACTTGTCTAGTTGGTCTCTACATCCTGTATTCTGCTGGCCTCAGTTTCGCTTGTGATCTCTGGGGATTCATTTTGTGAGTTGTGATGTCCATTGGTTGTCCGCCATTCTTGCAACATGACCAGCCCATTGCCATTTGAGTTTTCTAATTGAATCTATGTCTCAGACACCAGTTTTTTCCCTAATATATCGTGCTGTCTTGTGATCTCTCCATGTGATGTTGAGCATGATTCTCTCATATGCACATTTGATTGGTGGTAAATGAGAGAAATTCAAGGAAATGCATTTTTTTCTCAATGTACCTAGGTGAAAAAATATAATTTATCAAATATGGTTGTTTGGAATAGTTGTATTTTAACGTATCATGTATCAAATATACATTATTTTATAATTCGGGCAATTTTTGTTTTTTGAGATTGTGGAAAGCAAACTCGAAAACCAAGTCCGGAAATGCAAGCAATCACTTTATGTAGTTATTTCATTTATTAACCTATTATGTGAAGAATGTGCTGAGTGCAATAGTAATTCATTGCAAGATAAATTCCCTTGTCCATTGCAAGTAATCCATTGCAAAATAAAATCTCTGACTCACAGATAACTGAGTAGCTATAGGGAAATTATATTGAGTTAGCCATGAAACTGCAAAGTTGAGAATTTCTATCATCAGCAGTTAATAGGTTAGCAATAAAATTTGAAATGGTTCAGAATTGTAAATATTGGTGTGAGTATTTTGTTGCCAAAATATATTTTGGTGAGTTGATAAAAAGTAGTTCCTTTTACCAATTTTTTAAATTTGTTTTCGAAAATTTGGATTTTACAATCTTCTGTTTTGCCTTTTAGTACAATAAATCCTAAAATTTCTGTATATATGAGTGTGTTTTATGTCTATTTCAACTTGCACTTCCTTTTTGAACAGATCACTCTTCAGGGTGTACTCAACTTGCCTCGTGGTATTGGAATTTCACTAGTAAACCGTGTTCCTGAAGAATTAGTCTATATCTTATTAAAGAATATAGATGTGCGGTGTTGCAGCAAGGAGGGAACCCTCATTACTGAGTGTAGCATTGGTAATGTGCAGGTGAGTTGTTCTTCTCCTTGGTTTGTTCAAGTTGGTTACTTAATGGAGATGTGTGAAATGATAGATTCCTTTGTATAGTGAATACTCATAAGAGGGAAGGGAGAAAAAAAAAACAGCTTTGTTTTTCTCACTCACAAATAATGTTATTGTCTTTCAAAACTTACGTTGAGTTGCAAGATGAGGTTGCCAGTGCATGTAGAAAATTTGGGTATAATCTTATTTTAATACCCGAAATGTCTTGAATTAATACTTTAGTTTTCAGTGAAATATTTGCTGGGAGGAGGTCTTTTTAGAAAAGTTTTTCTACATTTTATGATTTTCAGTAAAAAACCTTTAGGATAATACATTCTACACACTACAGTAAATAAGCAGAGGGGATGCGTGTGGACAAAAGATTGTGTATGACGTGATTTTACACTGAATGCTGGTGTCTTGTTTGCTATTGAGACTGGGAAAATGTTATGCAGTACAGTGTGCTTTTCTCAATTGTATAAGGCATTTATGAAGACATCTGATGTATCTGTGATCAGACATTAGTTGGTTGGGTTTGCAAAAAAACTTTTTTACACTTGACTTCTAGTGATTTTTAAAGGAAGTTTTTGCCTTGTGGGTTGTTCAAGATATTTTGTTTATTACCAACACGTATTTCTCCAGCTTTTAAATTAGTTTGTGCATGTGTGTCAGTGTATAGGCTGTACCAATTGAGTTAGAGGGCTGAAAATTTTAACATTTAGTCTAGAAAAAATGTTTTTTTTTTTGTGTTTTTTGAAAATTTCCAGTTTGGATTTCAATTTACAACATAAGTTCATGCTAAATTGGTCCCTTAGTTTGTGTCCAGCCCCATTCACACTTGTCTTTAGAAAATTCATACTTTTTAGTCATCACAGCCTTCAAAAGGCAAGAGAATTAACATATTTATTGATTACCTCTTTTTCCATAGATCGTCCCCAACATGGCATGCTGCCAAAAGACTTTGGTCACATGACGTTTTTTATTGAGTGACTAAGCAGACCTGTTGAATATTCAAGTCACTAATTAATTTCACTTGTTTTTCAGATTGACAACCAGTTATTTAGTGCCCAGCGCCCTGTCCTCTTGTCTATTGCACCTTCGAAGGCAGACATGCCAGATAACACTCCAGCTCTGCACATGGCTTTTCACAAAAACCCATCGCAGTGGAATGTTGAAATATTTAAGGTAAGTTTGGGGTTCACTATTCAAACAGATCTTCTTTTTTTTTTCTTTAACTCAGGCATCAACACTTTTTCTTCTGCAATTTTCTGAAAAGATGTTAAAAAAAATATTAACTTTGCAATGAAGCAACAATTTGTTAAAACATCAAAATGCAATACAGTACTGGACCACTTATCTGGCTTCTAGAAAACCAAAATTACTCGGAAACCAACAATTTATAAAACTGGCTAGTTTTTAATCTGACAGGTTTTGTAGTAATTCACCAATTAGCTGCTCTTTGTTTTAATTTTCATGGCTTCAAATGAATATTAGTGGATCGATATTGATTAAATAGACCCAAAGTGGATTAATTTGTTTGTTATAAACAGTTTAATTTTTTTACTTTTTTTTTTGTTTGCTTTTCATTGTAAATTTTACATTTTAAATTTTGAGAATTCTAAATGAATGAATAAAGATCAAACAGATCCTGCTTTTGAAGTGTATTTATTTCCAATCTGCCCCACTTATTAACAGCCGTAGAATGACTGAGTTGCAATGGAAAGCAACAAAGGTGAAATGAAAGAAATACTAGTTAAAAATTAATAATAATTGAATACGAATCATCTTTGAGAAATAATGAAAAATGTTACTCACTTGTTTGAAGATAATCTAAGTACATAATAGATGTATGCGTGTACCAAAAAATTCTATACTAGCTTGTGCTCTTCACTGTCTTCTAAAATCTAATGTATTTGTTGTCCCTCTTGTTTGTAGCACCTGATAATTTCTGTACGTAAAGTGAAATTACATTTAGAGGAGGAGCTGCTGTTGAAACTGCTGCATTTCACAGGGACACATGAGACAGATGAAGACTCTCAATTTATGGAGTCGACTTCTGGCAGCCAACGGTAAGTTAGTTTTCTCATGAATTTTTATTACATATGTCTGTGTCCCCCTCATAAACAGAGCATTGTAGCCAGAGATATTGAATTATGCCCCCCCCCCTAAAATGTGCTAACTTGAAGTATCTAAGAAAAAATATCCAGTGATTTACAACTGAGTAATAATAGTACAGGGTCTACAATAACTCTAGGCCAAATGATCTTGAAGGTCAGCATCTACCCTAAAGAACAATGTGTGACTAGAACAAACATTATTTTTTAAATCCAGATATAAAAAGAACAAAATAAATTCATAACAACTTTTTAAATATACCAGGTGAATACCCATCAGTAGGAAAAATGTCACCCGTTGAGCAATTCATATGTTCATTTTTTAACCATGTTGTAGGAAAGGGCATTTTTTTTCTCAATTGTATTAGGTGTTTATGGAGACTTCTGATCTATCTGTAATTAGACATTAGTTGATTGGGTTTAAGTTGATGTATGTGGCTGTATAGAAAATGGACTGTTTTGTTCCTTTGAAATAAAAATTTAAAAAAGTTAATCTAGCTGATTTAGCATTGGAAATTGTCATAATGCACAGCATTTTTTATCTTCAATTTCATACAAGGCAAAGTGTGATGTAATTCCGTTCTTTTTTTTTTTCTTTTTTTTTTAAATATTTTTTTTTTAATACTTTCTTTTTGTATTGCCCTCCCTTGAAATTCACTGTATTTCCTGACTGATTAGACGCTTTGAGTGGTAAGGTCTACCTGATAATTAACTTGGTATTTTTTGCAAAAATAATTCTTCTTTATGTCCTTGTGGATCTCCTTAGGTGATAAAACCTGGATACATAGGTCACAAATGACTGCACAGTGGGCGATATCATGCATTTCCCAACAATTGCTCTTGGGTTTTTGATTGTCTGGAACAGAAAAGTTAAAAAAGTTTATGAATTTCAAAGTAATTATTTAAAGAGTTAAACTGTATGTGAATTTAGTTGAAATGTGTAGTTCATGTCCTCATACCACTTATTAATTACCCTTTGTATAAATAAGGAAAAAAGATAATTCAAGAACATGCTCACCTAAATTACTTTTTAAGGCAAATATTTATGTGCATTTATATTTTTTCTTTAATTGAAATTGTTACCAGATTTGTGCAAGAAGGGGATAATCTGAGCCTTATCTCTGAGACTTACCCAGCACTTGCATTGGAATAACTGCAAATCTGGAGGCAGAGATTCAATACCAGTTCCTTGAGGCAGGCCCATCCAAAAAGCTTCTACGGGAACTCTGATTCCAGATTTGCTTGATTTCCCAATTTGACACTATTCCAATGCCTATGACGGGCTTAAGCTTCAATTATCTCCCCTTCTGCCAAATCTGGCAGCCCTGATCTATGTGTGTGATAACTTTCTAACACTTCAGTTTTTGAGATTTCATTTTGTTGCATAATACAATTTTTTTCATTTCCTTTTTTTCATTTTCCATTTCCTTTTAGCTTTGAATCCATTTTGGCTGGCTGTGTTTCAACGTTTACATTTTGGTTTAATGATGATAATATCAGGTAACCAGACTAGATTTGCTGGTTCTGATGATGTAGTCCCTAAAAATGTGAACGTGGCAATAGAAAAATCTATCTTTACCTGCCATTGTGCTGGTGCGTGTGTGCCCAGCATTTGTATTTTCACAGCTTTTTGATTTGAAGGCATGTTATGTATTTTCTCACAAGTTTTTTTTCTGTTTTTCTCTTACTTCCACTTTGACAATTTTACAACCTCTGTCCCATTATAGTTGTTGTTATATTTGCTTAGTAAATACTACGCTAAATATAACAACTATTATGAAAAAGAGCTAGTATTCACTTTTTATTAGATGAAGTATTGTAAACTATTATTATTAATTTTTGACTACTAATTACCTTCATCATAATTTTTACTTGTTTTGTTTAGGTGAGAACAATTTCTCATCAGAAAATCGACACCTGATTTTGATTGAAATTTTTAAAATTCCGTTTTGCCCAAATTTTTGTCTGAACAAAAAAAAAAATATTTTCATTAATTATAACTTGAATTTTGACTGTTATAAATTCAATGTTTCCTATATTCAGCAAAAAATTGATCATGATGCTATTTTTGATGACAGTAAAAAAAAAAAAAAAATTTTTTTTCAATTCAAAATTCCATGGTTAAAATTCTACAAAAAATAAAGTCGTCATATGCAGATAATTTGAAGGAAAATATTTAGTTTTATCATTGATCAACTGAACTGTGCTAAAAATTTTCTACATCTTATATTACATAAAATTAAAAAATTTTTTTTGATGTTATCAATCAGCATGTTTCAAAGGTTATGATTGATATTTATAATTGGGTAATGACAGGCTAATTTCTGCTAACATTGAAGTTCTATAGAAGATGCATTAAACCCAAAGCGCAGTAGAATTTGAAAGATTAAAATGCACCGCATGAGTGTTGTCATTTGCCTCTTATAATTTGAAATAGCAGTCAATTTACATAACCAGAAATTAGAAATGTGAAAAATACACCTGGTAAATATTTTCATCTCACTATATTTAATTATCTATCTTTGTTATGATATCTTATGTTTCAGTCCAAGCATGAAATAGAAAAAATGAAAAATATATATTCATTTAAAAAAAATCAGATTAATCAAAATAATGAATAAAAAACATGATGAAAAATCTTTTCATTATTTTTTTAAGTATTAAGTGAAAAAAATTTACATACTTTTCCTGTTTTTCAAATCCTTATGTAAGAGTTTTATTCTATCAGTTTCCCTCTGGCAAAACAGAGATAAGTCCAAGTCTCACCAAGTGCTTATTCTCTATTTCCCATCCGCACTATTCACTCACTACCACATATTGACAATCTGAGTTGTGATAAATAGCAACTAGATGGCTGCCTCAGAGACAAACTCTACTCCCTCTATTGCAAATGAAGATGATTATTGCAACTTTTGTAGTATTTTATGTATGATGAATGAATTCATAAATATATAGTTTGTCTAAGTTGGTAAGAAAGCTGCTGACTAATCACTAGATCATGATCTCAAATTATGGTAAGGATATCTCAATTTTATTCATCTGTTTGGTTTAACATGTTGAGTCTGACAAACAGTGAAGAGTTTACTCGTCTAAATTTGATGAGGATTCTCCTTGTTACAAGAAGGAAACAAAGTCAATTCCTACTCAGGCTGGAATGTGACAAAAAATTAAAGTAATTTTTAATAGTAGTCATAAATTAATAATGGAAAATTTATTTTTGTGAAAATAGAAATTTGCATGAAATGATTATACAGAAAATGCATTTGTAGACACATAATGATAGACATACCATTTTCACCTCATTCCTATGCTATACCAGAACTGTGTGAATGTGGGGTAGCTCTGAGAGCACAATATATCTTGGTAATCCTGAAAAATCTAAAAAGATTTGTAGATGACACTGTTGGACCTAGCACCACCACTGATATACTATATTAAAATTACTATACTTCCCTGTATTGAAGACACTATTTTTACACCATAAATATATAAATGGCATTAGCTGAAACTTGAACTTGGATCATGGATTCTGTTTTCCATGCCTGTAACTATTACACCACACTGCACCACCATAAGCTGTAGATTTTTTTTTCTGTCACTATAACCTTCCCATAGATATATTGCCTTTCAGGGCTAAAGAGCTCTAACTACCCTGCTATTCACCTGTAGCTACAGGGAGAAGTGGATCCATGCCTTTCTGAAAGGCACTAGTGTGAATTGAATGTAAACAGTCTCAGCCAAAACTTGAACTCAGTCTACTGATTCCATTTTCTATGGTGATAAACAATAAAGCACTCCACAGCACTTGGCTGTGAAAGTATATCATACTATTTTGATCTAGTGATATGCTTATCACACTCCCTTTGAATATTTATGATACACTTTACCTTTAATGACATTGACCATATTTCTATAGAAAAGAGATTTTCTTTTATGTTGCCTAAGTAGGAATACTACAGATGATAAAATGTGAATGTCAAATAGTTGTGCTCTACTATCCTTTCTTAAATCATTCTTATTTTATGATCAAAACAGGATTTCAATATTATCCTATACTCAGGACAAATCTTTTCATCTATGATATTATTCTACCGGTTCGAATGTTACACTTTCAATAATAGCATTACAGAAAATTACTTTGCAACCTAGTTATGTTATATGGCATTGCTAAACAATTTATATGATGTGAATTGTTTCTGGACAATAACAATTCAAGAATGGCAAATAACAATATTTCTAACATGTTACACTTTTCACTTAGATCCTAGACAGAGCAAATTGATATTCTAATCCTGGGCAGCTTAATACTCTTAAATATACCAACTTTTGTTCAGATAATCTAATCTTTTCTTCCCATCTTTTATGTTAACACATCATTTGGCCTATTTATTCTTAGGCCTTCTGATAAATATGTGATATCTGTAAGCAAAGAGAGTGCCTTTTTATCGGGCTCTTTCTCTTGATGGTGCAAAGCAGAAAACATGTTTTCTGTTTGATACCATTATTTTGCTTTGCATTATAGGAGAAAGAGACAGATAAAAAGACGCTCTCTTTCCTCATGGATATCACATATTACACTCTAAGCCAGTCGTAGAATGAATTGGCCGTGAACATTAAAGATAGGAAGAGGAGATAAGATTGTCCAAACAAAATAGTATTTGAATGACTCTTCTTGAAGTTAGATGCAGTACTTTCAAACATATTTTTAAAAAATGTAATCTTGTTGATATCTCTTCCAAGTCTTTGGAATTCTCTTCATTTGTTGATTTGATCAATTGAGATGTTTTTCTCTTCTTTCTCTTCTACTTCTTCATCTGTTACTCATTGTAACAAAAGAATCCTATTTGCATGAAGGGAGGATACAACTTGCATGTTCCTTGATGTAGTGATCAATTAGTAGCAGCTGAATTAGTGTAACGATCGACTAAAAACCTTGTTTAGCTTTAGGCAGTGGCAAACTAGCATGCCTTTGTGTTTACTTCACACTAACCATTTTGGGGAAGGCACGTATCCATCTTTTGCCCCCACCAACACATCACGGGCCAGCATGGTAGGGTATGGTCTATCAGCCCTCATGTTTCACATTTACTTGGGGGAGGCTTATGTCCATCAACAAACTTTGAATGCTGAAGAATAAATTTTAAAAAACTGGCATGTTTGGACTTGGTAATATCTTTTAAATTCTATGACATCTAAATAAATATCGAACTGAACAATTAAGTCTGTTACTATTTGATAGAAAAAAATGTTTATATCATACTTTTCTCCATTCAGGATTATGACCCAAACCCACTTTATGCAATCTAATTTGATGATAATAATGCCCAAAGCCAACTAGTGTATGTCTAAGCTCTTTAGTTAATTCAAATTCAATACATAAAGGATGCAAAAATTTTAGTCAAATTGCATTAACCTTTCAAATGACTTTGTAAGCATACTGACACAGAACATAGCCTCAGGTGTTCCATTAGCAAAGCAACAGGTATTTACTAATTATAACTATGAAAATATCCCTTTCTTTATTTCTAGAATTTGTCAGTGAACAAATAAAATTTTCAATATTTGATTCTAAAAGCACTAAAAACAAACGTCTCATTGTCTTTTTCCGCATTGGGCAGTTGGAGCTCTTTAATCTCAAAGGCATTGGGCTAGCATCACAATTGCTACTAAAAAAAATAGTTGTATCTCCACGAATCGTTCAAGAAATGGAGATAAAATCATTGTCTCAAGTATCATGGCTACCAAATTTTCTATGGTCACTAATGAGACCTGGAGAATTTTGTCAGTATATTAGTTTGTGTTGATCAGGTTAGCTAAACCAGGTGTTAATCTTTAACCACATAAAGTAGGATCTGCTCATAGGGCATGTTTTCAGCTGGTATACTCAAAAATGGCAAAAGCCAAGGTAGCCAGTTCCAAGAGCATTGGTTTTTTCATTACACATAGTAATGAAATTGATGTGCTTGATTTTAAGTTTAGGAGTCGCTTTATACCTCAGTCGTAGCCTATGTTAAAAACCTTCAACCAAAACTGTTAACATAGGTTTCTCCCATTTTCAAGTTGATCTAGCTGACAGTATGCTTGTATGACACTTATAGTAACCTGTACATGTCGTACATTCATGCAAACAATGGAGCTAGAAGGCTGTAAGTGTCAAAATTTACTCTTCAATATGTCTTGGAAATCTGTTGTTTTTTGGGGGCGGAATTTTTTTTTTTTAAATCCTTTCTATAGGTTTTTAGTGTGGTTCAATTTGCAATCTAAGTTTTTGCTAAAATTTTCTTCGTTTGTGTCCAGCAGCATCCATGCTCATTTTTTTGAAAATTCAGAATTTTTTTCAGTGATCACAGTCCAACAAAAGGCCAGAGAAACAACTTATTGATTACCCTTTTTTCCCAATTTTTTAATTGATCATCCCCAACATGGCAGGACCTTGTAATAGTTTTTACTGAGTGATTCCCTCTAATTTTTAGTCAGTGTGTGAAAAATCTTGTGTTGTGCAAATTTTTCTCCTGTGACTGAAGTATGTGCACATTTTTTAGTTCAACAGCAAATTAATATTTTTCTGATAAAAACTTTATCCACAGAATTTGTAACAGACTTTCTTAAACAATATCCGCTAAACATGGCTACGGCCATGACATTGGGTTGGTGCGAAAATAATTACAGCTTTTGTTATTTTAAATTTTGATGCATTTTTTGGAATAAAAGTATTATTCAATTATATTCATGTAGTATACCATTTCAAAGTGAGAATTTAGCTCTATCTATTCAAGCTGAACATCTATTTCCGCTTTTTATTCTGGTTTATTTGAGGTTGTCAAATCAAAGATGGAAAAAACCCAGATTCAAGCAATTATGTTGTATGATTTCAAAATGGTATATAAACTAGTGGAAATTGTTTGTAATATCAATCAAGTATTTGGCAAGGGGACCATCAATGGATGTATTCCTTGATATTGGTTCCAAAAATTCCATAATGGAGATGAGAGCCTTGAAAACGTGGACGTCCTTCTGTGATTGACGACATCCAATTAGGGGTCATTGTTGAGGTAGAACCATGCAAAACAACTCAAGAAGTTGCATAGGAGCTAAACATTGACCATTCGACAGTTGTACCAAATTTGGAAAGCAAAAAAAAAGCTTGGCATGTCACGTAAGTGACCCTGCGGAAATTGAATGAAGTAGGTTATGAAACTCTACCCTCACCCCAAGCTAATACACCAGACTTCTTTCCAGTCAACTAACACTTTTTCAATTATTTCAACCACTTACTGCAAGGGAGATCCTCAGTAACCAAGCAGCATTTATTCTGGAATAAATGGACTCGTTTCTAGTTGACAAAAATGTACAGATTCTGAAGGTTCTTATTTTGATTGATAACTTTTATTTTAAGTCAAAATATACTGCTTTAAAGTTGATGGTGAAAAAACGCAATTATTTTTGCACCAACCTTATACAAACCAGTGAGGAAATTAGTGATGTATGAATTTATTGTTGAAAAACTGACAAACAACTTATCAGAAACAGTCAACCAAGGTATCATTTTCAATAATTATCGAGTATTATTATTATACATATAATCATACGTAGGGATATAATTATTCATACCTACATCATTTTAGGTAACTAAGTGTTTGTGTGCTCATTAATTTTCTTACTGCAAAATGTGTGCACACACCCAGTTAAGAAGATACTATGGTTATGGGCAATCTTCTGTGGTATGCAAATCAAATCATGGGTTTCTATATTTTTTGTTTAAAATATTGATATATATCTGTGTATAAGACATTCAATTTAAATGGAAAAAAAACAAACTCTGCAAATATTACACTGTGTTCTATGTGCTGGTTATGACCAGAGGGCTGTCTATCAAGGCTCAATATGAACTGTTAATGTACTTATATGAGTAGCAGTAAGTCTTCCAAATACCCTTGTGTTATTCTTGTCCATGCTTCCTGTGAACGCATCAACTTGAAGACAACTTTGAGACCTTTCAGATCAGATCTGGATTATATACAGCTTAGTGCTGCTTTCTACTTCGTGAATTGTTTTGTGTTCTATACTCACAGTGTATTCTTGTGAAATCAATCAAGACTTAGTTCACAGTGCTGTTCTCCAAGAAACATTTTCTTTTGAAAAGTAATTCTACGTGCTTTTAATCTGTGCTGGGGGCTTCTATTTACAGTGTGATTATAATGCTAAACTGGATCCTCACTAACCATCCATCCTTGGGACTGCAGATATAGTTACATTGTGAAGAGGTTCCCTCCACACACAAACAAAAACCCTCAAAAGATCTCCTCCTCAAAACTGACAAATTTCTGAAAGTTATGAAGATCTAATGGATTAAAAGCAAGTAAATTTAACAAAGAAAATGGCAGTGTAAACTGAACCAAATTCTGACCATAAAATTTTGCTGTGTATCTCTGTATTGACATCGTTTTGTTTTTGTTTCTTTTTGTAGCCCTGTGTTACAGGCAGCTGCCAGCCCTCCTCAAAACAAGCGATACTTTTTTGGCCTGCTACGACTGAATACACGTCGGATCTCCCTCAGCATGCTTACGTCCCCTAACCTCTCTCCAGATTTGAAAGTTATCAAAAATAAAATGTCTCTTCATTGGATTAGTTTTGAGGATGCAACTGTTGATCTGGGTGAGTGTTGGAAAAAAAAAACTTTTTTAATTAGCCTTTTAAGGTCCGTTGTCTTCCCCAAATAAGTCCTGGAAGGTGATTGGCTCGTTTTTTCTGATAGTAGTAACAATAGAAGTAACAATAGCAAACAGAATTTTTTAATAAACAGCAAGGCTTGTAATGTAGGTTGGCTATGTTTGGTACAATTACTTGAAGCTACCGCAAAAAAGACTCCCCATCTTCACATACGGATAGTACATCTATAGAATGTATAGGCCAAAACATTGTGCCAACAATAATGCTAAGAATGAGTTTAATAATCTGAAAAACTTTTTGAATGTTAATAACTCTTTTCAAAATCATGTGATATCTTCATTTTATATCTTATTAAAAAGACTCTTAAAGTATTTAGGATTGTAAACATTGATATTTAATTCATTGATTCTTATTGGTAAATTTCTCTGAAATCTTCAGCAGAACAATAGGCATCCTTCATATTCCAAGCCCATAGCATATTCCTCACCATATAAGATGCACTTTAAAATCATTCTACATTTGATAGCAAATGCACTGGTAGACCTGACATAAGATGAAGAGCTGAGATAGAAAGGTTAGCAGGTAAGACTTGGCTTAGGTTAGCACAGTCATGGTCAACACTGAAAAAAAATGGGAAAGGCTTTTGTCTAGCTGATGATATAGACATATATAGATATATATGTGTGTTATTAAGAAATGGATATATATGGGGTGGCTGTTTAACTCAATGGTAAGCAAAATTAAAGTGGCTACCCTATTGGTTGCAGGATCGATTCCTGCAGCACCCCCCATTTTCTCTAATTGATTATTCTATTTACGTTGTCAAGACCATATGGTACATTCACCATGTAATAATGGGTGATCATTTCAAATATGAGTTTCTATTTGATATTATAACGCAATTTATCATCATATATATATATATATATATATATATATACACACACACACACACACACACCATCTGTGATTTTTTTCCTTGCCAAATTATAATTATGTGTTATATGGTGTGAAATACAGTATTTTATTCAAAGAACTATTTTATGTGATCAAATTTTTTTTAAATATGCTTTTATAAAATTTTTCCTTCATATTTCAGGGTCTTATAATCGTCAACATGTGTTTGAGACGAGTACTTTCTTGATCAATGAGATAAAATCCCACTATACTGATGTAAGTTACACTGAAAATTTTTATAAAACTTTACAAATATTAAGTGCTCTTCATTTCATTTGCCAATTCATTAAGAATTCAGCTGTTGGAGTGTAAACTGCTTTCAAATTGCAGGTTTTTTCTTAAATAATAGAAAATAAATATTGCCCTTGCATTGGCTACAAGCCCCCCCCCCCGTCCCGTCCAGGCATCAGATATAAGTTTTCTCCACACTCCTCTGTCTCAGCTACAGTTTAAAGTTCTAAGATTTCGTGATTTGTGACAATTGACTTATAGGGAACAAGCACCAGAGGTGGTGTTACTCACTTCAACCATGATTTTTCTTCAATGTACTTCTGTAAAACTCAATAATATATGGCTTCTTGGTTTTGTAAAGACACTACCTCATAAATTTAGAATATGCTTATGCTTCAGATATGATATGAAACCAACTGTACTTTTTATCTCTGCCACCAAGTATTTCAATACAAAAACTATCCCTGTCACTTCTTTATATCATTAGCTCTCAAGCATTAATGGAATGCGTGGTAGGGAATGGCAGGGAGTTTGTTTATTTTTGAAAACTAGTAGTGTTTAGAAGTGGTAGGAATAAAAGTACTTACCTATAAAACATTAAATAACAAGTCCCTTCAGAATATCTCTTCCTCTAAAAATCAGATATTTTTGAAGATTATAATATAACTTTTATTTTTATTTGCTTGTTGAACCTGTGAAAATTCTACAGGTGCCCATATCTTCTCAGTCTCTCCCTCATCCCTTCCAATCTTTGTAGCCCATCGATTCTTTTATCTAAATGTCATACAAACATGAAGTAGTTTCATATGTGAAAATCTTTCTATCCTCTCAGTAAACTCCCTTTCTCTTCCGCCTTCTCTCTTCCTTCCTTTTATTTAACAATATAACCTTTTCCTTATGTTACTACTGAAAGCCTGAAATTTGAAACAAAAGCTAAGAATGAGCGGAATAATGTTATAAATGTGCGTCCATGTGTTTGAAAAATATGCTAGACAAAAATTTTCAATTAATATTTGTTTGCCTTTCTAATGTACTGCATATTTCGGGGGATTAGGCAACTTTCAGATGGAATGAGACCCCAATGTCAGTCTGAATTTCATGGCTTTATCTCAATGTTTATATCCAGCCTCTGAGGTGATACTGAATGCTTCAAGTGTTGTCTTATTTGCCAGAATATATGTTTGTTACATATGAAAAACTATATTGTATTAAACGTCTTATATTCTCAGTAATAAAATCATGATTATGATGAGAAATATTTGAAATATGCTAATTTCTTATTTCTATTGTTTTAGGAGTTGAGAGGTCAAGCTGCTAAAATTCTTGGCTCTATAGACTTTTTGGGAAATCCTCTTGGCTTATTCAATGACTTCACAGAAGGCATTTCTGGTTTGATCAAAGATGGAAATTTTGGTGGATTGTTAAAAAATGTCACACATGGAGTATCCAATTCGACTGCAAAGGTGAGCACACTCCTTACAGTTTACTTCTTTTAAAATATTCTATTCTGAACTAACAGAGTGTCTGTCAAAAATTAGATTTTTCTTTTGTTTATGTGGATAAATTGAATGGAGTTTATTTTTCTGTCAATTTCTTACAACTCTACATATTTTCCCTAATTTTGAAACAACAAAGAAGCAGATTTGGGTGAAAAATGAATGTAATTATTAGGATTAAATTAAATTCCAGATACTAAGTCAAGTATTTTGTTTTTTAATGTTTGTAATCATGTAAAATAGTCACTTGCATTTATTTTTGTTTCTACAGAACAATACTAAAAAAATGAATTTTTTTTTTTTAATCATTTAATTTTAAGAATACAACCAGAAGTTTAAATTTTTCAAATCCATCACTGCTATGTTAAAAGTAATATT
This sequence comes from Thysanoteuthis rhombus, assembly GCA_963457665.1. Taxonomy (NCBI): domain Eukaryota; kingdom Metazoa; phylum Mollusca; class Cephalopoda; order Oegopsida; family Thysanoteuthidae; genus Thysanoteuthis; species Thysanoteuthis major. The sequence goes on along the minus strand of OY735216.1, from coordinate 48,148,438 downwards.
ATCTTTGTATGTTGTGTTAGTAATAATATTATTTTGATTTATTTCTTATCAGATGAAGTTTTGTCAACCATATCAATTTTTGACCTGTATTTCTTTCATCTTGATTTTAGTTGCTTTATTGTAGTTCCTGTTGACAGATGGTTTGGAAAGTTGTTACAAAATTACAATGAAAGAAGTACTAATTTGTTTTGTTGTTTCTGTTCTGTTTTAAAATTTTCTTTTTCAATACACCTAGAAAACCGTCTTACCATGGAACAGCAGTTAGCAAGTTGACCTGACAGTTCATTGCTTCAGTAGTGAGTTGAATCTCCAGTGGGTGCCTCACATCAGGGTTGTCAGATCTCTTTTGCCACACCAGACCAAATTTGTCCAGTCTTGGAACCAAATTAAGTAGCATCAATACCAAAATAATCAAATAACTTCTAAGTCCATTATCTGACTGGGCTTGCGAGAAAAATGGATTAAAATATATATTTTTTTAAATCTAGTGTTCTTGTATATTTGTCATATTGTATATCATTCATGCGTAAGGAATTATTATCTTTTGGGAATCTTTTTCAATTCCAAATCTTCATTTTCGGGACAAAATAGCTTTGTTCAGTACAAAATTTGACCGATTTTTGTCTTGAAAAGCACCAAATCGTAACCCTACCCAACACCTGTACCAGAATGATTTAAGCTAATTAAACATCTAATGCAGTAAGATTGTTTTGTCTAATATCACTTTTTTGTTTGTTCCAGGTAACAAGCTCCCTATCTGATGGCTTGACTATTGTTACAATGGATGCAAAGCACTCAAAGAAGAGGACTCAAATTATGTCCGAACATGCAACTGGCCATTCATCTGATCACCTGAAGGCCGGTTGCAAAAGTCTTGTTTTTGGAATTGTAGGGGGCCTGACCAGTGTGGTCAACCAAACCTATGAGGGAACCAGGGATGATGGCCTGGGGGTTAGTTTTTTTTTTTTTGTTTTTTTTTTTTTTCTTCTTCTTCCTTCCTCCCCTCAAACTTTCTAGAGAATGGTTCTTGTCTGACTTTTAGATGGGGTATTTTAACTCTTGAATTCATGTAAAAAATATTAACTTTCCTTTGGTTTATGAATTCATGAGTTAATCATTGTATGTTATTTAAACTATTTACTTTGTTTATATAGCTCATATACACCCAAAACAGGGGAAAATAAGCAACATAGTACAAGAAATATAGTCCTACTAAACCACTTTGAATGATTCTTAGAAAATGGTTTGTTGCTTAAGAGGATGTAAGCTAGTATTTCTGTATTGACTATATTTGTGTAAAGAAAGATTAGAAAATATTTTTCCAAGTTTAAAGGTGATGATGCTCTGCGTTTAATACTGGGTTATCACTATCATTATTTAATTCTGCTACTATTTACTTTCATCTTGTTTACTGTTGCTTTTTATTGCTAATAAACTCAGGCTCGGTACTCTTCAACTGAGTAAATGAATTGCAATAAAAAACAATTATTACGATAAAGGTAAATGGTAGCAAAAATAAATAATGATTTTATACTTCACCTAATAAAATGTATAAAAATAATGGATTATCATTACTTTGTGAGATGAATGAAGTATTCATCAAGTGTCAAAGGAGGTAATTTTGGAATCTTCTTGAAAATTGAATATGAATTAAATTCTGAGTTGGTGTTATTGTTATTTGTTCCTATGAATTATTGATTTAAATTTGTTCCAGTTATCTTTTTGAAATTTTGTTTATTCAAATTTTTTCAAAAATTTAGTTGTTTCCAATAATTTTGAAATTTTATTAGTTCTGAGAAATTCTTTCAAATTTTGTTTGTTCCAATGAAACAAATTACCAAAGGAGGTGATCTCCAAGTTTATAATAATTTTTATTTTCTCCTTGACTGTTGATAAATGATAAGAATATTGGATGCCAAAAGTAATGATTGCCAAATACTGTATGTATTCACGTAATGTGCAACTTTTGGAGAACAAATCCTATAATCAGAGGATCAAACATACCCAGAGTCCACAGGCCCAGCCTAAGTCCCTAATTTTTACTATTTCTAAAGAATACTTTGTGTAATGTTCGTTCCCCCTAATCAAAGGTCTCAAAAAGGTTGCACATTACACAAATATATTTAGTAATTCATACAGATGATACACAAAATACCTTCACATGAAAAAATTGTAACATTTTCATTCATTGCATGTTTTATTGCATGTATAAAATATAATCAGAATGTTTAATTAAGATAATAAAATGATTCAGTACTGTATATGCCTGTATATAAGATGGACATTTGATTTTAATTTAACTATGAAAATATTACACTGCATCCAATGCCCTGTTATTATGACTTGGTGACTGTCTACCAAAGCACAAAATATAGACAGTTATAGGGCTCTGATGAATTTCAGTGACTGGTAGTTCTCCAAATATTCATATAAAACCATTAGTCTTATATATTCTGACATATATGGTATGTTTTGTAAGAGAGAATATATTTCTATCATTCATTTCATTCAACTTTGTTTTAAATTTTCTGCAGGGTTTTATCACAGGCCTGAGCAAAGGGTTAGTTGGGACGGTAATCAAACCAGTAGCTGGAGTGCTGGATTTTGCCACTGCTGCAGCAACTGCTGCTCGTGAGACAAGTCGTCGTTCTCACAAGATCCAAGTACGTGTGCGGGAGCCCCGCTGTTGTCATGGACTTGGTGGCTTGCTGCCACATTACAACCTGAACCATGCCAAGCAACAAATGAACATTCATCTGCTAAATGGAAACCAACTTGATGAACTGTGAGTTTTATATATTTTTCATCTTTCATATGACTATACCTTTTCCCCAGCAAATTCAATAATAAGGCAAGGAAATTAAAAAATACACCCAGCAAATAGAATTTTTTTAAAATACACCCTACAAATAAGAAAAAAACACCAAGTAGATTTTTAAAAATACACCCTGCTAATTGAAAGATATGCCCAGCAATTTTAAAAAATACACCTTGCTTATCAAAAAATACTTGCAAATTGAAAAGACATGCTTACTTAATCTGAGTAATCATATTTATGCAGTTACTGTTACATTTGCTGCCAATGTTGATTTTTTTGTGTGAAATTAGTAGAAACTAACATGTCTTTTAATATGATTCATTGTTTTTTTGCATGGAGTATTTTTCAACTAGCTTGGCTCATTTTTTGATTGGCTTACCTTACTTGTAAATTTGCTCAAGAAAAAATATAGATATTTCAGCATGTAGAGCTTTATGGGGAGAGAGTGGAAGAGAGATATTATGAATGGTTTTAGGTACAGTAATAAGTCAAGCCTTGCCAAATTTTAATTTCATCTTGGAAAAAATATAGAAAATAAATTGGTTCTTCCTGTTGTCAGTTATTAAATTGTGTGAATGCTCACACTCTCCTTGAAGATGAAGAAATTTTCTCATGGGTGTGGTTATATAAGATATATACCATTATATTTATGGTCAACTATCATGCAGTTTCAGCTAGTATGTATATGTATAGTGAATGTAAATTTATGGTTCAGGTTAGCGTTATAGTTACATTTTAAATAGAACCCCCTTCAAAAACTTTACTTAAAAACATTTCCCTAGGTCCATTGAGTATGCATGCCAAATCTATTTGGGCAGTTTCAGTGTTCATGAAAGGGGGGGGTCCACAGTGATTAACAAGAGTCAGTTGTTTTATAATGAATAATATTGAATTAAAATTAAGGATTTTTGCATTATAATTAGATGTAAGTAGAACCCTGCTTCTAAAACCCTTGAAAATGCTTTTTTCTTTCAGAAACCAAATAGTCCAAATTTTTCCCCTACATTCACTGAGTATACATAGCAAATCTGGTTGAGCTTCATAAACATTTAAAGAAATAGGGAATACAGACAGATAGAAAGACCCAATTGTTTTATGCAAATAGATTATTATAAATTATTGATTATAATCATTAATGCTTATTATATCCAGACACACTGTTAACAAACACACACACATTGAGGCATGTCAGAGGGAGGCTCTTCAATTAGAACATATTACAACATTACCTCATTGAAAAGTTGCCAGTGTAGTAAAATGGATTATAAGCTAATTATAGCTATTTTTATTTTATCTGATCCCCATAAGATGACATTGAGGATTTATGATTTTGAAGGTTTGAAAATGCACTTCATTTACAAATGTAACTCTTTTCTTTCATTCAATTTCTCTGAAAAAGAAATCAGTACAGGGGTAGATACAGATTTCATGGGGGGGGGATAAAATGGAAATACGAATTTCTTTACGAATAAATATTTGAAAAAGAAAACAAATTTTAAACATCAAAAATAATAAAGTGGTATGTGATCCAGCATTTTTCACAAGATTTATGTCATATCACAAGAAATTGACCACAGAACCCAAAAAACAAAAAATAGGTTTATAAAGAATAAGATGGAAGAAATCTTTTTTATATTGAATGAAAAACAAAATAGTAAATTTTTTGTTTCATAGAAAGTCTCTCTTTATCATGTTGACTGTTATTTTTGTTTTTCAGTTTCATTGCATGGGAACAAGTGCGTAAAGAAGCGAATGGAAGGCTTTGTGCTCTGATTACAAACCAAAAGGTTTACTTCTTAATGTGTGATAAAGGCTCAGAACAACAGATTGTGGATTACCAAATCTACCACCGAGACATCCAGTTCTGTATGCCTGTTTCTAAAAGTAAGTATTACCAATGCTGATGTGTAAGGAATGGCTCATTTTTAGGGATTTTTTTTTTTTTTCAAATCTTTCTCTTGTACTCAATGTTGCGTGGGGAGGTGGAGATGGAGATGACAGTCCATTGTTTCACCCGTCTGTTTTTTATTTTTCTTTATTTTACTTGGGCAATTCGTTATATAATCCACTTCCGGCTCACTAGGCCTGTCAAAATTTTGCCAGAATCCAGTTTAAACATCCATTTCCCTTCACTGTTTTTCCTTCATTTTAATTTAGAAAAAAATTTTTTTTCTCCATCTTTAATTATTTTGTATAGAATGACGGCCTAAAGTAAAAATAATTATGATGAAGTGAAATAATAATCAAAAGATGAATGACTAGTTTGCAATAAATGAATAATATCAATAAATAAATGATAAACCCATCTGTATTTGTTTTGTTTATTGCAGATGATTGCTACTATGTCAAATTTGTGAAGAAATATTCCTTGAAAAGTCCACCTTACATCCGATGTGATAATTTCTCTATTGCTCAACGGGTAAGAAAGTTTTATATCTACTGTTGCTTCCATTATTTATGTATTGATTATTCCCATAAAAGATGACTAGATTATTTATCTATGGATAAATCATACAAATGTATATTTTTATATAAATGTATTGAAACAAAAAATCACATACCTTGAACATTCATTTTTCTGTCAATTTTCTTTTTTTTATCGATGGGTATATTTATTTTTTGTAACACGTCAAAGGAAATAACTTTAATATTTTATACTAGAGTTATCTTTAAAACTGTCGCATTATTTGTAAAAGGTGATTGTACACAATAATGTTTGAATTCTGTAACAACTTCTCAATTGAATTAGTTTCACACCTTCTCTTTATATTATGAACATTTATGTAATTGCAAAATCACTTATATAATGCAATCATTTCTTCACAGTAAGAGTAAACTAGTAAGTTAATTAAAAAGTTAATTTCATTTCTTTTCTTTTTTCCAGGTATCTCAACAGATTCTGTATGCACTTGGTTTACATCAAGAGATCCAACAAACTTTGCCTGCTGAAACTTTGGTGATGCCAGACTTTGTCGACCAGTGATGATGACTCCCTGCTTCTCTCTCCAGTCTCGCATCACCCAGCCTCAAGTATTGCTTCTCCAAGAGCTGCCATTGCTATGCATACGCACATCTTTCAATAAAAAAAAGATAGATAAATAAAACAGGAAAAAATATATTTGCAGTGATCTGCAACTAACTAACTAAATACTTAAGACTAACATTGTCTTTGGAATCGACACTTTTACCAACCAGCCACCAAAAAGAAAAAAAAAAAGAATTCATGAAAGGACACTAGACAAATACATACATACCTCAGTGCCTAGACACAATGAGAAAAAAACAAAATTTGATTTAGATTCACCATGACAAGTTAGTACGATGGTTCCCAATCTTTTCATTAGCAAGGACTCCTTTTATTTAAACTAATTTTCCCATGGATTCCAGGCTTTTGAAAGGTCTGCCTACTCGACGAGCTCATGGACCCCCAGTAATATCTTTGAGGACCCCAAAGGGTTGCAGACACGAGGTTGGAACCACGGAGTTAGTATCTTAATGCTATTGTCCCACCTTAAAACCTGTGAAATGGCAAGAAGACATCTACACGGAGGCAAAGCTTGAGGTGTGGGGGACCCCTACAACATTTAGTGTGATTTGTTTGTAGAAATGTAGTAGTTAAACTACCATTTATAAAGCTTTTAGGGTCTCCCTCAGCTATGCCTCTTTCTCTACAGACTTGAGTTAGTCTTGACAAAAATGTTGCCCATTGCAATTCATGTCGGCATTTTCAATAATGTGCAGACTCAACGTTTGTCATTCATTCCACTCTTGTTGTACCTGTTAGACTGCCCAAATTCTTATCGTGCTGTTCACAAACCTTGAGCGTCCGAACGATGAGCATCCAAATTCTGGATTTGTTTCTAGCTTTTTAAACTGGCCTCTCCGCATGTCGACATTATTCCTTCAACATGTTTCTTCCCCCCCCCTTTCTTTTCAACCTCTAGTACTCTGACTTCCTTTGGAAGAGTGTCAATATTTTGTGCACTTGGTAATTTGGAAAGCCTGTAACTCAGGAGTCTGTTCATGTATGATTGAAATTGATAAGACAGCACTGCTGCAAAATTCAAACACGCTATCGTTAGGTGATTGGAGTTGCCTGCAGTGACATGACAAACTTTTCCTCTGCAAACATAGTCGGCTACAGAGTGCTAAAGGTTAGCATGTTCAAAGGTCAAAGTCTACAATGGATTTGTATAAAAACAAAAAGACTTTTACCAATTTTTAATTGATTCTTTGCAAACACAGTTTGTTTATATTTGAAGGCATCTGAATACAGTACACATACAAAAACGAATGCACATATATCTATATGTATGTGTGTGTGTATGATTATTGTACATGGTTCAAGACTTTAACTCTTAAATTCATGAACTGCTTGATACTGCTCCTATTGTCAGAGGAACTTTTCTGTGAATAGAATTTCTTTTAAATTTACTGAAAGGTCAAAGAGATTACTTTGATTAGTAGTTATTTTCGTGAAAATTTCAAATATGAATTAATGAGTTAATATTTGTGTGTATATATACATACATGCACACAAACATGAACACTTTATATGATACAATATGTATATATTTGCTTATGTACACTGTATTTATAAATAGTATGTGATACCATTTTTGTGTGTGTATACACGCACACACATACACATAGAAATATGCATTCACACATACACTGTCATTTTTATCTATGCAAACAGTATGTGAAATGTTAACATTGGTAAATCTCAGTTTGAAGACTTCTTTTTCAAATATCCACCAGCCCTTACACCCATGCACATAGACATTAGCTGGGGTGGATGCAGCATTTTGAGTGGGGTGGGGTCCCTTCTTTTCTTTTTTTCTTTTTTTTCTCCCAATTTTATGTTTATTTAGACAATGGATATAATAAATTTTTGTTTTGTCTGGTTCCCCTGGACCACTCCCAACTGGATCCATGCCTGAATAGGTGTGTATATCCCCCATCAAATATTTGTATAGGTACAGAATATTTGGCTGTGAATCATTTATTCCGTGGTACTGTCTTGTGACTGTGTCTGTCCGGCCTTTTACATGGTTGATGGAAGGTCGCCCAGTGACACAAGGAGCTGCTTCGTTAGTGTTACACGTTATTTACAGTGTTGCCGTAACTTACTTGTTCTGAATTTCTGAGATGAGGAATTATCATTATTATACACTTATTTACTTGACTAGTGTCTTCATCTTGCTTGTTATAGTTACAACATTTTGGCTGCTGTACCCCCCCCCCCCCACCAGCCGTCTTCAGTTGTATGTCGTAGTCAGTAGCCTTCTTGGAATTTGGAACTGTAGGACATATGGTCTAGTTGATGATGTTGATTAAGTACCAGTTGGTCGCAGATTCAGTCCCTGGGGTGGGGTAGCACAGAAAAGTTATGTACTCTGGTTCAGTTAAAAAGGCAAGTAAGTGATATAAGCTCGGAAGAATTAACTGTCTTGGAATTTCCTCTGACATGGACAGTAGATGAAGTACAATCTACCTGCCATGGATTGGTTAAGGGTTTGGTTCAAAATTCTCCGAAGGTTACCGATTCAACAGACGCCTGAAGAAGGCGGAAGGGTGGAAAGGCCGAAACTTTGTGACTGCAATAACCAAAAGGAGGACATGAGTCTGAGTAGATCTCCGTATAATTAGCTGTAACTGTGATAATTGGATGTGTTCAGCTTTTTTTCTTTTTTTCTTCAGAGTGTATATTATTGAAAGAGTGATGGTGTGTAGAGAGACTATTGCAAAGGCTATTCATTGGTTTGTTGATGATATTATATATATATATATATATGTGCAGTTCTTTTGTGCTTGAGAAGAGAAAAAGTTGCATTACACACCAGGGTTGCCATTTGATACTAAACAAAACTGTTTGGTATCAAAAATAAAAATTTGGTTCTGATGGAAAATTTACAAAAGATAACAATCCCTCACATACAAATGATATAAGATATGACAGATATATATATAAGCGATAGATAAAGAGAAATTTATTTTGATCCATTTTTCCTGCAACTTTTCATCTGATGGATTTTAAGTTATTTGATTTTCGGTACTGAAGCTACTTAATTTAGTCTTAAGACCAGACAAATTTGGTCTTGTGCGGCAAAAAGACATCTGGCCACCCTGTTACACACAGCATGGAACTAAATGAACTAGGAGACAGTGTCGTATCTAACTAGAAGTCAACATCATATCTTAGTTTATTTCAAAAAAAGGAAAAAATTATAGTTTGTTGTGTTTTTTGTTGTTTTTTTTTCCTCGACTAATATCCTTATCGTTGCTGTGTTCAGGTGATTCTCCAATCCTGGTGTCATCTGTTTTTGTTCTGATTTTTTGTTTTAACCCATTAGCTGCGGATGGCAGAAATTTTGACGGAAGACTAGCTCTATAAAATTTCTGTTTTATTATGATTAAGGGCTACTCTGTTCTATCTGTGAGCCAGGGCTTTCATCTTACAATGGGTTACTTGCAATTGATTATTTTCAATGGACTATCTTTGCAACGAACAACTATTACCCTTGTCTTACTTCTGCAGTTAATGGGTTATTTTCTATTTAGGTAATCAGAGGTGAAAATTGGTCAACATGAAAGATGGGTAGGTCTATTAAAAGAGAGAGGCCTCTTGTAGTCTATGCCTGAAACAACTCCTATCTTCATTTGTGATGTCAAAACGTGGATGCTAGAGACTGGGAGAGGAAAAACATGAAGAAAAATGATGCATTTAATGAAATATCTGATCCACAGAAGCGTATTTGGGGGCTCAGGAAGGCTTGGCCCCCTGAAGAGCCCCCTTCCAACATTTAGTGAGATTTGTCCGTAGTAATGCAGTAAGTGCACAACTATTTATAAAGTATGTGGTGGGTGCATTTTCAAGTACCCACCCACCTCAGCTACGCCTCTGGTGAACCAGTCAGAGAGGAAGAGATGATAAATACTAGTAAATTGAAATTCTGGGTGATGTAATATAACGCCACAAAAGGGTATCTGGTCTATTATATGACTCAATCTCCCCCCTCCCTCCGATTTATATTCCTTCTTGTGCAAAAGTGCAATGACAAAAACCCCCAAACAGCTGGAAGATGGAGTAATGAGTCATTTTGTTTATCCAACACTTGACTTTTTCCAAAAAAGCATTTCTGGTGTTTGTGAAAGTTAGTAAATGATGCAAATCTATCATTTCTGTATTGGGGGATGGGCTTTATATGACTTGATACTGTTCATCAAATTCAGGATGATCTTAGCATTAATGGCTTACATTCTGTAACAGATTGCACTGAAAATCCCATGATAGAAAGAATTTATCCATAATTTAGGAGTAATAGAAGTAAACAAGGGATCGATCTCCCTAAAGGCAAAAAGTTGACTTAGGGTGAGTAGATAGATGGAAGATGTTTGAAATGATTTTATATATAAAAAGAAAAGGATTCAGCAGTTTTAGTGTTATAATATCACTGTCAGAGAAGGAATTATATAGATGTTATACCTCTTAATTTAGAAAATCTTTGTGACTAACATTTTCTCTCCTTAATTGAAATTAATCTTCATGTGTCCATTTGGTCATAGTTTTTTTTATTCATAGCTCGAATATTAATATATTAACAACTTGAATTACAAGGTGAATCTTGGCACTGTCTTATGTGAATGCTTTGATGGGTTTAAGCTATTTTTTCACAGAAAGAAAATCTTGCTGCCCTATATGCCAGACTATAAGGTAAATGGCTAACGGGTATTTGGAGGACTATCACTCACTGCAACTCATCTAAGCCCTATAACTGTCCATATCAAGCTTCGGTAGACGGCCCCTTAGAAATAATACGAGCACATTGGATGCAGTGTACTATTTGCAATTTTTTTAAAAATCCAAATTTAATGTATCTGTCTTATATACTGGCATATAAGGTAAATGTATAAATATAATTGTTTTATGAAAACTTGATTTTTAATCTTAGAATTTTCATCTAAATTCAACGATTGATTAATCATCAATGAACATCAAGCTGTAGAGGACTCATTCAGGATTACTCTTCTGACATCACCAGATTTGATTGAGGGATTAGAGTTTATATATATATATATATATATATATATATATATATATATATATATATATATATATAGTTATGGACGTTGAGGATACAATTTTTAATGGTAGATTCAGATTCTACTCGGAAATGTTTATTTATCATTCGATTACATAGTGTGTGGAAGGATAACCTAGAAGCACAGCAATCAATATGTTTTTAATCCATACAGCAAGACATAAATACAAACATAATTACTTTTCAACAACTCCCCAATAAAAGAAGAGAAGATCAAATTATTTGATGGTATTTAAATCTTTAATTCATGAACCACTTGATACCGCTCCTATTGACAGTGGAACATTTCTGTGAATAGAATTTTAAAAAAGTAATGGAGCTCTTCTATGAATAGAATTAAAAAAGAATGAAAAAAAGTTACTTAAATCTCAAAGGGAAGGTAACTCCAATCAGTAATTATTTCCCTTGATATTTACATTTAAAAAAAATTCATATGAATATAAGACTTTAGTGTGAAGAGAGGTGTGTTTTCTCTCTCAACTCTACCCATCTACAAACTATTTCCTTTCAGGGTTTTTTTTTTTTTTTTGCTTTGTTATATTATTTTCCATGTAGTGTTGGCATATATATATTTATCTATATATATATACACACACATAATTTGTAATATTTTATATATTTCAATTCTCACTTGAAGATGTCGTAAAGACAGAAAGGAGATGATCTGTTAGTTGTCAAGTTTCTAACAAATTATTTATTGCCTATGTTTTTTTGTTTTGTTCTTGTTGGTGTCTATTCAGCAAGTCACTGACTAATGTCAGTCTGTAAATATTATTAGAAAACTAGGAATAAAACTATTTTCCTACTAATTGCTTCTTGTCTTGCTTTTTGAATGTCTTTATAACTTGCTTGAAAGCTGACTATGAGGACCTTTTAAGCTCAGTATTGAGTCACTTACTATTCATTCAAGTTATGTGAGCTGGTTATCGTTATTTTTTTTAAATACAACAAAGTGGGAAAGAACATAAATTAATGAATTTGCAATGTGAGTTTATGCTAAAATGGTCTTGGTTTTTGTCTAGCTGTATTCACACATCTTTTTTTTAGAGATCAGACTCTTTTTAGGTGAGAGAAATAACTTATTCATTGATAACTTCATTTTCCAATTGATCACCCCTGACACAGCAAGTTGACAAAAGATGTTGGTCACATGACAGTTTCTATTGAGTGATCAACCAGACTGTTTTGGGGTGAGGGGGTGTTAATTAATATTTATAAATAAAGGGAAGTAATCTCACGCTCTGTTCAAGGTTCTTCATATTCTTTCAAGAAAGAAAGAGTTGAAATATCCAAAAATAATAATGCAGAATCGGACTTTTAATTCAGGGCTTCAGGGTTTGTTTGTTAGTTAGTTTGTTTTTTTTTGTTTTTTTTTTAGTTTTATAAGCCATACATCAATAATGGGTGTTGACAACTTATTGACAAACTTTGAAATAATGGTGATCAAAAGCATAATTAAATATCAAATGAAAACTCCAATTGAAGTAAGCATAAAGAAATTGACAACAGCTGCATCTGAATCGTGTCTAGAATGACTCTTTCAATTGGCAAAAAATGCTGGAGTTTTTGAGTTGACCTCTGACCTACAATACTTGCAAAAAAGCTACTATTGAGAAAAAAACCATAACATCAAAAAATACTTGCAGTGTATTTATTATTCTTTGTTCACTGATTTTTTTGATTGATCATTGTAAAATCTCAGACAAAACCAAGAAACTAATTGAAAAACACAGAAACCACCACCAATAACAACAAGGGAAAAAGTAGAGGTGACTGAACTAAACAAGACAATCAAGAAGAAACTCAGAGAAGACAGCAATCATCAAAACCACTCTCGAAAAACGTTGAGGATTTAAAGCAATAAACAAAGCTCTCAATATAGGACAGAAGCAAATAATTAGCATACTCAAAGAAAACGGAGATGTACCAACAGACAGAGACAGAATTGCCAAATGCGCCCAAGAATTCTACCAAGAACTTTACTCTTCAAGACACAGGCAACAAAACAATGACCAGGATACGCAAGACGCTGACAATCAGTTCAAGGACTTCCCAGAAGTTACACCATGGGAGGTTAAACAAGCCATCAAATAAACAAAAAAAAGGAAAAGCCCCTGGACCATATAACATCACCATCGATCTACTCAAAAAAGCTGGTAAGATCGTCAACAAAAAACTAGCTATTCTATTCAACTTATGTTTAAAACAGAGTAAAGACTGAAACACAGCCATCATAATGCATCTATATAAAAAAGGAAACCCCAATGACCAATAATAATAAGCCTACTAAACTCCATCTATAAACTTTACACAAAAATCATCACCAACCAGATCACTAAAACACTACATGGAAACCAACCACTGGAACAGGCTGGATTTAGAAGAAACTACTCTTCCATGGACCCTCTCAATTCAATATATCAGCTGAAAGAGAAGGCAGCAGAATACAAAATGCCACTCACTGTAGCATTTATAGACTTCAAGAAGACATTTGACTCTGTAGAAATTCCCATGGACATGAAGGCCATCTCTCTACAAGGTGTAGACCCTGTAAACGTAAAAGTACTACAACATATATAAAATTGCAGCAACTCCTTTCTCAGGCTACATGAGGACTCTGACCCTTTCCAGCCCCGAAAAGGAGTAAGACAAGTTGATACCAGGTGACAAGGTGATACCAGCTCACCCAAACTCTTTACAGCCTGCCTTGAGATGATCTTCCGAAACCTGGACTGGGAAAATAGAGGAATCAAAATAGACAGCAAATATCTGAGCAACCTCAGATTTGCAGATGACATCGTCCTTTTCGCATAGAACCTACAACTAATGCTAAAAAATTGGCCTACACATGAACTTCAGTAAAACGAAAACTATGTGCAACAATCACATTGAGAATAAGGACATAACTGTCAAAATCAAAGATCCAAAACTGGGGAAAGTAGACCACTACATCAACCTATGACAACAAATCTCTATGGAACCCACAAAAGAGGAAGAGATCAAGCGAAGAATCACCCTAAGATGGCAAGTCTTTGACAGAGCAAGCTCAACCATTAAAACCAAGTCGATCCCAATAAACCAATGCATCCTCCCAATAGTCACTTATGGAGCTGAAACATGGAACCTAACCAAGAGACAGACTTGCGAACTGAGAAGCCTGCAATGTGCACATGAGAGAATCGTGCTCAACCTCACATGGAGAGACCACAAAACAGCACAGTATATAAGGAAGAAAACAGGAGTCAGAGACATCATAGATCCGATTAGAAAACTTAAATGGCAATGGGCAGGCCATGTTGCAAGAATGGCAGACAACCAATGGACATCACACTCACATCATGGATCCCCAGAGATCACATGCAAAACCGAGGCTGATAGAATACAAGATGTAGAGATGAACTGGACAAATTTAGAAATACTGACTCTGCGACGCCCACAACAGAGAAGTGTGGTGAATCTTGGGGAAGGTCTATGTCCAACGACAGATGTTGAATGACTGATGATGATAGCATTATAACTAACAAAATCTCAGAGTTTGGCAAAGGAAAGAATGAAACTTAAAAATGAATAAATAATCTTATTCAAAAGATTTAAACATTTTTTTCTTCAAATCTCTTTGGAGAAGACACTTGGCTAATAAAGAATAGAATTTATTCCAAATATGTACCAAGAATTTTATTAAAATCCTCTTTGTAGTTGACTTTTTGTAAATTCTATTTTTTTTTTTTGCAGGTAAGAAGTTGGAAATTTTTTCTACTGTAAATAAATATTTTGTTGACAAGTTGTGAGAGAGAGAGAGAGAGACATTTATGCTATCTATAATATCTCCGCTTCTATAAAGTGTAAACAGATATTTTTTATCTCATATTTTTTGCCAATCTCTTTTCTTGCTAATGACACAATGATATCGAAGATAGGATTAAGTTTTAAACGATTTGACTTTTCCTTTTTTTTTTTTTCTCCTCATAAGGTCTCAATTTTCTGGTGTGTCATGCAACTCAACGAAGTCCATGTAGATACCTAACTTGTCTGATGTTAATTTCTTGTTATTGATTTCTCTCTTCTATTTTCCCCTATTTGTCAATCTGTCCACATCCATTAGTCAGTAGTTAGTGTCTGGATTGTGTGCAAATTTCGTAATAACGGCAAAGTGTGTGACTTGGAGGGGGTCAAAAGTTTTTCACAGAATTTTAATTTCGCAAGAGCTCCTATACCTATACCTAGACCTCCCCCCCCCAGCTGCAAAAATCAAGGGACTAATGTAATTACTCAAAGAAACAGTGACCTGATTGGACTGGAAATTGCTCCATTTACAAGAAAGAGTGTGTAGAGCTGTATAAACTGAAGCAGAATATACTTTCACTCTTTTATTTAATAAGTGAGTAGTAGTGGGGCACCCGGTGAGAATCAGCTCATTGCAGTAGTAATGTTCAGCATCAAAAGCTTGCTAACAGTTACTGTAGTAATTGTGAAATTAGGGATCTCATGAAATTACCGAAATGTTCCGGGATTTCACAAAATCCCTAGTTTCACAATCTTACTGTAACAGATGCACCTTTTGATGAACCACAGGAGACGCTAAAAAAATAATTTTTCATGTTTGAAGCATACATATATACATGTGAATGTCAAAACTGTTTATTATTTAAGTTCCTCTTTCTTTCCAAAAATTACTTACTGCTGACAAGATTGATTATTAAACAATCAAAAACAGTTTTGATTTATCTACAAATCCCATTTTTTGTATTGTTACTTAACCCAAATTGTCTTTGTACTAGGAGTCAAGATACAAAGACGCATCAAAGCATTTTTATCTTAGAAGAAGTATTTGAAAAAGCAGGTTTTATTTCTCAGATTTTTACACAAGATTTTATTCATAATTTAATAAAAATGCCTGTAAAAGCAGCTCATGTACAATTTACATTAAAAACCAAAATGCACATTAATTCGAGTGATAAATAATGCCTGATAAACCTATGAAACTTGATAAAAAATGACCAGCTCATCAACACAGAAAAAAAAAAATACACCTTTTTCCTCCTTAAATTCTGTATGTTTCAATATTTCAGAGGATAACTCCCAGAATTACTATGTTCACTTATTTTCTATCCAAGATGGTCTAAATTCATCCAAGTTATTCTATTCTTATTTGGTTGTGAAATGTTTGGTGTTAATGTTTAATGTAACTGTATATCACTCCCCCCCTTTTTTCTTTAGACTATCAACCCTTTCATGGAATCATTAATCCCCTATGGACACCCAGGAATGTACATAAAATAAATAAATGGTAATTTACTCGACAAGCTGTTTCAGAGACAGTTTCATTTGTTTTTGTCTTATATTTTGATTAAAAAAATGAACAAGGAGAATTCAGATGAAACTGAACAAAATTTTGCTTTATGGCAGAACAAAACAAAAATATAAATATATGAAAATTTTTGGACAAAAGGAAACAAAACCACCTTTGATGATAATATTATCATTAGGTTTCAGTTAACAGGATAAAAAATAATAAAAACTATACATAAATCTGAAATCAAATGAAATTGTAACAGAGTTCTATTTTTTATTTCTTCCAAAGATGTCAGCTTTTGTGCAGTTCTCTGGAGTGCAGACCATATAAGACTAGATAGACGAAGGTATGGTGCCACGCCCAATGGGGTTTTGCTCCATCAGGCATGGTTCTGCCCTGTGAAGTTAAGATCAGAGGGCTAAGGGCTCAGCCCAAGACCAAGCTTGTGTCTTCACAAGAATATTTGTGAAGACAAAGAATTTTTTAATGACAACTTGATTTTTAATCTTAGAATTTTCAACTAGATTCAATAGCCATCAAAATAATTTGAATTCAAAAGCAGGTAACCACTTTTTGGAGCTTACTCTATAAAAACCAAATGTGCATTGTGTTTCTTGAATATGTCTGGCTTGATTCCAATCACGTGTCAGCAAGGACCAGAGGGATCAAAAGGATACAAAAAAATAGTCAGAATTGACTTAAAATTAAAGAGAAAAAACAAACAAGGTCTGTATTTTTTGAAAATTTATTTAATAAAATGAAACAAGAAAAATCAAAAAAGGACAGGGGGAGGGTTACAATTAAAACCATGCCCCAAATTTTAATTTCATTTACTGCAGATCTTTTTGTATGTAAAAAGAATATCGAAGAGAAAAAAATTAAAAAAACAAGTAAGGATAGGTCCTAAGATTCATTCGGAGAATCAATTTCATTCCCTCTGTTGCTGATGTTACAGATTATACACCTGAAGAAGGCTGTAGAATGAATCAACCAAAACATTGTTATATCATCAGGAACAGAAAGAATGAGCTGAATTGTCTGAAGATCTTGGAATAGTAATGACTCTTCTCAAAGTTATAACAATTATAGGTTTCCATAGAAAACCACATCACAATTTGCAAGATTTTAGGAACAAGATTTTTTTTATATATCACTAGCAAGGTCACTTAGCATTGTCCTGGTTAGAATAATTTCATATAAATTTTATGATTTGTTGTTAGTTACAGAGGAACATTGATTATCCAAATACAACAGGCGGTGAGTATTTCATTTGAATCAATTATCCAATAATGGAAAAAAAAAAGCCATACTGAACATAGGTATGTAAAAAAAGCATGTTTAAGTGTTCGGTTTCATTCAATCAATAAAATGTGTGCAAACACAAGATATTGTTCGAGAATTTGTGATATTTTATTTTACAAATAAAAATCACATTATGTGTTGTTTAGATAATAAAAATATGGAACTATAAACTGAAGAAAAGGAGACGTGATTACAGAAAATGCATTCATGTAAATACGCAGGAAGTTCACAGAGTTTGTTGAAGAGGCTAAGATCATTTAAATGAAATTCATTGAGGTGATGCTTCTGCTTTTGTTTTTGAATCATGTAATTTTTTTAATTTCAAAAAAATCATTTCAACACTGTTTAAAGTGACTGACTGAGACCACTCTCTCTTCACAGACTTGGGAAAAGCAACAACCTCCATCACTTGTGACAGATACGTACTCGGGACAAAGTCATAAGATTAAATATTCACGGGACCTTGAAATCAATGTCAAATAATCCGGAATTCAGATAATTGGTATGTGGATAACCAACATTCCTCTGTACTTATATCTTAGTGTGGATTGTTTGATATAAGTTGTGTATATGGGACTAATTTCAGAATAAAACTTGCATCCTTATACCACGGGAAGCCTGACAATGTACGGCAACGGCTCTATAAATAGAGTTACCAGAAAAATAATGGTTAAGAAGGGTTTAAGCTATATTTTAACAGAAATAAAATCTTGCTATCATATATGCCAGATGATGAATGCTTTACATTTGCTGGCATACAGATAACCAGCATTCTTATATACTTATATCTTGTTGTGGACATAAGTTGTATATATGAGACTAATATCAGTATAAAACTTGCATCCTCATATCCCAGTATCCAGAATTCAGACCATATCTAACCCTTAAATATATCCTTTATTTTCCCCCCAATCTCTCAGCACCATACTTGTTATTGTTTTTACATATATACATACATTAGTAGTAATATCATATCATATCTTGGAGAAATAATAATTTTTGACCACTATTTCTTTCATTCTAATTTCAACTTTCCATGTCAATTCCTGAGACTGTCAGTCTACGGCCATTCATGAATTGGGATGAGAGAAATACAAGTCAAAAATCAATAATGGTTGACAATGCTCCATCTAATCTGTCTGTGATTCTTTAAAGATGAAAATTTTGCAAAGGAAGCTAACTATTGTACATGAGAGTCGTCTTCCTTACTCATTTATATACAAATGCATAAAATTCGGGTTCATTCTAGGTCTTACCAGACTGAACAAATTAACTTAAGAAGCTTTTATTTCAAAATATATAACCTGAAGGAGAGAAATGCATAGACATCATAATGAGGGAGAGAGGAAACTAATGAGAAATGTCATCCATAAACTAACAATTGGTTAATATGTCTATATATATATACATAGAGATTAAAGACAATGATTATTCTAAGTGTTGTTGCGTTAGGGTTTAACTCCTCTTAAATCACTACTTAAAACAATACATTAGTTTTGGCAATTTTTCTCTCAATATGATAATTATTCACTTATGATTAACTACCAGCAAAGTGATCGGTCATAGACTAAAGGAAAAAAAAAAGAAATCAAAATTATTTTTATTGGAAATCTGTAGCCGAGTAATTATTGCTGTATGTGATACCTAGAATGAAAACTATTTTAAGCAGGACAATGCCAGGCCTCTAAAATATTGTAATGAAAGCCAAGAGAAATACCAAGCAGTTTGGGAAGACTTTGTGACAAAATGTCTCAACAAATAAATGCAAACAGAAAACTGAATAGAAAAAAAAATATAACAAATTACTTCCTCTGTCCCATAATAGTTGTTACATTAGGAAGTCATTTTTTTTATGCACAAATGTAGCAACTATTATGGAACAGAGGTAGCATATCATATGAGCTGCTGGCAGCCATGATGAATTGGAGGGTTTTTCAAGAGTTGATAAAGACTTCAGTATTTAGAACAAAGAACATTTCAAATTATCACATTTGTTAATCCATTTTGAATGAGGAATAGAGAATTGGTGATTTTTCTTTAGTCCCCACCAAAAGCCAATGTCAACAGGGGTGCATTTTTTTTTTCTCCAAATTACTACATCCATCTAATTAGACAATGGATATAATACCGTATATACTCATGTAAAAGTCAAATTTTTAAAACTATCTTTTCAGGTTATGGGGTTGACTATTACATGGATTCTATTTTTGAGGGGCTAAAATTCACACTACAATCCAAAATATCATCTCAATAAGCAGAAACCCAAATGGTCTCTAAATGAATAATAAAAAAAACCCAATGATACCAGTGCTTCTATGCGTCAAAACACACGTCTCGATAACAAAGCATATCAATAAAATTGCGTAGCTCTTATGAAATTGAAAAGTTTTTGTGCCAAATTCTTCCATTTCCTTTTTTCTTTCCTCTCGTCTATTTTTGTTTAATGCTTAAAAAACATTTTAAGCCATTGGTATTTTTTTCTGATGAAAAATTGTCAGACATTAGTCTGTCAAACCGTTTCACTGATCACAGCTAAATGTCTGATCAAATCCTGCATGAAGGCAGGAAGGAATTAAATCCTGTTTTGCCATGAAACAAGAGCAAAGCATTGATGAAAAAAAATAGATCATTGATTAGTATTTTATTGAAAAAATTTTGACAATATGAAACTGATAGTAATAAAATATTGTTAATGCATTTCAGCCTTACCTTTAGTTGCGTTCACATCTGGAACTGGTAGACTTTTTTCAATTTAGGGGACAAAAGATACGGAGGGTGTCGACTTTTACATGAGCATATAAAGTAAATTTTTTTTGATTACTTGGGACTATTTGTGTTTATCATTTAGAAAAATTTAAAATCTAGATATTTAAAAAAAACTATTTGATGGTGCTTTTCCCTAGGTGGGTCTAGATCTTTATCCCACCCTCAAGTTTGCACTTGATCAATAATTTTTAAGTACGAGAGCCTTTTTTTTCTTTTTTTTTTTTTTTTAAAAAAAAAAGATGCATTTTCTTTCTCGATGACTGGAAACTCAATTTATGGTGTTAGTTTTGGGTCAAATTTTAACAGCAGTTCGGTCTTGGAAGACCAAAACATTTTAAGATTTCTCTCAAATGGTCAGTTTTGTATGTTTTTGGTTGGGTTCCGGATTGTTCAAGTAGGAAGATTTTTGAGGTTTTGTCCAAAGAAGCAGCAAATGTTATCAAAAGTTTGAAATGAGAAAAAATTTGCAGTACATTGTTTTTGGATTTTTTTTTTCATTAGTCCCCACCAGATCAAAATTTTCACAACCAGGAAATTGATATGCTGAGTTTGACAGTAAGTTCCCTGTAGGACTAGGGTTTCCATTTTCATGGTGGGGACAAAAAAAATGACCCAACATTTTGAGTCCTTTTTTGTTGAGAGAAAGAAAATAAAACATTTTTGTTCTTTTTAGGCTTCCATACTTCAAAATCAATGACATTAGCTTGTGATGGAGATTAACAAAAAATGAACCCAATCAATTTGTTTGTATGTCTGTCTATCTGTCTGTCTAGTACAAAAGTACAAAAAAATTTGGTAGCTCTGAATGACCTACTACCCTAGGACATATTATTTCAGGTGGACCTTGCACCTTTTGCTTGAGGCTATTTTCAAAGGAACAACATAATTTTGCAAACAATAGATCAGAATAATTTGTGAAGACAATTACAATACTCATTGCAAGTCATACAGACCAAAAGAGTGAATGACTGGAGAAGTTACTGAATTTTGAGCATAGCAAGGGCGGATCCAGGATTTTGAGCTGAAGGGGGAAAAGTAGGTTTCAGTTGGAAAATTATATTTTTTCAAAAGTAAATATCTGGGAGAGAAAAATTTCAAACATTGAAAACAAGAAAGTAATACTTGATCTGGCATTTTTTTTTTTAATTTATATTTGAGTCATAGCTTTTCATTGCTAAAAAATTGACAAAAAATTCAATTGAAAAAAAATTAATCAAAGAAAATTTATCAGAGAATCAATAAATGGAAAATTCGTAGAGAATACGACAGAAGATGTCTCACTTATATTGAATGAAAAAATGGAATTTTTGTTTTTTTTCAGGTTAGTTTATTATTACATGGAATTATTAGGGAATTTTTTAATTATAAAATTTTTATAATCGATTAATTTAAAAAATATTTCTTAATCATGCTTTGCCCCAATAAGAGAAGGTCTGGACCCCCTCTCCCTGGATCCGTGCCTGCGTAGATAATACTGTTCAATAAGATAGGCTTTTCGAGAGACGCCCTTCCACCAAGTGTTCAGCCCTACACCGATTATCAAAACACCATGGATAATTATTGTTACAAAAACCCAATATTTGATGCCCGTGAAAGAATTCACAGGTACATTTGCATTTCTATGAAATGATTTGTTATTTTTAGAAGAGAAACTACTGAACTCGTTCCAGTTGAAGATTCCATTGTTCTAAATGATGGGTGACTTTTTCTATGCTCGTCTGTAACAATGGACTCTTCCATTTAAGGGTAACGATTTTGCTGATAAAATATTACCCTACCACCATTAGAAACGGTGGACTCTTTTCCAATTGAAAGTACTTGAGTCTCTTTTAAATAAAAGCCCAAGTGAAATTGATAAGACAGAGACATTGATATACACTATGAACAGCTTTGAAGTAGTGAACTATCTAGTCTTAAAGTGAGTTAGAGGATGAGAAGAAACTGCTCAGATTCCACACAAACACAGATAGATATTATTACCAAATGCAATGCACCTTTCAGTATGTATATCTATTGTTTACAGATTATATATATATATATATATATATGATGTTTAATTAAATTAAAAATTCAATTCTGAATTTGAATCATTTTCATCTTATTACAACCTTTTTATGAATGGCACTTATTACCACACTCTTCATATATATATATATATATATATATATATATATATATATATATATATATATATATATATATATATATACATATAAAAATGTATATATATAATAATTGACACAAGGACTGTCCATAAAGAAACTGAACTTATAAAACAGCACACCAATTAGACTTTTAGCATGTTTGTGACTAAAATTTTAAGTAACACTGACTTTGACCTCTTGAATAAAAAAAAACTGTACCAAGCCATGTTGGTTAGTTTTTAAGCTACACATGGTAGAGTGTACATGTGTGTAGTGCACTTGGCGTCTTTTTCCCCAACTTAAACAAAGAAGTGTCTTGAAGAGCAACATGTTTGTGTGAAATTCTGTTTCAAATTACGAAAAACTTGTTTGGAGACTACGCAAAGCCACAAGTGGTGCCAATGTTTGAAATTGCCAAAAATATCCACATTATTTCTCAAAATAGATGGTTACTTTTGGGACACCTTTTATACAGTGTCATTTCTAAAAATCAAAAAGAAATCATTTGATAGAAATTCAAATATATTCATGAATTTTTCCCAGGGAATGACAACGTTTTTTTTAGCTTCAATTCAAAAAAGTTGAACTTCAACTTTTGTAATTTGAAGCTAAAAAGGTCTTGTAAAAATATCTTGCTGTTTCTAACTGCAAATATTTTTACTCGTCCCTTCCATTCCTGGTATGAATGAAAGAAATTATATCATTCAGCAGATTGATCACTTGATGAAAGGTCTTTTTTTCTCCTGATTTCTTTTGTGACTAGGACAGTGATAATTTGAAATATAATTATTTCCAATTGGATAACAGGCAAATTTGCACATTTGTAATCATATAAAGTAAGAAAAACAAGTTCATTTGGATATCACTGTCCTGGTAACAAAAGCAAAGGTCGAAGGGAATAATAATTGTTTTGAATACATCTTAAACAAAAGCAATTAGAAAATAACACTCATTACCCAGCAAAAAAAAATTGCATTGCACAGTTAGATGAGTTTTAGTAACCCAATATCTAAGAGATAACTGAACAATCCTGGGTTTTTCTACAACAAACATTTTCAGGCATTTCAGCATTATCTCAATGAGATCTTTCTTTTGATTGAGAGCTGGACGACTTTTGACTCAGTGACAATTCAGATAGTACCATATCTGATGGTATATAACCCCCAACCCCTCAGTAGGAAATATTTCCACATTTCCCTGGATTCTTCTTATTTATCACCCAGTTTCTCAAGTTCTCGCAAATATGGGACTGGACAATAAAAATCACAGTTTGTTGTTCCTTTCAATTCTTAGTTATCAGAGAGTGCAAAAACTCTTTTGTTGGGAAATGTTTTTTTCTAGTGACAAAAGTATTTGCACACTGAATGCTAGTTCAAATATAAACTTGAAATTGTTTCAAGATAATTTTGGTGCAGCCTCTCTTTCATAAAACTGTACAGAAGTTGAACTTCAAAATAAAAATATGATTGCATTTTAAAGTAGCATATTTGATTAAGATTTTATTCTATACCTAGAACTCAATAAAAACACAATAAGCTATCTACAGCATTTGGAACAGATCTTTGTAAAATTTACAATGTGAACACTGTCTATCAAATATGGCTACAGCCGTGGTGTACAAACCGAAATTGTGAATTAATGATGCACAAATGTGGTATTTGAAAAAAAAGCTTCAACAGGGATAGTTAGCTAAGAAATTATTCTTAATAAGTATAATTATAATATATTTTTATCTTACTTATAATTATAAGTGTAGATATTGAAAACTTCATTCCATAGGTAACTAACCTTTTGTGCACACGTTTGTATTAATTATATATATGTATTAATTATTCATCTTGAATAATTCTTTCAATGATTCAAGTATGAACAATAAGAATACAATTATTTCTAGAAAATCGACACCTGAGAAATTTTGATCTGATAAAAATCAGCACATAATCCAATTTCAATGAGATTTTCGATACTCATTAATTAAAGGATGATATTTGAAAAGGAAAAAAATTTTCATTCGAAATATCAAAAAATAAGAATTTTTTTTCATAAGGTTCCAACCCAACCATTAATCATTTTATCTATACATTGCTGTTTTCACTGTGTTTTACACATCTAAGAGATAAAACTCAAGATATTCACTATGTTACCTTTATTACGAAAAGTGTTCTAGAATTGTTCTAATGGTGGGGATCATATGAAAAACTAGTTAGTTTTTTACCAACATTTAGAATGGAAAATTTTTTTTAAAAATTCATCTAAAAAATAAGTACCGAAAATTTTATCTGAATCAAATATGTTGATTTCTGCCATATTTTCTAATCTCCCAGGAGTCAATTTTCTGGTGAAATTGCATCCATATTGTTCATAAATACAATAATTGTTTGTTGTTTCGATCATATTCCTTGTAAGCATAAGCAAATATAACAACTGGCTACAATAAGATAAAAAGCCATCTTATAACATTATTTTACTTATAATCATGAGTATAGTTGTTAATTACTTCTTTTTTCAGGTAACTAACCTTTTGTTCACACATTCTTTGTTTACTGGTTGCAAGACGTGAGTGCGTACGCGCACACATGCAGAGTGTAGTGGGAACTGGACTTACATGCTGTCAGGTGTGCTAATTTATCAATTCAGGATTGTTCATGTGATTTTGATATTTTGAAGGAGATGATTCGATACTTTTGCCCATTTTTGCAAATGAGGAGCAACTGGTCTTGTCCTGAAGAGAGCAACAGCCGAGACGGTTTAAGGAATTTGACATCGAATTTCCAAAGAACACTGACCGTTTCCTGTGGCGTAATACAAAATACTTTCCCCTTGTTACAGCAATACATGTAACCGGCATCGTCAAAGCAGATATCATCAGTTGAGCAAACAGACCCGTCTTGAGTTGGGAGGTGAGATACGAGCAGTGTGCCCTCCAGCCGGTAGCAAGAAATTATGGTAACGCTTCTATCAAGCAACCAGAAAGTTCCGGAGATTCCAGGAATAATTTTATGGAGACCATCGTTTCTGGGTCTTTCCGAAAGGATCGAAGACAGGATTTCGCCCTCGGGACTCAGCAGATCCACGTTAGTGTGCGTGTCACAAACTAATAATTTATCACCGACTTTACAGACAGACACGTATTCTTTCCGATAAGTGGTCACTAACTTGATCTCTTTCAGCACCTTTCTATCTTCAGAACCTTCGAGAAACGATATGCGACACATATCTGGGAGCATCACTATAAACGTTGTATCTGACAACTTGCAGATATCATAGGGGTGGCCAGGAATTTGGCACTGAGATTGAAGTACACCCTCAGCATTATAGACAAATACCATTTTCTCCCAAAAATAACACATTAACATATGTCCATCATCTGTCAATGTAACACCAGAAATATCAATTGCAATCTCTTCAATTACACAGTCTTTGATTTGGGTAAGTTGGGGTATTGGTAAGATATCATTCGAGAAATGGTACTGAGTCCCGATGTCTACTGTATTGAGAACACATTGCGTGGCAACATCTACAAGTCGGAAACGCTCTGGGGGTAAATATTGCGGTTCCACAGAGGATACGAATTCTAGATGTCCAAGTCGAAGGGAAGCAAGCTTCCCTAAAATGTCCATGAAATCCTCGCTGTAGTGGACTCGAATGTCCACATCAGATCCACTAGCCATCTCTCGCCTCGTTTCATGGTCAAGTCTCGTCCACTTTATATCCATGTCCTTATAACAGGACAGAAGATAACCACCACTGCCACGAGTCGACTTAATTTCAGAATATTCCCTCTTCAAATCCCTCACTTGCTCTTTGACTCTATCACAGAAAATCAATTTCTTATTCAGCAACGAATTTTGAACTTTCTTGGCCGTCTCCAAATCTGCAATGACTTGCCAGGCCTGTTCCCTAAACGCTGCAGTGACTCTCTCGACCCGGGTCAGAATTTCTTCTTTCCGTTCACGGCATTGGTTGTTCAATTCTTTCATTCTTCTTCTTGATTTGTCAGCAAATTTCTCCACGTCGTGCTGTAACTGGTTCGTCTTTAGCAATAACCGTTCAGCCTTCTGTCTCTCTTCCTGAACCAAATGAAAATCCAACAGAATGGGTGGGCCACACATCCCCTGGGCCCCCGAGTGTTCTTGACAGCATGAAGCACAGAGACTCTCACAACAGTTCTTACAAAAATATTTGTCGGGAAGTAGATGAATAGGACATGACGGACCCACCTGAGACGATTTTTCAGGTCCGAGACCATCAACACCGTCGCATTCACCCCCGATGGCACCATTGACAGAACCAAGCATAGGACCAGAAATAACCACATGGTCCGAGAAAAGGTCTTCGTGACATGTCGCGCAACTTTCACAGAAATATTTGTCACATTCCCCACAGTAATCTGTGGCTGTGATGTTTTTGTTCTTCTTGTCACAGGGACCGCATTTCTTTATTTTTTCGGACGTTTCTCCATCGCTAGGTTCGAGTTCTGGCTCTTGGTGATGGTCATAATTCTGATCTTGTTTTTGGAGCTGATGTTGTTTTCCATTATTAGTATTATTATTAGCAAGTTTCAACAAGTGTGTGATGTTTTCATCTACGTTCAAATGTTCCACTGCCTTTTGCAGTCTCTCTTCCACACTCTCGATTTGCATATTAAAGATGGAGAGAGATGCCGAACAGACGGGACATTTTTGATCGTCGGGGTCAGAAGAAGAAGAAGAAGTTTTTGAAATCTTATTTTGGTGAAGGAATTTCTTTTCGAAATGGTCCACGATACACGTTTCGCAAAACGAATGACGACAGGGAAGCATTTTATGTTCATTGTCGATCCTCTTGGAACAGAGATGACAAGTGAGGAGAATATCCAAAGCCGTTGCCATGATGGGTCTACTTGACGGTAATAAATCCAGAATCCGTTGATCAAAAAAAAATAAAAAAAGAAAGAACTTGAAAATGACACAACGTAAACAAGTTAGACTTGTTTTCTTCTTCAATCAAGGAAGACAACTCTAAAAGATGATAAATGGCGCGCTTTCCGGTGTCCGTCAAGAAAGCACAAGTTGTCTCCCTTTAATAATTTCCATCTCTCTCTTTTTTTCTCCTCCCCCCAACGTTTGAAATCTCTTGTTACAGGGTGTCTCATAAGTCACAATAGGGGCGTAGCGGAGGGAAGGAGGTCTCGAAGCAGTCTCCCCCCCCCGCCCCAGGTTTCCAATGCATATGAGCGATAAAAACTTTATAAATAGTCATTCACATACGGCATTTCTACAGACAAATCTCACAAAATTTGGGGAGGGCCCCTAAGGGGCTCCCCCCCCCCAATCAATTATTGAACATGTCTCTATAAACTTAGCGTGAATATTATAGATTGCTCTCCCGGTGGGAGCATAAAGTGGACCATATGTTCCTCTAGATTTTCAGTATACTTCAGTTGGTGATTCAAGAACATCTTGCCAGTTTGTGATTTTGGACCATTATTTCTAATTTTGGTATCATCACCATAATATTGGAGATAGATGTATAGCTTCAGTATCAAAAAATAGAGCCATCAATTGATATCAAGTTTCATAAGATTTATCAATTCATTTATTTTTATGTCTTTTTAGGGATCTTCAACTTATAAATTATATTTACTCATCAATTTCTAAACAAATCCAAAATACATAAAACATATTGAATGTACATAAACACAAACAACACCTAGAATTTAAAACAATTCACAGATCGGACTCACTTGAAAATCTCATAAAACCAATCCCAAAAATGTCCTTGTAAGCTCTGGCTTTTTCCATGATTTCTAAAATTATCTAAATTATTTTTGAAACTCTGTACACTGCTGCTATTTTTAACTATGACAAGGCAAGTTATTTGAAAAATATATTACTATATTAGAACAAAATCAAATTATTTATTAGGTTTAGTCTTTGAAATACATCTTGTTTCATCCATTAATTTTTTTGAATGTGTCAATTAAATCCCCTTGCATATTTCTCTCTAGCAAAGTTATTAAATCCCAGGACTTCAATATTTTTCTATAACCAAGATCTTCTATTGGACAGAGATCTAAAAAGGAAAATGAAAAAGAGAATGTATTGTCACTTATAAGACACCCAGTTTTTGAATAGATTTTTCTTGCTTAACTGATAAGATTTTAATTACAGGAAAAGGTTATGGAAAAGGTGTCATAATGTCTGCTAATGTGTGATTGGAAAAAAAGTCATAACTTGGTATTCCATGTTGGAAAAAAAGTCATAGAAAATTTTTAAATTAAATAAGTAATATTTTATTTCATTTAATTCATAGTCATAAAATAAGTGATACTTTTGATAAAATAAGTTATTCTTTAATGTATAGTAATGAAATAATATTTTGATAAATGAAGAAATATTTCAATAAAGTTAATGTTGACAATTTAACATTAAAAGTATATAAAAATAAAAAATATGAAAATATAGAAGTATTTAAAATATTCTTTTACTACTATGAATTGAATGAATTGAAATATTACTTAACTAAAAAAATTTTTCTATGACTTTCATTTCTTTTTATTCAGAAACCAAAGATGTAACATTTTTCCATGACATTTTGTCATTTGTACAATTAGAATCTATTCGAATATTAGAAGATTTCAAAAGTTGAAAATAGAAGCAGATTTGTGACTTTCCCAAGGGCACTAGTATGAAGTGAATGCAAATGGGCATGGCTCAAACTTGAATTTGATCACTGAGTCCATTCTCTATGCTTCTGATCAACCTCTACTGAAGTGAGTCACTGTATTTTTTGGTCTGGGACACTGTGAGTCATGGTGACAAGTAGTTGTCTGATGGAACCTAATAAAGAAATCGATTTTCACATCAAGAACCATGCAACATGCACAAGGGATTATCATGCTTAACATCACATGGAGAGTTGAAGAGACAGCACATTATATGAGAAAACGAAACGGAGTCAAAGAAATCATAAAAACCATGAAGCTCAAATGAAAATGGGCAGGCCATTTTGCAATAATATCAGACAACTGCTTGACATCATGACTCACAACATGGATACCCTGAGATCATATGCAAGGTTGTAGCCAACAAAAAATAAGATAGCTTGATGATTTAGATGAGTTCAGAGGGTATTGGAACCGCAACAATCAGGGTGGGGGAGAAAAAAATGGACAGATCTAGGTGAAGGTCCAACAACAGACGTCAAAAAGATTGATGATGAAGTGGGTCACTTGTACTTGAAGTCGGTCACTGCATTTTCTCGCCTTTGATCACTGCATTGTTAACACGCTGAGAGATTATCAACAATCTTGATGCACTTCTGCAACTGTCATGTGCAGCAAGGTACAACATTATGCAAAGTCCTACGTGTCTGTTCAGGTTATCATTGTGTTGAGACTGAGTGATAGTTGAACTGTTATCTTTCACTTAATCAATTTCTAAAAAACAAAGGAAAAAACTTCTTTTGCAAACTAAAATGGTTTTCCATTCATGATCTTGCTATGATAATGTATCAGATTCTTAATAATGAAATTTCATTTTTCATGCCATGGGGAATAATTCTAAAAGTGAAAGATTTATCAATTTTTGTAAGATTCAATGTATATATATATATATATATATATATATATATATATATATATATATATATATATATATATTTGAGCTTTTAGAAGCGATAGTGTCTACCCAAAAGGTTAGACTAATTTTCAAGAGCATGTTCAAATTTAGGACATAATGCTGCTCAAGTTGCAGGTAACATTATTGGTTCAATATGCTTAGATCTGGAAATATGGATACTAATGATAAATTTTGAGGGAGACCCAAACCTTTTCTTAATAATGATGAATTATCAATGCCAGAGACCAATGACCAATGAACAATAGCTCAAGTACTTTCCGGAGACTTCATGACTTCAACAGCAACCATATCGCATAATCTCAAGGCAATAGGAAAGGTCAACTTATGAACTAAATGAAATGTTCCGTGACAGTTTCTGAGACAACATCTCTCAAGCGATTGTGACTAAGTTTAGTGAATTCGAGAATAGATGTCCAACAGCTTCCTTCATATTTGCCTGATATTTTCCAAACTGATGATGTTTGTGAAAAGTCATTTCTTTAAATATGTTGCATTTTGATTAAAAGTCTTCCCTCTGAATATGGGTCTTTTTTTCCAGATCATTGCCTAATTGGTCTGTACAATTGCTACCTACGATTGATTGGTATTCATCTTGAGTGTAATGTTGGAGTCTGGTGTGTTGTCCAGTTATCTTGGTGAGGAGGTTGTTTTTTTTCAGATTTGGGTTCTGGGCCTGGTGAGTTTTTCAAATAGGGTAGGTTAAAGATTGGTTAACAATAAAGATACTAAATGTTTTTTTTGCAAAAATTTTTACTATTATCATTATTATTTAATCAATTCTTGAAATGAAAAAAACAAACAATAGAAAGTGAAATAAAGGAAGAAAGCAGACTATACATAATTTACAACTAAAGTGTACATTTCATATATATATATTCATAACTTTTTAATTTCCCAATGAATTATATTGCATTTCATTTTATTTCTGATGCAATGATTATTTTTTTTGTTTTTGGAGATTTCAGTGGGGGTTGACTTGAAAAATTAATTGGAAACAAATATTTTTTCAATATAATTATTTTTATCAAAGAAGCAAATGTTGCCAAGCGCATTCAAAGATTGCATAAAAAAACATAACAAGTTTTGAACAGAGTCTGTTCTTTAGAATCATTCTTCCATTGTCCAGGATTTATAGTTGTATTCAAACAGATTTCATAAAATGTAAAATGTCAGAATATAAAGAAAGGTTTTTATTTCAGCATTTTCCTCTGTCTTACAGGAACCAAGGATTTTTATGTTACGTACACTGTGAACATTCACATAACCAGGGCAGGGCTGGTCCTAAAGGTGAGTGTTTATGGTGTGTTGAGTAGCCTGCCATAATAGTCATGTGAAATAATTTTCCATCTGTTGTACAAAACAACAGCTTAAAGGTATTTCAGTTACCTCACTTCAGTGTTCCAAGTTTAGATAATTTCTACGTAAATCTAGATCTAGCACCAATTTATGTATTTTATATCTAAATTTAGATCTATAATTTTAGATAAAAGATCTATAACCTGTAATTTTTTATTTATTTTTATTAGATTTCTTGAGAACTGCTGATTCAAAAAACTTCAAGCTCAATACTGCACTGCCTTGTATGCTGACAAATATATCTGGCAAATGTCAACTGTATAAAGGCCACTTGTTGAGAATTCAAAGTGCATAAACGCATGCCCACAGGCAGAGATTTTTTCTATTGTATTTAGATAAGATGCTGAGTTGCTTGTCCAGGATTAATCCTATGGCAACAAAAAAGTATATTATGTCCAGTACTGGAGATTCTGATTGAAAGGAAGGGATTGGGTGGACATTTCTTAACACCTGTGTGACACTGGTTGTGGTGACAGGGACAAAAAATATCCCAACCTACACATATGCATGTGGGTCCCCATGTTGAGCTGGCCTTGTGTCAAATTTGCCTCAATGTGAAGGCCAGTAAATCTCATACATTGTCACCATTTACCACTGGTTGAGTTGCTTATGTCTTTGATGCTTTATATGAACCCCAAAAGCAGAAAACAAGGCAAAAGCAGGTATGGGTCCATGGGGGCTAGGGTTGGGGTGTCCAGATCTCCAATCCTGCTAGGGTAAAGCATTATAAAAAAATGTTTGTTTTTGTAATATCTAGGTAAAGAAATTTTATAAATAAAAAATCCAAACAATCCCAAATAATCAACAACTAACCCCCAAACCAAAGATTCATTATATCCATTGCTCAGTTAGACTTACCAGGGCCAGACTTCATGGTGTGTAGCCAGCCTGTCATAATTGTCATGTTATATGAAACTTTGGTTTTAAAGTATTTCGGTTACTTGCCTTTAGTGTTGCCAATTTAAATACTTCATATCTAGATTTAGATGATTCTGAAGAGTGGAATTCAAGGGAGATAATTCCAAGAATCTAGGAAGAAAGATCTATAATCTGTAATTCTTTTTGATTTTTAGATCTATATTCTTTAAATCTTTTAGATTTTTCGAAAATCAATGATCGAAAAACACAAAAAGCACTGCCTTGTGTGCTGACTAATAATGTCAACTTTGAACAATGACCAGTTGTTAAGTAATTGCAATTAATACACACACACACACACACACACACACACATACACAAATTTCTCCAATTGTAATTAGATGGAGTAATGAATAAAAAAAAATTTGGACACATCTGCTTGAAATCCAGATGTGAACATATACCATATGTCAGGTTGCTTACGTCTTTGCTTGTGATAACCCAAAAACCAGGAAACAAGGGAAAACTGACTGAAGTATTGATCAGAAGACAATTGTCAGGTTTGGGATCCGTAACAGATGTTTTAATAAAGATAAAAACATTCTCCCATTACATTACCAGCCTATTCATACATTTAAAAGGTTTTTCCCTTTCAACCTATATTTACTGAAAGCTTACAATATCATAAGGGAAGAGACGAGAGGAGCTTGTAAGAGCACAGAAAATGGTGAACCAAGTTCAAACTCTGACTGGGACAGTTAGTATTCACTCTGCACTAATGTCCTTGGGAAAGGCATGAATCCATTTCTGCTTCGAACTGTTGGTAAATTAGTGCACGGTAAAGTGAGTGATGCCATTTTGGGCGCTTATTGCTCCCAAGTCCATTTTACATATCACGAACTGGGGACGAATAAGTAGTCATATGATGATTATATAGAGCCCAAGGTGGGAAGGCTGAAGCTGTAGCCAGTGTAAGGGACCAACTTACTTTTAAAAAAAATACCAAAAAGTTTGCAACACTATATAAGAAAAGTCTAATTAGTCACTCAACAGATACCCTAACGTAATCAATGTCTTTTGGCAGCATACTGGGTGATCAATTAAAAATTGGTAAAAGGTGTGATCAATAAATAAATTACTTTTCTCAACTTTTTTTTTTCAAAAAACAAGCATGAATGCTACCGGACAAAATGTAAAGGAAAAATTTAGAATAAACTTAGATTGCAAATTGAATCCCTGACTAAAAACCTATTTGGTGGGGAATTTAAAAAAAACATTTTTTTCTAGACATAAAGAATAAATATTTCAATCTTCAGCCCTTTAATTCATTGGTGCATCCATGAATGACAGTCAGCCATACCCACTTGAAAACAGAAGAAACCTTTGTCAATAGCTTGGGTCGACAGTTTTTAATCAGAAGAATTTGAAGCAGTTTTGGGAAGTGTCGGGTTTCATTTACGTGACCTTCTCTCCAAAGATCAATAAACTATTTAGCACCTTCAAAGTATCAATGAATAGAGAGAAACTTGTAAAATACCTGTTGCTCTACTAATGGTATATCTGGGGTTGGAGATCTAAAGCATTATAGTATTTGCATATTCTTAATCACATAAAGAAAAACAAACACTCATGAACATTATCGTCTTGCTCATTTAGCCATTTTCTATACTTTTCAAACATTAGCAATCAAAAAATAACTCACTATTCAGTTTTTGCACAGTGTAGCATATTATATCTATATTTATACAGAATCTTATATAAGTAATACTTTCACTTTTAACATTATTCTCTAGTTAGAAGAAAAACATTTCAATCGTAACCATCTAATAGTAATTGTAAATTTCTTTCAATAAGACATTAATAGTTCTAGGCAGGGTGCATGTTTAGGAGAGCTTTATGGAGTGTTGAGCAGTCTGCCATAATAATAATGTAAAATAATTTTCCATCCAGCTGTGAAGTATTTTGGTTACATCTCTTCAGTGTTGTCAGCTTTGACTATTTTTTCTAAACTTAGATGTATTGCCAATTTAGATATTCTGTATCTAAATTCAAATCTATAATTTTAGATAAGAGATCTACAATCTGAAATTTTCCAATTCTTCTTTATTAGATTTCTTGAGAAAGGTTGATTAAAAAAACTTCAAACTTGATACTGCACTGCCTTGTGGGCTGACTGATATATCTGATGGCCAGTTGTCAAGTAATTGTACTGCATACACATACAGAGGCTGAGATATCTTCAATTGTAGTTAGATCAGATATATTCAACCTCTAAAAGAAGGTTTTTAATAGTTAAACATTTACTTTTCATTTGTCTCTGATTGTTTTGGTAGATAACAGAATTAGTTTGATAAAATACCCATTGCTTTGCTAATAGTATACCCAGGAGTGGAAATCTTAAACACTGAAGTATTTCACAAAACTACGTAGGAGTTGCCTAGAAAGACCATTCCTAGAATTTGAGCAAATCTTCTGCTCACCCAAAAGCGAGTTCAATTCCATTTCATTCTACTTTCCTGCCAGCAGAGTTCAGTCCTTCTTCTTTAACAAATATTTTGGTTTCATCCCTGATCCTTCTCTCTCGTCCCCCTCACCCCATTAGTGGTCATTGACTTATGATTTCATTTTCAGAACCTCTTCCCTACCTCAGTCTTTCAATGTGAAATTTCAATTTTCAAAGTGTGACAAATGGATGGACAGACATGTTGATTATCATAAGACTATAATATTAACCAACATATGAAGGTATTTCAATACTGGGAATGTACTTATACATCTTGGATAATATTGAAATTTTCTCTCTTCAGATCATCCATTTTTCACTGTCCCATGAAAGTCCGAAAAAGGCTTTCATTATCTTGTAGGTAAATATAATTGACTACAAGCCTACTTGAAATTGAAATGATTTTACAGGAAACAGATACAGGCGGTGGGTGAATATATTTTTCACTATTCTTCTGATAGGAAGAAAACATTTTTTTCCCAAAAATTCAGGTAAGTAATTATCAAATTGACTAATTTACATCAGATCCCAATTACAAAAATGATACTTTATTTTTGCAAGATTTTTAATTACAGAGTATAATCTTTTCTTCCAACAGACATAATGAAAAACTGAGTGTAACATCTTTTGAGCATTGCAAAGCCACATACAGTGGCTATTATATATACATATATATATTTCTGTGAAACACTGCAATATTTTTTCTCTGAAAAAGATGGCTGGCCATCATCGAAATGCATTGAAACACAACAGAGTGATAAAAATTTTTGAGATGTAACACCTATCTCTTGAGTTTTTTCTCATCTTCCAATTGTCATTTTCATCTACATTCTGTCGGATCACTTCACATCCACAATACAAACATACATATATATATATATATATATACCTCACCAATCATTGGAGGGTTCAGTTCATTATTTGATAACAAGAAAAAACTGATCCCTACCTTGAGAGCAGAGACTCTAAAAGCAATCTGAAACCTTCAATTATACTAAAATATTATAGTGTATAGTATATCTGTATGTATTTCTTTCAAAAGAAATCAGAATTCGTGCAAATCACTCAACTCCACCCTTTTGATTTCAATGAAACTGTTAGTGTGTATATATATATATATATATATATATATATATATATATATATAATGAAATGATTGGTCAAAATGTGTGTACAGAATATTAAAGATGTGTCTGGTCTACACACTTGCAATTTTGAAGCGACAAGTATAGATGTGTTAATTGTGGGGGATCAGTTTATCTAGAATTATGAGTAAAAAACTGATCCTGCTCTTTATGTCCAGGGTCATCTCATGCTAAGATGTATTAATCATGACGGGATAAGTTTATCACTTCTTGACAAAAGAAAACCAGTCCCTCATTTTATGTACAGTAAGTTGAACAAAGAGCCTGAAATCTGCTTTATATAAGTGAATCTACTTTTGTTTTTGTTTTTTTGTTTTTATTCCATTGTATTTTGGCATAAGTTGAAGCTATGAATGGAAAATATGAAAGTTGTGGTTGGTCTTCATACTGAGTTATGAACATAATAGCATTTAGTGCAACCATTTTAGTGTTACAAAGCCACAAACCATGGTGTTCTTAGGTATAGATCAGGCATGAACAACCTTTTTGATTTATCAGGCATTTTTCATCTTGGTCCAGGCCACACACTTCCCAAGTGTAGATCATAATCCAGAAAAAATACTTAATTTCATAATTTAAACAAACATATGAATTACAGTTATTATAATATTGATTTGTGAAGCCAGAACAATAGTAATTTCACAACATAAATTATAAAATTGCTTTTCCGTAAAAAATTATGTAAGATTTTAAATAAATGTCTAGATTAGCCATGGATCAGGGAAAATGTTGTGAAAGACAAAATCTGGCCCATATATGGTATAGATAGATATATTCAGATTTTTTTGAGAAAAATAATTGAAAAAGTTGTTGAAGAAAATGCATCGAAAAGTGACCTCAGTCACTTGACAGAGATGCCTATATTGTGTGATTACATTACTTATAAAGAATGACATATGATCTTTTATGTTCTGTTGTTGCCTGTAGAATGTTTTTCAATTTTTTAAATTTCCAACAATAATTTCAGCATATGTAGTAGGCAAGAAGTAACTAATTTGTTCATTTTTTTCACTTCTTACAAAAGAAACTGGAAAGCACTCAGATAGTGCATACCTCCGCTAATGCCATTGGCACTAAATATGCAGAGCTAAGGGAGGTAATAGTAAACAATTCCTGGATCCTCCGATAAATTCAATCACTTCTACCGTAGCCCATGGCCCACTCTTCACCAAAATGCCATTGAAATTCATTGAAGAGAAGATTCATGACAGCCTGTGTATTGACATCTCTCATTGGATTTCTGAAATAAAAACATCTTTCTTTTCACTTGTGACTTGTACACAGGTAGGGGACTTAGCACATGTATTCTGCATTGAATAACAAAGAAAATAAAAAAAAGTACAAAACACAAGGACGAAAAAAGAAAATTTAATCAAATCCAGACATAATCCGACTGGATTCTTTTATTAGTCATTTTTTAAAGAATGTTTTTTGGGGGGGGGTTTTGTTTTATCATTTTTTTTTTTTTTCCATTTATACTTTTAATGTAAATATAATTCCAGTCTATATAGTCCGTTTTTTCTTTAGAAAAAAAAAAAAAAAAAAATTCTTTTCCAGTCCCAAAACCAACATCATGTCATGTTTTACTTGATGTATACAAGAACAAAGGTAACCAGATCCCGCCCCCCTCTCCTGTTTCATTTGTTCTCCATTCATTCAATCAATCAGTCAGTCAACACTTTTCTAATCAGAGCTCTTGAGCAACCATTTAGTTACAGTTTGGGTCGAAGGTCAGCTCAGAGACACAGATATTTTGACGTGTGTGTAGATGCATGCCATAAACCGGTGGTGGCGAAGTAGGAGTAGCAACAAGATGCAAAAACAATGTACCGTATATATTTTGTATAATGTATGACACCCCCCCCTCTATTGACCAACAAATCATAGGTTTATCAGATACACTATGAAATGTTCAAATTTGGATTTTAAAGCTACCAATAATAGATTCAGCACATGTAATTTGGATTTTCATAATTCAAAAATGTTTTCTCCAAGTGCATACAGTACGCAATGCAAATGGCTGCCACCATGGCCAACTCTGACCATCAATCATACACCTATAATATCCTTCAGTGATATACAGTAAGTAGAACAACATTTGTGGTAATATTCATCTTCATTTTATACTAAACAGAACTATCCATTGACTTGCGTTGCCTAGCCTAGGCCCAAATCGTGGGGCCTATCAGTCTGCAGGTCCATTGTACGCCCAAAGTTTTTACAGTTTCAAAAGCATACCTAGTGAAAAATACGACTCTTTAATTATAGGTTTGAAATTTTGTAGATTATACAAGTAGATACAGTTAATTAAATAAAAGCTTTAACACAGAGGTTTATAGAGATTGATTAAGGAATTTAAGATTGGGGTTATTCATTGATTAGAACAATCATCACTGGTAATAAATGATATCTTTAGTTTGCTATTTACTGCTTCCCGAATGTTACCATGACCCTGCCATGAAGTAAGTAAATCATGTATGCAAGTAAAAAATTATCAAACATCAAGATAAAAATGATCTTCAACACAGGTGATAGCAAGTCGGTCAACAATGTAATTAGCTTCGTCCAATATATAATCCTGAATAACCACAGTCAATCCAAAATTAATTTTCAAAGAATTTAAATAATACCTGGAATAAAAAAAAACAAGCTTGGCTGCACAAGGGCCAAACTACCTAAAAAGTTAACAAAACAGAATTCATCTTTATAAGATACTATTCCAAAACTATGCATCCCATTTCAACCCCTTCAGATTTTTGTGTACGTCACAGTTATTTGTGCATGATGTCACTGGTTTTTGGTCTGATCATGGTCATCGTTTTTGTTGTTTCATTTAAAAATAAAGCCAAAACTCAACAGTAGGAGCTTGTCAGAAGTCCTGATGACTAACAGTTTTTGCAAACAGATGAACTTTTAACTACATATTTAAACTTTGAAATTCCCATTGATAGTAATTTTTGACAACTATTTACCTTCATTTTCTTTTATTTTTAGTTGTTTTTTTAATCATCATAATTCAATTTTGGTCGTTAATCTATAGCAATGAGTAAACCAACTGGATCAAAAATAAGGAATAAGTCCCTGATAAGACTTGGACTCATGTTCCTCTAACCAAATGAAAGCCTGGTGAATCGCACCAGCTGCTTTGCCACCTGAGCTACATGAACTTTGATTGGGCGCAGAGGCACAAATCCAACCTTTAAACTCACTTTCTATTTCAATCTCTTAAGCTCCACGTTTTTTTTTTCAGTTCTGTGCTGGTTGTAAGCTACGAGATGAAAAAGCAACAAAAAATATTAAGATGAAGGTAAATAGAAGAGAGAAAAAAAAAAAAATTTGATGGGTTATGATACATCATCTAGAAAGAATAACTTGAAAATCATTATTTAACAATACCTGAGAAACACCAAAATATATCAAAGCTGTCTCTCTAGAGGAAAGGTTCGCTTTGGGCTCAAATCAATTAGTAAAATTTTTAAAATCACAAATTAAAGTGATATGTAGAGCAGGTCAAGAGTCACAGAAGGATAGATTATTACTAGAAATGACTTTTGAGGGGAACCCTGCATAGCCTGTCACAAGTCAATGTCTTGTGAGTCTTCATGTCAATTATTAAGTCAATAAACTTGAAATTTTTAGCATGATAGTTGCACAAATAAACACAGAGATATGAAGTTCCAATAGCAGTATAAATCACATCTTTTGCACTTTTTTCTCCGAGACCAACAGCAATAACAGGAAAAAAAAATACAATTCTCAAACAACACATTTAGAAGTCATTAAGAAAATATGTTTAAAAATAATTTATTGTGATGCCTGATTTTCAATGTGTACTTAAGGAAGCTGCTTCAACATAGCGTTGCTCTTACCATTGAGCTAAACAGTCATTGGTAATGATAATGCCCAAATAACTGTCCCGACTGCAAATTCTCATTTTGTTTATTTATGGTCTATATCTGCTGTTCGTGTTTCTTTCGACACAGACAATTATGTTATTAAAAATGGATATATGATCTGACAGAATGATTATAAATTGCGTTATATCATAGTGAAGCTATTTGAAATGATCTGTTATAACACTGAATTTATCATTGACCCAGACAATGTGAATAGAAAAAACAATTAAAGAAAATGGGGCTGCAGCAGGAATCAAACCTGCAACCAATAAGGTATCCGCTTCAAAGTAGCGTTGCTCTTACCATTGAGCTAAAACGGTCACTGGTAATGCAAAAGCCCAAATAACTGTTTTATACATAAGTTAGCTGTTTTTGTTTCTAATATGTCAAAATAAACACGTTAGAAATCATTGACCAATTGAGTGCAAGGAAAATTCCTTCAATACAGTTCTATGGCCAGGTTAATAAAATATCTGTTTTATTGTGCCAGATGGCAAGTCAATTCTATCTATGAATCTAAGCTTTCATCTTGCAATGGATTAGTACTCTTCACTACCTTCTGTAGTGGATGGGTCAAACTTAGTACTGATGGTAGTGGTGTTAGTGACGATGGTGATGTTGGTTGTGAGAACAATAACTAACTAAGCTCATGGTGAGTTCAGGATTCAGGTCAGCCATACTGTCAGAATACTCCTTTGAAATGGCAACAGACCTCTACAGCCAGCAAAGAAGGAAAGTTTGACAGAAAACCTGACCTTGTGACCTCACTCCGATTATCCCACCATGTGGGGCCGTATATAAGCCCTTGTCTAAAAGGAGGGAGTTTGGTGGTGTACATGGTGTGCTCCACCTTAAAACTTCATTTGGGCGCTATTCCATGCCTCTTAAATCCTAGTTTGCAAAGCTAAGCTATGATAAGAAATCATTTGAGACTGCTCAACCAATTAATTGTATACGACAGGAATTTCAGTCATTGCAATTCTATGGCTGACTCAATAACATTTCTGTTTTACTGTGATTGCTAGCAACACTGTTCTGAGATAAGGTTTCATCTTGCAACTAACTATCACTTTTCATCACTGCCCACAGTTGATGGGTTAATAAAATGAATTGAATCTTTGTTATATGCAACCTCATTGGCGGCTGTGATCAAAAGCAATTATTTCTACATCGTGTCAAAATAAACTCATCCAACCCTATAAGGCAAGTTTAGATTCACTTATTTTTTGAGAAAAATTAAAAAGAAAATAGATTTTAACACTAAATTCAAGACCTGTTTAATATCGACAATATTCTTGCAAACCAGCCAATCGAAGAGGGTCTTAATCCCAATGAGTGTACGGGAAATATTTGGTTATGGGGGTCAAATGGCCTGATTTGCTGGAAAATTTACAAAATTCACCAAAATTTTCAAGGGCATTATCTCTACCCCCTCATATGCCTATGTTATTTTTGACCAGCATACAAATCAACAACAGGTCACTTATAAGTGGCTATTACACTTTATTTTGTTTCTGAACTGTGTTTATCTAACCTAATTTAATACTAAAATTCAAGGGAATGAATTTGTTTTTATTTTACGAAGAAAATTAAAGAACAATCACCTGATCATATTGTTTCCTCATGGTCCGATAGCACATGATTTGCGGCCTAGTGGTTGGAGACCACTATTCTATGGCATTGCAAGTTTGGATTAATTTTGTATATTTGCATTACATGCATTTCCTGTGTTTATACAATACGTATGCATTATCATGTATAGACTGTGTAATACAATATGTATATAATCGTGTATGCACCATACACAATATACATATCATCATGTATAGACAAGTATTACAACTTGTAAAACTAGCCCTGAGATGGGATGATGTTTTTAATCAACTGCAACAAAAAAATATCTACCCGTCTTTCTGTGGAGTCCAAGCAGTTTCTTCACATTCTCTTAATTACTTTAAGACTTAATAATTCACTACATCAAAGCTGTTGATAGTGCAAATAAATGTTTATGTCTTACGTATTTTGTCTGGGGTTTTATTAAACAATGATTGAACTAGTTCAAGCGGATGAGTCCATTGAACTTCAAATGGTGGGTAGGAGGTATTTTCTTTATCAGCAATGTGGAAGAGTTCATTGTTACAGACAGAGAAACAAGAAAAACAGAAAAAAAAAGGTCACCCTGTACATAATCTATAGAGATAAGTAAAGAAACTTGCATCATTAGTTCAGGGGTTGACAGGATTGAATTGAATCATTTTTAAAAAAACGACAACTGAGCAGCAGTGAAAGTCAAAAAAAAATTAAAAAAAAAAAATCAATAAGTTCATATACAGCTAAGATCTTTGCAGAGCAAATTCACAATTGAAGTTACAACAGGTCTGGTTAGTCACTCAATAGAAACAATCATGCGACCAACATTTTGGGGGGGATCAATTAAAAAAATGAAAAAGGAAAAAAGAATGGAAGATGTGGGTGGATCAATGAATGAGTTTCTTCTCACCTTCAAGGCAATGATCACCAAAACCTCAGAATTTTCAAAGAACTAGGTGGGCAATTTAGCATGAATTTATATTGTAAATTGACCCCCCAACGAAAAACTAGGGGGGTGAAAGAAGAAGAAGAAGAAGTATTTTTTAGACATAATAAGGAGTAAAATGTTTAAGTTTTTAGTCTCCAGGCCAGTACACATGATACATACATATTCAGCCAGACTAATTTGAAAACTGAAAAAAAAAAAAAAAAATCTATGTTGACAGTTTTGGA
Organism: Thysanoteuthis rhombus; assembly: GCA_963457665.1. Taxonomy (NCBI): domain Eukaryota; kingdom Metazoa; phylum Mollusca; class Cephalopoda; order Oegopsida; family Thysanoteuthidae; genus Thysanoteuthis; species Thysanoteuthis major. The sequence continues at coordinate 48,105,867 of OY735216.1, read as the reverse complement.
TAAGGGCTTAAAATACAATCACTTGAAACTGACAATTTTTTTTTTACTTGTGTGTTCAAGTATTTTAGCATTTATACCAGTAGTATCATAAATAAGTACAGTCATATGTACAGGTAGTGTGAATGCAACTCAAACTGGACACAAGTCATTATGGAGTTTAGCAAAATCTATGTACTGCACAACATACGGAGTAAAGTTTGGAAAGTGACTCGCAGTGAGGCGAATAGGAGACGATGATGGGATATAGCTTCCAGGTTCGGATCAGTTTTTTTTTTATTTCTCACAAAGCAGCAAATCTCAACCACTATCTCACTTTAACTAAGTCATTAGCTCAACTTGGCAAGGTGTGGGCTCTTTTGATTTTTCCTTCTTGTCTTCGCAGTCTGGACGACTTGAAACAAACGTGACGTTTACACCGCTTTCTCTATTGTAAGCTCACAATAACTCAATGGAAATTTCAATCATTCGCAGTAGAACTGCAATTGATGGGTTTTGAGCTCTTAGGCGGATGTATCTGTGATAGAACATGAGTCAGCTGAGCGTAAGTCGATGTATGAGGGTAGTTCAAAATCTTTGCAGTTACATTTAGTGTAAAACCATTATGAATGTTATAAATATATATCTATTCATGCCTGTAAATACTTACATGTGGACAGATTAGTAGACTATACACTTGCAAATATAAGCACCAATACATACAGATATATGTTCATATCCATAAATATAAATAATGGGTACACAATCATTCAATTATAAATACCTGCATACAAATGCAGAATTGTATATGTATAGTGTAGAGTACACCTTGTACATATCTATGAATTCCTAGGAATGTATGCATGTAAAAATACATCTTACAACAGTTTCTAAGTCTCTGTGTATGTATGTATGCATATATATATATATATATATATATATGGAGGTGCTGGGACTTGACAATTAGCAGCATAAAAAATACCGACCATTCTTCAAATTTTGGCTACAATAGTTGGTATCAACTTCACACAAGGCATGAATCCATCTTACCTCCCTCTAACTATGAGTAAATAGTAGAACAGGCTGGGCTCTTCAGCCTTGGTTGGCAACCGGTCTAGGAGGAGGACAAGTCACAATTCAAACTGCAACATGTTGAGGAACACGATGAGCATGGGGTGACACAGTCCTGTCTGTCTTGTTGCTGGACCCAGGCAGGGATAAGAGAGTGAAGCTGATGATGTACGTAACTATCCATCACTTTAATCTAAGCCGAGCGAGAGTCAGGACTTTAGACTCTGAAGTGCATCTGCACCAAATAGAACTAAAGCTAGAATCATTTTCAAATTGTAACGGCATTCGTTTAAACAGCTTGGTTTTATATTCTCGCAAGGTTATTGTCGGAGATTAGTTTGCAGCAACAGCACATGAAGATCTCAGTGAAGTATTTTAAAAACTAAAATTAGTAAACCCCTGAGATATAGCAATCTTTATTTTTGCATTAGTCTTTTGTCCAAGGTATTTTTGAAGATTTTACTGACACGATTAACGAACAATTAATTATGAACCCCTATGTATATGGTAAGCATAATTACCTTATGCTTCATTTAATTTAATTGCGCATCAGTAACCTGTGTATGATGACTGTGAAAAGATAATAAACAGTTATATCTGCCAGTGCACTTTGGTCCCATATCATTAAAACACTTCGTAAAAAATTCATCAGTTATAACGACAAATTCATTATTATGGCACTCTTAAATCCCTGAGGGTGCCATATCAATAGGAAGCAGTGTGTGTATATACATATATATACACACAGTTAACGAAGTGTACACAGAATAAAATTTTTGATGTTTTGATGCTCATGCCTTAAGAGAAGAGAAATTGAAATGTGAGGATGAAACAATATAGAAGAAAGGGGTCAACATTGGAAAAGTTGTTGGGGGGGAGGGGGTGAGTTGGGGGTCAAGGCAGGATCTCGACAAAGACTGGATGGGATTTTGACACAGAAGCCACCTACTTCGAGGCCCAGCAGTAACAATATCATCTGAATTTTCCAGAAAACCATTAATAGTAATAAAAAAGAAATTCAGTTCTTACAAAATGTTGGCTTATAGTAGAGGTATGAGACCATTTATCCGGCTCACAGAAAACCAGCTATAGTTTGAACAAGCCAGTTTTGAATCTGGCTGGTTTTGTAGTAGTTTGCTGTTCAGCTGCTCTGTAAGGATAACCATAGACTTATTGCAAAATTATCACCCATCGACAGAGAACTCTTCAATCACATATAAATATTCATGAAATTTATACCATTAAAAGAAAAGCTGGAGGAAAAATATGACGTGAAAATTATTTTCTCCCATTATAGAGGGACTGAGTTGTTTTGTAAATTTGTTTTTACAATTGTACAAAAAGACAAGAAGTATATAACAAACCAATTAGAAAATTTTCAGTACCAAATATACATTTGCAGACTCTGCTATACAAGTGTATTAATTTTCATCAGTTAAATACAATTTTGTTCTTTACATTTCAATGTTTATTTTATATTTAAAGTATAAATCAAGCCTTGGTCAAAAAGAGTGGAAATTTCAGAAATTCAGGTGACATGCCAGATAAATGGTCCAGTACCTGTATTTAGCTTTGAGTATTAAAAATGAGAGGATTACACACACACACACGCACGCATTCATATGTATGTTTCGTCAAATCAGTGAGATTGCCTAATTGGCAAAGTTTATTTATTTTTTGTAACAAAATAAGTTAAAACTACATATTTACTTATTTTTTGTAAAAAAATTTGATTTCACAAACTTTTGATTGTGAAAAAAAAAAAAAAAAAAAATTTTCTAGATCCTCGTTTTGATTAAATCAACTTTTGATTGAATTAAAACTATGCATTTATTTTTGGTAAAAGAAAAAAAAATGTTGAAATTTTGCGAATCAGGCAATTTTTCAGATTTGGCATTACATATATATATATATGTAATGTCTATTTTATCAGCAAACTTTCATTGATGCTTGATTAAAAATGACAGACAAGGAATGTTCTTTTTCAATTTTTTAGGTAAGATTTTTTTTGTTTACGTACACGAGAATGTGCGTCTGAATCTAATGAATGTATTTTTTTAAAAAAGTCCAATATCCACAGTAGGATAATGGCGAGAAGAAGGATTGAAAGTGTCCAATCACAGACTCTTGGACAACATTTACAATCACTAGATCTACATACATTATTTTGAACGTAAACAAGAAAAGCTGACAATAAAATGAGAAAAAAAAACAAAAACATTGTCTGCCATTTTTAATAAGAAAAAAACAAAAAACACACACATTTTATATATATATATATATATATATATATATATATATATATATATACACACACACACACACACTCACGTAAACAAACATTCATACACACACACACATATATACATACATCCACCTACACTATATGAGAGGAAAATGAAATATTTCAGAGAAAAACAAATAGGTGGAGAAGGGGTTAATACTAACCAATGAACAATCCAAGAATTATGAATGATGTCAACTGCAAAGATTCTTAAAAGAAACATGTTGAGGCAAAGGTTTTATTGGGGGGGAGGGACATTCATACTTAGTGATAAACCAACCAACCAACAGGAGAGATGAAGGGTCACCAGCTACAAAGCAGGGTTGCTACAAGGGGAAATGACCTTAACTTCATCTCCAACTCTTACCCAACACAGACATTAGAATAGCATTGAATTTGGAAATCGAATGAGTCTGGGGGAAGAGGTTTGCTATCAGCCTTAAGCCTTTCAGACTGGTATTGAACCTATTCCAATGCTGTCCTGGGTAAGTTTCAGAGGAGATGAAATTTGGGTTTCGAGACTGGTATTGAACATCTGCCTCCAGACCCACTCAATTTCCTTATTCGATACTATTCCAATGCCTGTGTCGAGTAAATTCATCCTTGTAGCCAAATCTGGCCACCCTACCACAAGGAAACCCTCAAACCATGTGCATGATATATTTCAAATAGAATAACAATAACAAAGGAACAACAATGGCTATTGTTAATACAGCAGCAACGATATTCTTATAACGGAGTCCACAATCAGCCCCATCTGCGCCACAAAGATTGCCAGAACTTTTGCTCAACGGCTGGATCGACTTATTGGTTAGAACAGATATCACTTCATCCAGCGAATGCCGATTAGTCCGAGTAGATTCACGAAGAATTTCCAAATCACGGTCCATATTCCGAAGAAACTCCTCCGCTTCTTTCGTTTGCGACTGCATCATGTCTTTGATGCTTAGCGTCTGTATAACTCGCCGTTGCGTGTCCGGGTCGGAGAGATTACAGCCCTGGCCGACCTCACCCATAGCATTGAGAGGCATCTCACTGTCTGTGTCTGTCCACGTGTCACAACTGTTCAAGTGAGATTCTTCGTGTCGATCCGTGCAGCTATTTTGTGATGACGGCGATTGTGTTGCGTCTGCGGACAACAGCAGATTGCTCTGTCCACAGTTTTCGGATATGATCCCATATTTTTTTACAGGTACTTTTATGTGTTTCAAGCCGAATAGATCTTGGTCTCTGATTAAATGGTTCACTCGTTTCAGTTCGGATATCTGAAAGTAAATGAAAAAAAAAAGAAGAAAAAACATTTACTGTTAAGCTTAATTGGTGACGGGGTTTGTTTTCACATCTTCAACAATGTTTAAAGTATACATTACTATTTCCTCTTAGCCACACTTAAGCATTATTTTACATTACAGAAACTAAATGATGTGGCTTTGATATGTTTACCTCCTAAGCCTGAAAGGTTTCCATTATATATCAGATAATAATTCATAAGATTAAAAAAGATGATCATGAAGAAGCAAATTCATCTTTCACATTAGAAATAGGCCTATATTAACAGTTTTCAATCCATTTTATATATATGATTTGTCATTTTATCACTCATTGACATAATTCTTTCATCTTTTTGTCAGAAAGTTTTGCTTATTTTTCCATTATCTCTTTCGGAATGTATTATTTGTTAACAGAATGATATATGCATTTAAAAAAAATATCAACTTCCAATATATTCGTATTTTTTCCCATTAAGAATACTACGAATGTTCAATTGATGGCTCACTCAAGGGCCATTTCCTAGCTGAGTGCTAGCCAAAGTTAGAAAGAGCCAGTTATTTTTGACGTGAAAAAATTCTATAAAACCTATGAGTGTAAAATAAAGGCGGATCTTAACGAACACACTAAGATCAAAATAAAAAAAATCTCACTATCGGCAAACAACATTTTCAGCATTCTTCAAACGGTGATCCTTACACATCAAAGCTTTTCAACAATCGTACGAGGAAAAAAATCAACTTTTTTTCGACACAACATTAAGCCTCCAAATTCTCCGAGGATAGAACTTTGGTACTGCTTCTTCAGTTATTTCTAAAGACTTTCAGCACACTAACTATTCTAGTGATCTTGTACAAATAATAATTTGGCACAGATATGTCATCGGTTCCTGACACACTGGGAAAATAAAATTACTGGTCTATGATATTAGATAGTTAGAGTACTGCTGCCCTAAATCTTTCATCTGCATAATCAAAGGGTGGAGGGTGGGGGGAATGCCAATTTTGATGGCATACATATATCTGATGTCACCCCCCAAACATTTTTGGCATATATGTATCTTGTGTCAGCCCAACAAAATATAGTTCTATTAGTCTATAACTCAGCAACATCTTTTCTTTTAGGGAATAAAAATTAGCATTACAAATGAGTAATAAATAACCTATATTAGAATTAAGAGAATCGAAAAACATAAATGAAGTTCTGAAAACAGCCAAAGTTTGTTCATATTTATGGGGTCTAGAGATATTGTAGTTACTAAGAAGAAGAAGAAGAAAATGTTTTTATTTAAGAAAAATTACATTCATCAATAAACAAATACACAGTAAGGAGAACATGGTTTTACCTTGAAGGTATTATTCACTCCCCCCCAATATTTTCAAGTAAAAACATGTACAATATATACATATATATATCTTAAAAAAAAGAAGAAAAATCCCCAACCAAGCAAACAAACAAAAAGAGAAAAACTGAAATTATTACCTTTAAGTGAAAGGCAATTAGATTCAAAATGGGGTCCAAAGTGACCCAATAAAAGCATCAATTCATGAATAGCTTAATGGATCTTCCACTAAATCAAGAAGGGAGAACCTTCATCAGGAAGATTTTGGTTTTATTCACACTCCAACCAGAATTGAGAAAAGTGTACAGGTGAATTGATGAATGGTTTCTACATTTTCTACTGAACGAAAAGTATATTTTTTGCCACACATACTTCTATGCTTATTCTCTTTACTAATTTATCAAAAAACGATGGTGGTATTTAAAAAGAAAAAGAAACAAAAAAAAAATTATGTTGTCTTGAATTCAAACAGAATGAACCGAGATCTTTCATGCAAAAAAGAAGAATAAAGAGAAAAAAAAGAGAAAATGAAAAAAAAGAGAAAATGAAAAAAAAAGAGAAAATGAAAAAAAAAAAAGAGAAAATGAAAAAAAAGAGAAAACAGAAAAGAAAGAAAAAGAGAGAAAAAGAGAAAGAAAGAGAAAGAGAGAAAAAGAGAAAGAAAGAGAAAGAGAGAAAAAGAGAAAGAAAGAGAAAGAGAGAAAAAGAGAAAGAAAGAGAGAGAGAAAAAGAGAAAGAAAGAGAGAGAGAAAAAGAGAAAGAAAGAGAAAGAGAGAAAAAGAGAAAGAAAGAGAAAGAAAGAAAAAGAGAAAAAAAGAGAAAGAAAGAAAAAGAGAAAAAAAGAGAAAGAAAGAAAAAGAGAGAAAAAGAGAAAGAAAGAAAAAGAGAGAAAAAGAGAAAGAAAGAAAAAGAGAGAAAAAGAGAAAGAAAGAAAAAGAGAAAAAAAGAGAAAGAAAGAAAAAGAGAAAAAAGAGAAAGAAAGAAAAAGAGAGAAAAAGAGAAAGAAAGAAAAAGAGAAAAGAAAGAGAAAGAAAGAAAAAGAGAAAAAAAGAGAAAGAAAGAAAAAGAGAGAAAAAGAGAAAGAAAGAGAAAGAGAGAAAAAGAGAAAGAAAGAAAAAGAGAGAAAAAGAGAAAGAAAGAAAAGGAGAAAAGAAAGAGAAAGAAAGAAAAAGAGAAAAGAAAGAAAAAGAGAAAAAAAGAGAAAGAAAGAAAAAGAGAAAAAAGAGAAAGAAAGAAAAAGAGAGAAAAAGAGAAAGAAAGAAAAAGAGAAAAAAAGAGAAAGAAAGAAAAAGAGAAAAAAGAGAAAGAAAGAAAAGGAGAAAAGAAAGAGAAAGAAAGAAAAAGAGAAAAAAAGAGAAAGAAAGAAAAAGAGAAAAAAAGAGAAAGAAAGAGAAAGAGAGAAAAAGAGAAAGAAAGAGAAAGAGAGAAAAAGAGAAAGAAAGAGAAAGAGAGAAAAAGAGAAAGAAAGAGAAAGAGAGAAAAAGAGAAAGAAAGAGAAAGAAAGAAAAAGAGAAAAAAAGAGAAAGAAAGAAAAAGAGAAAAAAAGAGAAAGAAAGAAAAAGAGAGAAAAAGAGAAAGAAAGAAAAAGAGAAAAAAGAGAAAGAAAGAAAAAGAGAAAAAAGAGAAAGAAAGAAAAAGAGAAAAAAGAGAAAGAAAGAAAAAGAGAAAAAAAGAGAAAGAAAGAAAAAGAGAAAAAAAGAGAAAGAAAGAAAAAGAGAAAAAAAGAGAAAGAAAGAAAAAGAGAAAAAAGAGAAAGAAAGAAAAGGAGAAAAGAAAGAGAAAGAAAGAAAAAGAGAAAAAAAGAGAAAGAAAGAAAAAGAGAAAAGAAAGAAAAAGAGAAAAGAAAGAAAAAGAGAAAAGAAAGAAAAAGAGAAAAGAAAGAAAAAGAGAAAAGAAAGAAAAAGAGAAAAGAAAGAAAATGAGAAAAGAAAGAAAATGAGAAGAGAAAGAAAATGAGAAGAGAAAGAAAATGAGAAGAGAAAGAAAATGAGAAGAGAAAGAAAATGAGAAGAGAAAGAAAATGAGAAGAGAAAGAGAAAAGAAAAAAGAAAGAGAAAAAAGAAAAGAAAGAGAAAAAAGAAAAGAAAGAGAAAAAAGAAAAGAAAGAGAAAAGAGAAAAGAAAGATTACTCTTTAATGAGCATTTAATAGATATTCCCTTTGACAAATGTTACATGGCTTATCATATAAGTAAATTCTAATCTAGTACTATACAACAGACAAAATTTGTTATCTTGCTTGTATATGTTTTATAGGCTCCTGAACTGTTACAGATTTGTCTAAAGGAGTAACTTGACCCAAGGATTAAGATCCGATAAGTACTGATCCCAAAGTCTTAACAAACTACCTTTTCTACCCTAATTTGTAAGTTTCTATTCCAGGATAAATGGTTCAGTGGTTAGGGTCATGGAAAATGAAATGGGTGGATGCGAGTTCATATGCCTTTAATCTATGGAACCTTCAAACCTTTCAAAAATTTGTCATCTGTGAGAAGATTTCTTTGATAAAAGTTTTAGAGGTGGGGTTGTTGATTCACTATATAACTATAATGTTGCACAGGACACTTACTTTCTATTTGTCGTTAGAAATCCGCAGATGTGAATTTATCTTTTCCTCTCTCGGTGCTTAAACCCATTTTGCAGTCTCTTTTAAAAAGGAATCTGACACTAACCTGACAATATAACACATTTTCCTTTGGACAAAAACCCTAAACCTACACACAGCATATCAATAAAACATGAGCACTAATTAAATCTGATAGTAGACACCATATCAAAGTGGACTAACACCAAAAGTGAGAACATGAACCCTCAGTTTTGAGAAAAATAGGTTTTTGGAAGGGCCATGTGGCACTGCTAGAGTGCACAAATGGCTTCGTCCAGGTTGGCCTGACCAGAAGGGAGGGGAATATGCAAACGCAATCCCCCAATCTAATTTCATGAAATCTCTACAAAATCTCTTTTGCTTTCCTGGGCAACGCCAAGTACTCCAGCAAGTAATTTTATAATAAAGAGTGAATGTTACTATAAATCTTAGATAAAAGAGCATGACACGTTCTATTTTTAACTGTCACATTATCTAAAGCGATGGTTCTCAAACATTTTACCCTAGCGGGCATCTGAAGAGTTTTTTCATGTTGATTGGGAGATCAGAGTATAAATAAACCATCACAAGTTTACTGAAACTTCATTTATTTTGAAAAACATATCCATTCTAAAAGAGGAGACGAGATAAAGGAGAAGTGAATAGGATGAGTGGCATTGTTTCATTGTTTTTAGAAATCTCTTTGAAAACTGGTTTAATTAATGGTAGACAGCTGGATTCATATATCAGCCACACCATTCAATCTATTATCATGATAATTAGTTTTTGCCGTCTATGCCGAAAATCCTGCTTCACATCAATACATAGATGGAAAGGGGGTGGGAGTACTTTGCTAGCCTTTTCTGATAACTGTGGCTTTTATTTTTGATTATTTTTTTCATTTTATGTTTTTTTGAAAAATTGATTTACCTTTCACGGATGACACTTTGAAAACTGCTGATCTAAAGCATTCAAAATGTTCACATTTTGGGTGGGTAACATAATATTCTTTGTACATAGTTTCAGATGCTTCCAAACTTTTGCCAAGTAAAAAAAAACCAACACTTTTCCATGATAACTTCTTTAGGGTTAAAATATTACTTCTCTTCAATTTGGTGGGGGTGATGTTTTGTGCAGTTTTGCTCAAATGCAAGCACTTATCTGATGGGGCGTTTGGCTCCAATAAGGGATCAAAAAATTTTTTTTTCGGAGTACCTTAATTCTGTAACTCTGGCTACAATGCACTGTTTCAACTACTTAGAGGTCACATAAAGATAAATGGAATCAGACTTTTAGTATTATGTTGATAGATGGATAGACACATGGAAATCAGATTATTATTATCATTAGGGAGATTGCAAAAGCAGACCCCACACTATTTCAATGCTTTTTAAAAACTAATACCTCAATCTGTCAATAAGTTTGGCTAACATAGATACACAGACAGACATTTGGTGAATTGAAAAAGTGATTTGTTTAGGTGAGTTCAAATGCAGTTGAATTCAAAGTAAGGATTAAGCTTCTATAATATCTACATTCTGAATCAACCCCTGCCCAATAAAAACTCAAAAGGTTTTAGAATTTCCAAAAGCTAACTTGCTAAAAACATTCTCAAGGTTCCCATTAGTACACACAGAAAATTTCACGGGGCTATGCTGTACGGATTCTGAATTTCACTGTAACAGACTGACATATTTGGTGAATTATAGTATGATGCTGGATGTTAGTTTCAATGTTTTTCAAAAGATCACATCTTCCAATTACTAGCATTTAGCTTTTAACATTCTTATTTGACAAAGCGTCTCTTATTTAATTCATAACAATACTTTTGTTAATTCACAACACAAAAGCAATCAACCTAACCCTAAATCTTTGAATGAGAGTAAAGTAAAGGAAAAACAATACATGGAATTTTTTAATCATTTTCATTATTCTCATCACTTGTGGTTTATGAATAATTATCCAAGAAGTAAAGTATTACTTTCATTATACAGGGAGGTGCAAAAGTTGCAAAGATATTCAATATAATTTAATACATAGCTATTTCGATTTTGATCATTTTTGTTTTTCTTCAACTCAGATATACAAAGGAATCCTTGGGAATTCATCAATGAAAAGTTCACAATTGAGCAACAAAGTAAGATAATAGAATCTTACTTTGAATATCTTCAACATTAACCCAAAGAGCATTCTCTTGTTATGTGAACGTGCGGACACCACAATTTGACTGTTTGCATGTTTTTGAGAATTGGGCTCAGAGGGAGACCACATTCAGTCCGAAATACTGAAAATTGTAAATGTGTGCAGGAGCAGATATCCTTTGAAATGTATTGAAAGAGCAAGAATTTGTGAAGTCGAAAATGGCTGGCATTTGAGAGAAGCAATTTTTTGTACATAGGTTAATTGAATTCCCCTTGTAAATATATTCCATTAGTGAGAAACAATTTGAAAAAAAACCCATTAAAACTAAAAAGATATGTTTTAAACCCCTTCACAACTTCTGTGCCGCCCTGTATAACAAGATTGCAGTAGGGAAAGTATTATAAGTATTGTACTTAAACACTTGAATTACAAATTTATTGCTCACTGTTGCACAGAACAAAATCATTTGCACAATCATGAAAATTAGTATCATAAAAAGAACATTATACCACATCTTTCAATAAGAACAGAATTCTAATGATACGTCCACGTACCACTGAAAGAGAAACTGTGGATAGCAAGATACCATTGGAAGGGAAAAGGGCGGGGGCTCTGTAAAGTAATCCGTGGATAACGGTGGACCACTGAGAGAGACACAATAAATCAATTTTGATCTATAATACCCTGATGGAGAATGTTGATGATGTAATTTTATAGCTACCAAAAGGAATGATTAAAAAAAAAAAAATACCTACATGAATGTTTTTAGATGATGTCACTATACTGGGGACCAACAAACCTTCTTATAGAGATGTGTGTGAACACATCTAAAATTATCAAATAACATTCATGTCCTTCCTTCAAGAAAATTCAATGAAGTAGTATCATACTTTAATTTTTGGAGGCCTTAAAAAAACGTTAAGCTTTAAAAATGTGTGATTATATTATGAAGCCAGGTAAAATCATCCCTTACCTAAAAATAATAAGGATGAGAGAAATATCAATACTATTACTTGAATATTTTGTCATGTTTCAATTCAACCAAAGAGGTTTTTGTCCTAACTTTGCACTTTAATGGAGGGTTTTTTTTCCAGAGGGCATTGTTTGGACCTTCCTTTAAATACTAATAGTGTAATGACACAAGCAAGCAAGGTATACCTCAGGACAAAACACCTCTCAGTTAAAGTGCAAAGTTGGACAAAAACCCTTCTGTTTAATTGCAACATGACAAAATATTAAAAGTAAATAAGTTCATTGGTGGTTGTACTAGGTGTTGATCAGGGCAGGGATTCAGACTTCTGACCCTGCCACATGCAAAGCACAACCATAAATTATTTTTTTAAATATCTAAATATAGAAACTTCATAAATAAAAAAAAATGCAAATAATCCCAAGTAATCATAAACTAACCTTAAAAAAAAAAAAAAAAAAAAAAAAAATCAAGATTATATCAATTATCAGATGGATTAAAAAAAAAAAAAAGAGTGAAAAAAAATTCTTAACACATAACACATTCTCTACTAGGAAATTGATTAAGTGATTTATGATTTAATTGAGGGTGAAAATTTAAACTGGAAAAAAAAAAAAAAAAAAAAAAAAAATGCAAAGAGTGAGAAAACTCATCATTAGTGAAAATTTCCCTGTGCACTTGACGGCTAATTGAATACACTCTAAGCTGTGTAATTAGAGTGGAGCTATTCTTTTGGCGGACTTGCTTTCTGCCAAGGAAGTGGGCTCATAAAAACTTGTAAAAATGAAGTCCTGGTCTTGACCAGACTTGAGACTTGCAAGGACCTCCTAGCTGACACATGCAACAGAAACCGGGACTTTGTCACCAGCCTCCATACTCCATTACGAGTTGTCTCTCAAGAGACGGGACACATGACCTTAACCTTCAAAGACTAACCTATTAAGGTGCTTGATGCATGAAACTGAAACGTCCCAGTAGACTTCTAAGAGAGATCTATGGGAATATAATATCTCGGTAGCCATAGAAACCTTTGAGTATACATGTCCAAGGAATAAAATAAAATTCTAATCACAAAATGCTGTTCATATTATTTTGTAAAATGTATCAATCATTCTGTTTGTATAAATTAAATCCGTTTGTTACCTTGAATAGGTAATTAGGCAGAAATAGAGTAACAGCTGTTTATTTTTGTCATCAGGGTTGTTGTTTATTGAGTGGAGAAAAAGAATTGTTCTGGGCTTTTAATGTTTGGACGGACAATGTCTTTTGAGTTTGTTTTTTTTAGTTACTAAAAAATGCTTAAAGCTGAAAACGTTCTCTGGTTTGGAGCCAAGTGTTGGGGTCAGGACCACTATACACCCCTGCCAGGGCAAACACAAAAAAATTCATAAATTAACCCTGAGAGCAAAAAAAATGATTAATTTGTTTTTTTTTTAATCAAATATTATGTAAAGAAATCTTCAGTCTAATTCTTCATAATTACTTTATTTATTGGTTTGATGGTAATTTTCTTTCTCATTTTTTAACTCTTTCGTCAATATTAATATGAAAATGCTATGACTTGAATGTAGGTGAAATGTTTGTTTTTGACAGGTGAAATTTTAATTTTTCACGAATTTAACTTAAAAATAATCTATTCCACCCCAACGTCACTCAAAATCCTGGATCCACCCCTGGTTTACTTATCTGTTGTTTTATTTTGTAATCATCAAATATGATTCGTAAGCACACATGTTCTGTTTTTAATATGACATATTTTTGGATTGATAGTTAGCCATAAAACTTAATTAAGCGTTTTATCCATTGCACTGATTGTGTAATTCAGCAAAACTAGGGCAAGGCTTGTTCCAAAGGTACATCTCTAGACTTTATGATCAGTGGAGCAGCCTGCCATAATAGACAGGTAAAAGAATTTTTTGCCCATTGTAGAAAACTACGGCTTTGAAGTATTTTTGTTACTTCTCTTCAGTGTTGCCCATTTAGATATTCATACCCAAATTCAGATCTATAGTCTTAGATAAAAGATCCATTATCCACTTCGTTTATTTTCATTAGGTTTCTGGAGAACTGCCGATCCAAATAACTTCAAACTCGACACTGCATTGCCTTGCATGTTGACAAATATATCTGTCGAATGTCAACTTCGTACGATGGCCAGTTGTCAAGTGCATGCACAAACATACAGAGGTTTCTTCAATTGTCATCAGATAAATGAGCAAAAACTTTCTATAAGAGAGATTTACATTTACCCCCCTCCATTAGTTGATGAGCAGAGGCGTACATTTTACACTTACAAGTCATACATGGCAGTTTACAGGATCGTACTCAAGGCAGTGCAACCAGTGCAGCTGCACTCGGGCCTCAAGATTTTAGAGCCCGCCCTCCCCTCCTGATAATTTTCATTTTCAATACTTTTTAGCATCTGAAGTGGTGTCAGTCAATTCATCATATTTTTCCGATATCTGGGGGGAGAAGTCAGATCCATGTCTTTTCCAGGTGCATTAGTGCCAATCTCAGTTTGAACTCAGCTAGCCAAGTCCATTTTCCGTGCTGTTTTTTTCTTTTAATTTTTTGTTTCAATTCGTTTGGAAATAATAGCTAAATACAAGAAGAGAAAGAGTACTTCCTAAGATGTTAAGCACTGGGCCCTATCAATGTTGAATTTAGCTCCAGCAGCTAGTTAGTTCCAGGAGACCAGCTCCTCTATAGCATAAAAGAGTAGGGCCAATTCCCTGATGCTTGAGGAATCCCCAAAGGGAAGTTGACAAGTTTTGTCTCTACACACATGCACGCATATAGGCCTCACATTGAACCCTGACACGTGCCAAATTTTCCCTTGTGAGGAGGCGAATAAATATCATACCTGGTGGCACTTCTTTTAATGAAATGAAAATAAATTTGCATAAGTGTTCATTGTTTAATTCTAAAAAAAAAAAGCAGGAATGAATGGGAATGCTGTTCCCATACTTTTTGAGGGAGGGGGAATGGTGTTCCTTCACTAACTATATACTACTAAAATTCTATACCCGAACAATTCACAGATGAGAAAAAAAAAAGCCAGAATATGTCCAAATAATTAAGCTCAAAATGTCTATAAAATTGGTAAAATTTTAAAAAGAATTTTCGGGAGACTTGAGGTGCCCCCCCCCAACCCCTGTATGAAAGCAGGCAGCCCTGCATTCACTCCTTTTTTTTTAGCATTACATCAGTGGAGAAAAATAACTGAAAACCTCACAATACAATATGACAGTGTGTCAATTTTAACTTCACCTTAAATCTAGTTTCCAAGCAAATGTTCCATTTAGATGCGCTAGCATCTCTAGCACCAATTGCTTCACTGACTGACAGGCTGACATATTGAAACAAAATTTTCCGATTTAGCTTTTTTGAAGCCAAATCTAGCGGCTTTCTGATGCATTTAGCTTCTCTGTCAGTGACTGGCTGACATACCAAAAATTTTTTCACGAAGAGAACTCTTAAATGAGGTCAAACTAGTGCATCTACGGACTGACTTTCAGGCTTATTTTCGAGAGGTAAGAGTAATATTGCTTTTAATCCAAATTCACAGTCAGCAACAAAAATTTACATAGTTCAATTCCACACACATTCTATTTGGCAATGTGCAGATGTCTCTTAGGATGCGACTGACATAGTAAAATGTAATTTCATTCACTCTCTAATGACATAATAAAAATTCTGAATTTAAAGAACAATAAAAAGATAAAATCCAATAAAAAAAACCCAAAAATCTATTTGTGGTCAACAGAATGCCTATTCACCATGCTCATTACAATGCAGATCACAATTATCCACTTATATAAAATGCAACGCGTATCCATATATTTCAAATATGGCGTCATTTTTTATGGCGCAGGTTGACTAATGTACATTATGATAAGCAATGTGTCCATTCTTAAAATAATTCCTGTCTTCTTCAGTTTCCTTAACTTTCCGTGAGAGGAGAGGGATATTCAATTGACTCAACTTAGTGGGGAGGATGTAAAATGATCTCATTTATAGGGATGTAATACTTTTCAACAAGCACGCAGATATTACACTATGATCCTTGTAAGATTGCACAAAATACTACGCACTGATTTTAGGTAGAAGAGCTGATCCATATGTAAATAATCCTATTATTTCTTTATGGGTATTCTGCTAGTTTCTTAATAATGTTTGCCAAAAAGATCAAAAAGCAACTTATTTGCGAGTCTGAACAATAGATCAGCTTTTTTGCTTGAAAAAAATTGCCAACATTACATATGTTTATAGTTTACTTCAATACGAATAAAGATCTTCTTGAGATCCCTGGAAATTCCTGGGCCCCCTCAGAGGGATACAATGATGTATCCACAGCAACCCCCTCTCATAAAACTAGGTTTGATGATAAAAGGAATAATAAATATCAGAGAGGACAACGGAACTCCTCCTTGTTATTTTTGTTGCCGGCACAATGTTTCAGACAATCCATTCCACAGCCTTCCTCAGGAGCACTATCCATCAACAAAAATAACAAGAGGGAGTTCAAATGTCAAGAAAAATAACGAAACAAAACAAAAAAACCCTCTTTGAATGTTAACGAGTCTTCTCAAAATAATGTAGGCATAATCACGCAACTTATGACACCTCCAGCACCCTAATTGAAAATGTAGTCAAAATTCTAAAATGAGAAAAGTCTAAATTATTGTCCGAAAAACAAATTTTTATCAATTACACACAGAATTTGGTTGACAGGTCTTAAAATTTCAATGATTCAGCTCCACAGGTGAATATTGGGAGGATGTATTGGTTGTATATCTTTCTTTTTAGGACTAATGAGAATTTCTTATTCTTGAAGGTAAAGCTGGCTCTACATTTAGCTTGTCAACCTAGACCGATTCTTCATCTGATTTCTCCTGCCTTTTGGAGATTTGTTGTTCTTGTAAGATTTAATGGTCTTCTTTCTTCAGCTCTGCATTTTTGATTGTGATCTTTGTCTTAGTTCTCAATAGGTTTTATTGTACTTGACATTTGTTAAGCTGACGTTCATGTAGAGACCAACTTTCTTGCTTTCTTCATTCAGTTCGTTCAGCATCATTTGGAGTTCATGAATGTTCTCAACAAATCTGAGGTTACTTGGGTATTTGCCATCTGTTACGATTCCTTTATTTACCCTGTCTAGATTTCAGACCATGAAGAGTTTGGGTGAGATGGTATCACCTTGTCTAACCACTTTTTGGGGGCTGAAAGAGCTTATAATCATTAAGTAACCTGATAAAGGAACTGTTGTGTCGGTAGATATGTTGAAAGACTTTAACATATACAGGGTCTACACCTTGTATGATAGCATCAATGACCTTGAGTCAAGGCCTTGTTGAAGTCAACATATCCTACAGGAGGTGGCATTTTATATTCTGCTACTTTCTCTTTGAGATGATTTACAGAATGAAAATAGTCAATGGTCAGGTAGCTTCTCAGAAGTGACAAAAATATATATATATACATATATATAAAAATAAAAAAAAAACAGATCAGTACTTAAAATTTCGCTTTTGGTTCGTTAAAATGACAAATCTCGATCAAGCAGTTATTGAAAGAATAAGAAAAAGTTAAAAAAAACAAAAGCACCCAATGTTGAAAATTGAGCAGAAAAAGGAAGAGAATTCATGGAAGAAAAACAAAACATTACAGGTTAAAAAAAAAAGTGTTGATGTGTCAAAATCAGTTACATCCAAATGACGGTTAAAAACTCCATGTTTGCCAAATAACTTTGAATGTTAAGGACTCAAAATTAAGGCACAACCTAATGAAGATGGTCCCGTTAGGACGTTGCGCAAAACCACAATTTATTGGAAATCTATAAAGCGGAACAGTAATTATATAATTCATGAATTTGAATGTTTTTCTCCCATAAATTCTCATTTCTTTCTATCTATGCACCATTTTTAACATCAAATGCGTGTGAAAATTTCACACACACACACCCCCGCTATTTGACGTCAGCAAGATTTCACTCGGGACCACCTTCGTCAAGTTGAGCCAATTAAAATAGAAAATAAACATCAGGTTTTTCCCCATGTTTTTTTTGTTTTACTTACAGGACAAGCGTATTTGATGGACAAGCTTTGTACAGTGTCCCCGTCTGTCACTTGGTGCTGAACGTAAACAGGTTCCGACGACTCGGTTTTCTTGGAAGCTCCCAGATTTTTCCTGGAACGGATCTCTGGCATTTCGAAGACCTCAATCTCCTCATCGTCATTATCCTCATCTTCGTCGTCCTCCTCGTCGGGAATGTCCACGTGTCCGAACACATATGTCTGACTCTGCTGATGATGGTGCTGGTCCTCTCTTAGCCGTAATCTGTGGTATTTGGGCGAATTTTTTGATAGAAACGAGGCAGAACTGGGCAACAGACCACTGATCTTTTTGTTGGACCCTCCAGAGGGGTCCCCGTGGGTTGCTCTGTCATTGTTACTACGGACGGCAGGGGCCAACAACCGACCACGACTGTCAGGTCGACGAAAACCAGCACTCATAATAATAATAATTATTATTGGGGATCACAAATTATAAATTGAAGTATTATTCTAAAATCGAAAAAAAGTTTTTTTTTTTTATAAGGGATATAAAAAGAAATTATTCAGGAGAGGGGTACCAACAAAGGAGTCATAATTTGCTGGTTAGTGTTTTTTTTTTAACAATGACAGTCAATGAATCACGAACGTAAATGATAGTGAAATACTAGAGTTATCAGTCTTTTTAGTTCTAAAATTAGTCGTTCTGTTTTTAAAAGTAACTTTAGCAGATAAAGACTTCGAATCTAGGGGTACCATAGAACTAGGAGGAAGGGAACCCTTTCTTTAATAAATGAAAAAAAAAGAACTTTTTATATCATAATAGAAGCGATCCCAAGGTATTGATATAATTGAAGGGGTTAGAATTCTTTTGAATGTGTTTTGAAGGTAGTTAACTGCAGCATATCAGGAAGAAAGGAAGAAATATGTTCCTTTTCTATAACGTTAAAAGAACCTTTAAGAATATGATGACAATGGTGGAGGTACCAAAAAGGTAGAAATTCTGTGTTAATTATTGGGTTTGGAACTCTTTCCTCTTCGTTCCTACATCGCCAGTGTCGTACTCTTTTTTGAAGGTAAGTTCGGAGCAGATCAAGGGGTATCATGAGAGGGAGGGAAGAAATAAGGGTCTTCTCATCAACTTAACAAGACACCCTTTCAGGAATATGATGATGATACAAAAATATTATAAGCTTGTATACGATTAATAATAAAATTAAAGAGGTTATGATTCTTTGAGTTTTTTGTTTGTTTTTGTATAACCAGTGTTCATGATTTCAAAGTTTGGCCACTTTTGAAGTCAAAAGAATTTGAAACCTTGTAATTGTAGATGAAAGTTATGTCCGAGTATTGGAATGTGCCGTTTTTTTTTTTTTGTTGTGGTCTTTCCAGTCAGCTGTATGTAAAACCAATCATAAACAAAAGTGATATATAACCAATGTTGTTTCAAACAGACAACAACAGTCACTGGGAGATGAAAAAACTTACTACAAACTGTTTCAGTATCAATAAAAGTTTCTTATCGTAAGATAAACAACTCAACAAGAAGACGAAGGGAGGAGGAAGATGACATGTTTGTTGTGTTGGACGTTGTCGTGGCCCACACACCATCTCCTTTGGGCCCAGAACGGTCACTGCATTTACTTAAACGGTCCTTGGTACTCCTGGGAAAAGGTTAAAGTCTATCTGAGTCAGGATATAGGAAGAAGCCGGACAAATTTCCGATCTTTCCTGTAATAGTGGCCATCTGTATTGGAGGGTGGCCGACAGGAACTACATGGCACCGCGGCGCTCCCGGCATGCGTACTCCACACAAAATCCAAGGGCAGGTAACTCTCGGTTTTTTTTTGTTACCGAACACGTAGACCAAGGGTAAGTAATTCTTTGGCCTAAGTAAAGTTTTTAGTCATATAACTTACCTTTTCTTTCGTTTTTTTTCCCCGGCTATTTCTTAGTGTATGTTCGTAAAATAATTCTCGTAGACGAATTTTTTTTGGCACTTTCAATCCATTAGAAATTTGACCCGAGGAGAATTTGTTCTTTTGAAAAAAAAAAAAAAAAAAATTCAAGGTTTTACAAGGAGGGTTCTACTAAACTTGAACTATAATGCTGAACTGGGCACCCACTTTCCGCCATTTTTACGGAAAAACAGACTGGGGTACAGATTTTATGGACTATTTTCCCTTTGGTCCGATTTTATTTTGTATAGATTCTCTTATTTAGTTTTATTTTGTTTCCAGGTTGCGCCATCTTTAACATGGGGTCATTCAAGCAGTACTTCCGTAAAAATGTGGGAAATGTCCAGTTTAGCATTATAGTTACATTGTAAATAGAAACCTCTCGTAAAAAATCACAATATGCAGGAGGAAGAACGTCATTGGTGGTATCTGATTAGCAAAAAAAGTTATTGGAAAATTCTATTGAATAAAAAAAAGTATTATTTGAAAAAAATGATTTATATTAAGAAAATAATAGTTCTATGAAAGAAGTAGTATTTTAATAAAGTAAATGTTGACAATAAAGATATTTTAGAATTTTCAAAATATTTCATTACTATAAATCAAATTAATGAAAATAATGCAATTTTAAATTAGTATGTTACTTATTTTATTTAAAGAAAATTTCTTAATGACCTTTTTTTTCTATCCAGGAATCAGAGATAAAACTTTTTTTTCCAGTTAGTCTTATTTGACAGAAATATTAACCTCTTTTATTTATTGCTTTACAATATCTTTTCATTTAATACTTACAACAGCTGTATTTGATATCTCAATACTGAAAAAAAAATTTAACATTTAAGATCAAAGAAAATATTAGTGAGAAAAATCAATAATGGTTGTCAATGCTTCATCCTATCAGTCTTTTAACGTCCGTCGTTGGACATAGACGTTCCCCAGGATTTGCCACACTTCTCTATCATGGGTGTCGTGGAACCAGTGCTTTCTGAATTTGTCTTTCTCGTCTCTCCATCTAATACTCTGCCAGCCTCGGTTGCGCACGTGATCTCTGGGTATCCATACTGTGAGTTGCAATGTTCATTGGTTGTCTGCCATTCTTGCAACATGGCCAGTCCATTGCCATTTGAGATTTTTAATGGATTCTATAATGTCACTGACTCCTGTCTTCTCCCAGATTTGAGCTATCTTGTGGTCTCTCCATGTGAGGTTGAGCATAATTCTTTCATGTGCAAGTTGTATGGTTCTCAATTTGTGGGTCTGTCTCTTGGTTAGGCTCCATATTTTAGTACTCTCCATGCTTCATCTGATGAATAATAAATCAGGATTATATTAATTCTATTAGATAATTTTGATAGTAAATGTTTTGGAAGAAATTTGATTTACAATTTCTTTCAAATAGGTATATGTGAAAACTTAGTTTGCTAAAAAGGTTATTACCATTATTTAGTATGAGATTATCTTGACTAGAAACTTGTTGAAACTCTCTACTCAATCTATATGGCACTCAAGTAAAATCTGATATTTTTGCATGTGCTGACTAATTTATCAGAAACAGAAAAGTTATTTGATTCATAAAATCAGAATCGTACTTAAGGGAGTACAGACAGTGGAGCTGCCCAGGACCACAAGGTTTTAGGGGTCCCTCCAAAAATATGTCTTTAAAAGATATTTTGATATTTTTAATTTTTTGCGGGTAAAAAAATGAGATGTCTCAACTAGACTTGTCTGAAGATTTAGGTCACACAGAGATAATTGATCCATGAGAGACCTCACGTTAAACAACATTATTTTCTGAATATTTTATTTTTGTTTTGACTTGTTAGAAAATAACAGCTAACTACAAAAATTGAAAGGCCCCCAAGAAATGTTATACACTGGGCTCCATCAATATTAGATTTGGCCTTACATTGGATTATTTGTTTCAGAAAGGATAAAATTTCAGGATTTAAAGCTTTCAAAAAAGTTTTTAGAAAGTCTTTATAAAACAAATTAGATCAAGCCTCTTATTGACTTCTCTTTTGACAAATGAATTGCAGAATAAAATTTTCTACTCTGAAAATATCAAAATTCAATTTCCACTAGAAAATAGTCCAAGAGCGCATACTTCTGCCAATGTCATGTACTAACAAGAAAACTAAATAATGAGCACTTCATATATAGCTACGATGCAGGGAAGGTAACTGTTCAAGTTTTGATTTTCCATATTTTGAACAATTCCCTTGATGTATGACAAATTCTTTTGATTGAAAAAGACGTGCATAAGGTATTCCCTGATGTCTGGTTTGATCAAGTACTTGGGTAGTTTCATAAATATCTTACCTTGTGTTAAATTTCATATGAAATAAGGAACCAAACTAATGTTAAAAAAAATCTTAAATGAATTGTCACCATTAGGAGAAACTGTCAACCAAAACTGTCACCACAGGTTTCTTCAGTTCTTAAGTTGGTCTGGCTGACTGGCTATGTATGCAAAATGCATACAGGCTGCACCAATGGAGCTAGAAGGCTGAAAATTTAAACATTTACTCCTTATCATATCCAGAAAAAAAACTTCTTTTTTTAAACCCCCCCCCCCCCCAAGACTTGGTTTTTAGTTGCGGGATGGGTAATATGTTATATTAGTTTATGCTAAATTGGTTCCTAGTTTGTGACTAGCAGCATTCACACTTGTTTTTTTAATTTTTTATTCAGACTTTTTTAGTGATCACTATCCAAATTTTGGTTGATCATCCCAACATTGCATGCTGCCAAAAGATGTTGGTCACTTTCTATTGAGTGACTAACCAGACCAATTACGCACCGATGTGTTTGAACTTTGGTCCACATCTTGGTTGTTTTGGTCAAAACATTCCAATTGTTGTACCCTCCTGCCATTTTCAGGTGCTAGTCATATTGGGCAATGTTCTCAGGATTTCAAAGCAAACCCTTTCTGCAATCCAAGGGGGTAGACTGTTCTCATTCCACTGTCCATAGGATATATCATATCAGTTGATTCTTTGTTAATTTGTCCTTGTGATGTAGGTTCTAATCATTCCACTGACCTTAGGATTGAACTCATGACCACCAGCTGAACTGCAACAATTAATTTTTATCTATCAGGTCATTGTCCTGTGGGAGAGTCAGGTGGTGTTATTTCAAAGCCTTAAACTTAATGTCTACTCTTTCCTGATCAAAGGTTCCTTATTATTAAGTTGCACAGGAAATTGTTTTATTGAAGCACTATTATTTATTTAGGATATCTTAGTATTGTATTAACAAAAGATTCACAATGATGTACCATTTTGTGTCTGCCTCTTCTACTAAAAAAGAGAATACTACTTTTATTGCACTTCTCTTATAAGGGACTGGACTCAGGCAGGTTACTAGATATGTTCAATCTACATTTTTATCCACCAGGCCATGTCTCTCTCTAGCATAGACAGTGGAATGAGAACAATCTACCCTTTCAGAGTGAAACGAGGGTTTGGTTTGAAATTCCGATAAGGTTACTGACCACAGAGATACCTGAAAAAGGCTGTAGGATACAATGGTCAAAATGTTGTCACTATAACAACCAAGATGAGGACACTAGTCTAAGTGAATCAGTGTATGATAATGGTGTCTCCTCATCTCAGAAATCCAAACATGATAAAAAAAATCAAGGTGAAACCTCATCGAAATCAGATTACAACATCAATTGGACATTCGCATTGTATCAAAATATTATCTGTGCTGTTTTGATTACATACATTTATTTAGAAGTGGATAGAAATCTATTTCATTAATTTACATGATATAGGAATATGTATACGGTTGCGTCTTTCAGTCTGTCTCTCCACACTATGGGCAATTGGCTATGAGCGAAGTGATTGAATTTTGGGGCTGATCAATACACAATTACCTCCCCTAATTTGTAGTTATATGTCAACATGAGATCTCCATAAGTTCATGTTTTTCCACGCAATATCTCCAAAAGTTCTCAATGAATTGTGATTTTCTATGGAAAAACTGATTAAATTTGAAAGTTTTTATTTTTGCTTCCTCTGACAATGGCGTTGGCAGAGGTATGTGCTTTTGGAGTACTTTTTAGTTATAGCATATATTATGTGACTTTTTGTCTGTTGACATTTGCTCTGGTGCTAATGTATTTCATTGAAAAAAATTAATTTTCAAAATATAAAGGGGAGAGAGTGGCAATTTGTTGTTTATTTGGACCACTTACTACAATATACCCAATTTTTCTTTCATTCAAACAATAAATTTCTTGAAAAATTATATATTTTCAGTATTTAGGTGCCCAAGAACCTGTGTAATAATTTTCATTCTAATCAGTTCAGTAGTTCCAAAGTTCAATATTTTCTGTATGTTGACATCGTTATTTACAAATAAAATGTAAACAAACAATCAGAATGACCGTAACTCACAATTTTTCAATTTCTGAGGTTTTGTCAACGTCATAGCCAAATTTCATCAAAATCAGTCCAGATTTGAGAATTTTCTTCTGTTGTTAGCACAATATTTTTGCATATAAAATGTAAATAAACAGATGGATCAGTTATATGTTAGATCTCTCCACAAACCTTCATACAGAATTTCATTGAAATATATTGAGGAATAATGAAGTTATTCAAATTAAGAAAATGATACGACAGACATCTATAGCTTTTTTTCTGTCACAGACAATGCATTCAAAAAAACAAGTTTATTTATATTATTTTTTGGATAAAATATCATTGGAATTCACTGAAACAAAGGAAGATTGAAATAAAGAGCTTCATTTTTATCGAAAGAAATTTTGACTATTTATTCTATCATTGGGCAACAATTAGAAACAAAATCTTCTCGGATCATTACCATGAATCATCTCTATAGAGCGGATACTTTAAAACAGTGGTTCTCAAATTGTGTGCCATAGCACAATAGTGTGCTGCAACTATCTCCTAAGAGTGGTGGGTAAATTTTTCCAAAAATGCGAACACAAATCTCTAGCCTTAAATGTATCTAGTAAGGATATTAAGTCTATCCCCCTTTCACCACAGAGATGCCGATCTGGTGGTTTTATCACTGAATTTTGTGAAATCTGTAACTTCTTTAAAAACAGATGAATGGAAAAGGGAGCAATGAGTACGTATATCAGTATGCTGATATAAATGTGCCATTCACTGACTATGTTTGTGTCTAATTCATTACATTTTTACAGTACGTTTGCTTACAAACCTTCATGATCATTTCAAAGTTTACTGCTCTGTGGAAGCAGGATGGTAATCAAGCAATAAAATTTCTCCTTCACAATACAAAAGTATGCTCATATTCTAATGGTATAAAGAGTTGGTTTGCTGCGTAAGTCAAATATATTTCTTAGTGTGCCGTGATACTATAAAGTTTGAGAACAACTGTTTTACAGGTTATTTCCAGGACTAATTATACTATTTAGTTTAGGAACAAAAACAAGACAAATGTTCCCAATCCCATTGATAACAAGGCCACCTAAAATTTTTTTATTCAAACCATCAAAGTTTTTTAAAAATTTTCAATAATTAGGTGCCTAAGGACCTATATAACAATTTTTGTTCTCATTGGCTCAGCAGTTCCAAAGTTCAATATTTTTTGCATGTTAACACATTGTTATTTACATATAAGATGTAAACAAACAATTGGATGGATTGTAACTCACCGTTTTCTTAATTCCTGGGGTTTTGTCAAGATTCTAGCCAAGTTTTGGCAAAATTTGTCACAAATCGAGAAAATTTCCTGATTGTAAAGAAAAACATGCAGTAAAAAAAGAATGAATTAAACAAAAACATCAAAGACATATGTCTCCCCCCTCCCTCCCTTGATCACAAAGCCACCTGAAAGAATTGGAAATTTCTTTTAGTGGGGGGATACAGAACTCAATCCTCAATAATTGAAAAAGGTTAAGTACCGTTCCCCAGTTCCTATCATATCATTTATACAAAAAATATATATTTTCATAATTTTTCATGTCTACAATACAAAAGTTGTAATAATCATCTTCAGTCGGAGAAGAATTGATGAGGAGTTTGACCCTGCAGTAACCAGTCTTAATTTTGAACATATTTTTTCATAACTCGAACATTATAAATTTGTTTTCTAAATTTGGCTCCGAACATATAAATATTTGAAATATTCTTTTCAACGATGGGTGAGGAAGGGATTAAGCTAGAGAAGAACCTTACTATACATAGCTAAGTACCCGGCTTGTCCATAATCCATCATAATTAATGATAATAATAACATTTTATATACATACATACTGATTTGTCAGGATATTTTTTTGCAGATGGTTCATTCTATTAAAATCCCACCCCCGAGATTCACTAATACTTGACTGAAAACTATAGGTACACAATCTCTTATAGAAAACCCTTTGGACCAGACACTTTTAGGAATTATTCAGATTTCGTAATGGTAGTATTGGTGCCTCATTGATAATGACAGACTCTTCCTTTTTTACCTCACACTTTTAGCCATAAGAGAATCTGCAGCTCTTTTTAACATTTTCCGTCTTTGGAGTCAAAGAATCACCAAAAAATATGCACAATATCCGTACCTTAAATAAATGAACCATCATGGCCTGGGTGTAAACCAGAATGAATTATCTAACAAATAAACCTTTTATCTAAAATTATCTAAAAAAAAAAAAATGCTAGCACAAGATTTCGGCATTGTTGGTCCAAAATGACTGTAGAGACCCAAAACAGCACAGAATTTTCAAAGAAAAAAAATTTTTTTAGAGGTGTACTCATGCAAATTTTCAAGGTTGTAACCCCCAGCCCCCACCTAAAATCTGGTCAGGTGTGCCCGAAGGCATACACACACACACATGCAAATAAATGGGCACATAGACACAGACATTCCAATAGAGAAGAATCTGTATCCCACTTGGCAAGTTAATCGAGTTATTTGTGGGGCTGTTGTGATTTGATAACTGCAAGCAGCAGCAGCAGCACATCTAACTGTGCTGAGACATAACTGGGTGACATGGGTCCGATCAAGGCTGTTTTTGAATAATAACTTCCGCTGTATTCTTCAAGGCCTGGTAGACAGCAGAGGAAGTAAATGAGATGACTTTAGCTGGGCATGGATTGTGTTTGGCATGCAGATGACATCCATAGAAAATGTCTGGTTTTGAAAGCTTTTTGGTCTTCAAAATTTAGGATAAAAGACTGTGTACCTATGTGAGAAAAAAATCATTTATTCTATCTCTCCAAATTTGCTTTTGATATTACACTGTGTCACTCAAGCTGTACCCATCTCTAAAATCTCAACCAAAACTGTTTCCGCTCTCAGCAAGCCTATTAGATAGAGTTAGTATGGCAAAATGACATTTGATAAGTCTTAGTTGATCATAAGTCATGCGTATAAGTTTTTGTTTTTTTCATAATGCTGCAAACTTGGGTTTTTTTTTTTGTAAAAATTAGATCTAAAATATAATAAGCAACATATCCTTTAGTCTGTCACACTTTGAAAATGAAAATTTTACATAGGAAAGGGTGGGGATAGAGGAGAATTTCTTCGAATGGAATTGCACTGAGAAGACTGTTACGAGAGGGAAAGGGTAAGGGCAGATAATAATTAAAAGAGAATGGCTGAACTTGACCATCGAGGAAAGAAGAAAGGTGAGAATGTAAAATGAGGTGGGCTTGAATCGGCTTCTGAATGTCTTTGAGTAGAAGATTGGGTCAAGTACTGGGGATGGTTATTACAGGAAACTCCCATGTTTTTTTTTTTCAGCTACAGTGCTTTAGATTTCCAACCTCAGCGTACAGTGTTTGCAAAGCAAAGGGTATCACTGTCCACACCAAACAACAAAAAACATGGTGGCTAGGTATTCTTCCCTTTTCACTCATCTCTCTGCGTCAGTGCTCCTAGTTACATTTTTGGTAAAGAGCCATGACAATTTACATGTGTAGTCCAGTGGGCCACCTTTTAAAAATGTCTTCATTTTTTTGTGTAAAATAAAAATCACATCTTTTTTTTTTGTCTGTAAGACCCCTTCCCATACAAAACTGACAACTCCAGTCAGTTGTGTGTCGGTGCCTTTGATCTTGCCAAGCCAGGACACCTCTATCCAACCTTGTATCACTGTCTGAAAAGTCAGGCTGGGGTAGGTAGGTTAGTAAAGATAGGTTTTCAGAGTCAACAAAAATAAAGCAACTAGGCTATGCTGATTCATTTGGTGACAATATATTGTTATAAAAGGGTGTCATTAACATCCAATGTTTCATTCTTTTCATATTCTAAGTATGAAAATTTCAAGTTTCTCAGCTTTATAGAAAAATGTCGAACAATAAATATTACGATCGAAAGCAAAAATAAATTTAGAATTAGTAACCACAGGATACAAGATGGCTGGGTCGTTAGCCGCAAGGAGAATGGGATTGGCAAGCCTAGTTCACAATCCTGCTTTGACAGTTTGCGTTCACTTCACATCAGTGCCTTTGGGAAAGATATGTACCCATCCCTGTTCCCTCGTCAAAATGTCATGGGCCAGCATGGCTGGGTAAGACTTATCACCCCCATGTTAAAATTTCACTTAGAGGTCTACTCTTCCACATGTCATGGTTCAGTGTGACAAAGTAAACCTCATGTCTGACACTTACTTGAAGTCAAACAAAGAGCAGATTTATCTTGATTTTTATAAAAGCATATCAGTTCGTGTTTCTCTAAATGGACATAGCGTAGTGGTTACAGAATCAGACAGAGTTACTGCAAGTAATCTAATGGTTCTAGGTTCAATCCCAGTGTGAGACAATAATAATTCGAAAAATACTACTACTGCTAAGAGGGGAGTGCGGTCAATATACCCCCGTCGGTTAAATAAAGGGTTCGGTTCGTTACTTCCTCACACCTACCAGATGATACCTGATGAAGGCCGTAGAGTACAACGGCCGAAACGTTGTATGAAAAACAACCAAGATGAGGATAGTCCGAATAATAATAGAAATAATGCATATCAGTTTGTCACCTCATGAGGATACATGGTCGTTTTTTAGTGAGAGGAATTCACTCTTTCTCATGACGGGTGGTCCAGAAATTATCTTTTACTATAGGCATAACCCTGCCTCTACTCCTTCTAGCAAAACGGGAAGGTGGTGCCTGGGAGATGGATCCCTGTGAACCAAGCTTTTATACCAGTGAGTCTCAAATGGGAGGCCCTTGGCGCCAAGGGGAGGAAAGTTTTATAGTATAAAAATTACCAAACGACAATTAAAAACAAGCTTAGCTACACTAGGGTCAAACTCCCTCGCTTCATTATAATCTAAAAGGTAAACAAATCAGAATTCATTCCTCCATACAATATTATTTCCAAACTGTGTGCCATTTCAACTCCTCTATTAGTAATTCCTGTAAGTGGAATTTGTAAACCTGAGTTGGGCATTGGTAGTGGGAGTGAATGTCACCAGTTTTTGAGTATGTCACAGTTATTAGTGCATGACGACATTTGTTTTTGGTCTGATCATTGTCATCGTTGGTACATATCAAAGTAAAGTCAAAACTCGACAGTAGGAATTTGACAAAGAGGGAGGAATAGAAGAAACCTGGGATTGCAGACCTGAGAGTTTGACAACCACTGCTCTACAATAATTTGTTTCCAATCACATATAGCCATGTAAGATAGAATTTTAGTGACATGATTCATAAATTTGTATCTGAAAAAACAAAGAAAGTTCCTGAAAGATTCATTTCATTTACAAATGTGTCTCAATTAGTTTGAGCATTTATTGTGTTTTACTCAGAGATAGATTATTAATCCATAAAGAACTTTGTTAAATCAAATGTCATAATTCTATTAATATTTCATTTTGATTTGTTCAAAAATTATAGCTAAATACAAAAATAGAAGGGCCCCCAAAGAAATATGCGTTTGGCCTCATCAATAGATTCAGCTCTGGAGGAGCTTAATTATTCATTTCTTCTGAATGCGATCGAAGCATTTCCTTACTTAGAAGAAAAAAGTACTAATTGAAAATTGCTTCCTACTGAGGCTTTGATACAATATCTAATTTGTACTACCGTATGTGCCGAACTATAAGTGCTTACTATAGTATTTGGAGGATAACTGGTCATTGCAAATCATCAAAACACCATTTAGTTGACCCCCCCCCCCCCCCAAGACATTATTTGCAGTTTTAAGAAGAATAAAAATACAAAAAACCTAAATGACTGTCTTTTATACCAGCATATAGGAACTCTTTTGTTAAGGAAGGGAGTGGGGGCAAAAGGTTTGATTTGCCAGAAATTTCAGACGGTTTTTCCCCAGAGTTTGGGAAGGTACTTGCCCTCTGGATCATACGCCTATGCCAGCATAAGCTAAACTGATTTTAGTATTTGAAATACAGCATTATTTTTGATGTTACAACATCCCCAACAATACATTGTGTTTACCTTTCAAATCACAGTGTAAACATATTGATACAGACAGCTTTAGGCATAACGTTAGCGAAGGGGTGGAGTCTTATACTGAAATTTCACTTTTAAAAAGAAAAAAAAATGAAATGTTAAAATCAATCAATCTCAGAATTTTTTTTGTTTTCTTACAAAAAAAAACTATGAACTTTCTTAAAATATTGGTTGTATCCTGATGAATTGATTTTTGTACTTGAAGTATCACTAATTGACACTAATTAAGACCTGTGTGTATGCCTTGAAGGTCCTTACGAGGGATTTATTGCAAGTGTGTTCGGGTTTTCCTGCGTTGAATTGACATACATAAACAAAGTATAATCAAATGACATAATTGGAGAAATTAACACAATAAGGAAATTACCCGTATGTCTTCATCTGTTTGCACACCATCAACTCATCAGTTCGACCCATTGGATGCGTCGTTTCCATCCTACATTGAGGAGTTTTATAAAGCCTCTGTAGGACTTTCGGAGCTTTAGTTCTGGTCAATCACTGTCATGGGTTGATGTAGGTCAAAGCGAAGATTACCTTTACTTTTTAATGCGACCAAAGATCATTTAAAAATTCAGAAATAGTAAAAAATGCTTTTGATTGATCAACCTTCATCAAAAGTAAACATGGTTTTGACTGATCTACCATAAACAAGGTAAAATGCTTTTGACCGATTTACTAAAATTAAGGTAAAAATGCATTTGACCTATCTGCCATTATCAAAGTAACAATGCTTTTGACCAATCAACCATGATCAAAATAATTTGGCATAACCACCTGGAAGGGGGGAGGAAAAAAAAAAAAGAAAAAAAGAAAGAGCAATAAGCAAGGCACAATCACAATTCTGTGGTTCACTTAGGAATGCAGCATTTTGGCCAAGAGCAAAGTGTAGTATGTTCTTAACAGCTTAACATTGTATTTGTCCCTGATGTTCGATGACTTGAACCCAAGTTGTTGAGTAAAGAAAGAGAAAATTTTTTCAAGTCAAAGAAGAAACAGTTATTTAATTCATTAAAGTTAAGAAAAATAAAAAGCACTCAGGTAGATGCTAATTCATAAATTTCTAACTTACAACATCGATATCTAATTGACATCAGGGACATATCAGATATTAATCTGGTGAGAACAAGATACAAAACTTAGTTCTTAGCTAAGAACAGATATTACACATAGAAGAAAAGAAAAGACCAGACACCTTTTTTCAAGGCTCTATTCAACTCATTCCTACTGCAATAGGTTAGAAATCCTGTTCATCCTCAGATCTGAATCATTTTGTTAGTTCAGTAATACAAAAATGAGACCCAATTCCTCTCGTCACAAACCTGAAATTGAGAAGATATGAATATCAACACACTACACTTCAGAAGTCCAAGAAACTACATTCTCCACTGGACCATGGAATTGTGATTGTATCAAAAAAATAGGTCATTAATAGAATGGATAAAACCCTTGTAGCCAGTTATGTTGGTTGAAAGTGGATCTTTTATTTTTCCAAAGATAATAGAAATTAGAGCTTATGAATTTTGAAGGGTTTTCGTATCAAACATTCAACTATTCAAGTAACGCAGATTTTTGCTATTTCAAACCTGACTTTTCGCTTTTTGGTAAGAAAAAAGAAAAGCAAGTTGAAGATCAAAAACTGACAAGACGTTGAAAGGTGACAAGTGTTTGCAGGATTGGCATGTCCATTAGATGAACCTAGGCAGTTACCTAGGGGGGGGCAAAGGTCCAAGGGGCACACTCAAAACTGAAAGAAAAAAAAATAGTTGAATTTTTGGTGCTGACCCAAGTGTTTGCTATTCCAAAATTCAGTTTTTGAAGAGAACTGCAAGTATTTTTTCGCCATGCAAAATGTAATGGGGGGGGGGGCAAGTCGGTGGAAGGGACGAGAGGAAATTATATACATATATAATTTCTTTAGAAAACAAATATAAAGATTTTTTAGATCAGGATATCTTCATTGATACAAGCAATAACATCAATTGACAAATATAAACTCATCTGGTAATCCTATAGTCTAGCAGTGTGTTTTCAGAATTTTAGTTTGAATGGCGTAGGTCATTTTTGTTATCATCGATGCTGAAGATCTTGAAAAACATAATCAGAACGAACATTGAAAATATGTGGATGAGATTGAAACGGAAGTTTTAGAAGAGGCAGTTTGGCACATCTAGAGCTCTGTTCCAAACGTATCTCTAGGAATTTCATTTCTGTAATTGACTTATACTTATATGTAGCTAGATATGTAGTAATATATTTGTGTTGAAGCATTCAAATATAGTTTTTCTTGGTTAAAATTTGTGCCACTATAATATAGGAGGTTTACGAAGGTACATAATTCACACTGCTAAACTACAGGATTACCACTTATTGTATAACAATCACATATGCCAAAGAAATGTGTATGACTTTCACTTTTTTTTTTTTGCATGGATTTGTATCTTGAGGTATAAGATTCTAGAGCGGTGGTTCCCAACCTGTGTCCATGGGGGTGTCCACAAAAGTATTATTGGGGGGTCTGTGAGCTTGTTGAGTGGGAAGACCTTTCAAAAGCCTGGGTATCATTTAAATAGAAGGGGTCCTTGGTAATAAAAAGGTTGGGAACCACTGTTTAGAGCATTGCTTCCAAGTTCCAATGGATTCACAAATTGTATTTTTAATATTTGTTTTTTTTTTTTAACCAACACAGACCGTTAATTAAATATAGTAAAAAAAAAAAAAAAAAAATAAAAGGAAGAGAAATTGAATTATACACCATCAAAATATACTTTAAAAATGTAGTTCAGTCCCCACCCGACCCCAAAAAATGATAAGACAGGCAGATCAACGTGCAATACAGTTAAACTCTCGTTGTGACGGCACTATTTAATAACACACGCGTTCTAACGGCACATTTGTATTTATATTCTCGCAAGACTATCGTCGGAGATTATACCTTTTCCGGAGCAAATTAAAATGCAAATAATTTGCTTGCCGTATTTTTAATCTACCCGTTATAACAGCACTCCCCGAGGGTGCCGTAATATCGGGAGTTTACTGTAAAATATTATGATCTTCAAGTTTACTGTCTCATGATATAAAAATAAGCAAAAAGTCATTTTTGAATTATGTCTTTGATGAATAGTGAAAATGAATGTAGTCTGATTTTTTTTCCTGATACTTCATTCATCTGGGTAATGCTTTTTTTTTTCTTCGAGGGGTGTGTGGGTCTTTTTTCATATACGTGTCCTTTTTTTTCAGTCTTAGAAACCTTTTTTCGTTCATTTCATCCTCTTTTCTTCGGAACAACTTACGAACCCCCTCCTTTTTTGAGATAATTCATTATAAAACAAAGTTTGGCATGCTTTTCTGGGGGGGGGGTGCTCTTTTACGTGTCCTTTGTGAAGTCGGTTTTTTTCTTTTGCAGAGTCTTATAAAATGTCTTTTTCTTTTCTTTTTTTTGAATTTCATCACCCGCTTTCCAACGGAAAAACTTACGAAACTCCTCTCTGTTCATCTACTTCTCGTCCTCCGACCATCTGTCTCCGAAGTTGATCCATCTCTTCGGCTTTTGTACTGGCGTAATGATGATACATCATCTTCACTCCAGTCACAACAGATAACCGAAGTCGTAGATTGTAACGAAACGAATGTTTCTTGTTCTTTACGGCCCTCTTGTATCGAACTTCAAGATCCCTGATTTTCTGGTCCAGTAACACAATTTGGTGACAAGCCTTTTCAAATTTGGCTTGAGCTTCTCGCATCTGTTCAGTCACATGTAAGTGCTCCATGATGGACGATGCAATAATAAAAAACAATGTTGCCAAATCTTTTTAGATTTTTATATCCGAAATTCGAGCAGAAATAATCTAAAAGTATCCAAGTTTTCTCAGATATATATCTAAAAAAATAATATAGGAAATATATAACATATTACAGCAACACCTCGAATAGTGCGGTTTTGATTGGTATGGGTTTCAATGTACGCGGTGCGGATAAGGTATTGCAGTACAAATTAATAAAGGTAAGTATAAGATGAAAAACTTATACGTTAAAACCTTGCCTGAATAGCAGAGTTTTGAACAGTATGCAGAGTTCAGGACCAAATAAATTACAGTATTCAATGTATACCTCTATTATAAGGCATTGATAAATCAAACTATTGATTTTATTACTAAAAATGAAATATGATTTCAATCGGCAATACATTGAAATATTACTTCTTTTATTTCTATGAACTGAATTAATAAAAATATTACTCATCTAATTGCTATAAATTATCACCATAAATCATATAAATTGAAATAATACTCATTTTAAATAATACTTTTTCTATCACTATGAATCGAATAAAAACATCGATATCCATCTGTCATCTAAATAGCAATTTCTGATATCTACATGCAACCAAAAAAAGTTTTGTTAAGTCTTTTCAAATTTCTATTTCTAAGATTGGGGCAAAAATTATCTAAAACCATTTTTATTCTCAAAAAAACTGCATTTTTTATCAAAATATGAATATTAACCCTAAAGATCTAATGAAAATTAAAATCATTCTGAATTCATGAAGCTAATTACTTCTCTGAGGGATAATCGACTTATCAGTCGGGTGAAATAGTTTAGCGTTAGTTACTAATTTCGCATTCCAGGACCTTCCTTAATACTTTTACTTCCTTGAGATTTATGAAGTCTTGCTTCAGAAATAGAACAAAAAGTAGCATCTGAAATGCAATATGATTTATTTCACTTATATCATAACAACTGGTTAAAACGTTAGACGCAAATTTTGCAAGAAAATGAAGAATAATTTAAAATGTGTGATTAATAATCTAAGACTTATTTTATTGAAATATCGGGATTTTGTAAAAAAAACTATCTAAAAATATCTAAACCAAATTAAAAATATCTAAATTTACATCCAACATCCTGGTACAATTTCTTACATCTAAACGCAAACAAAAACATCTGAATTTGGATGTAAACCATCTAAATTGGCAACACTAAATTAGACAAGTGTTGCCAGGTGAGGTTTCTTAGTTATAGCTGTCGTAGTGTCTAAGAATGGCCGTAACTGGCTGAACATTTTAATCTCTGGCTAGCTTTAAAGCTGAAAATGTTACATATCCTCATTTAAAACCAATTAAGACTTGAGAACAATTTGTTGATTGAAATTGGACATTTGATTTTATAAATGCAACTAATTGTTTTCTTCAAAAGGGAGTCGTAGATTTTTATTGGATAGATTTAGAAAGAATCGACCAGATCCAGCCGAGAAATGGCTAATTTGGCAACCCTGAATAGAGACCAGCAACATTAAACAGCCACTTCCGTTTTCATTGTTTCCTCATCGTCTTGAACAGTAGATTTCTATTCACACCGAGTGCCACAGCTTAGTTTTAGTCTTAAAAATGAAACAAGCATATAAGAGAAATATCTTTGAATTATTTTCGATTGCTTGATTCGACTAAATTAGATTAAATCAACTAATAATTGAGATTCGACGTGACGCTCTAACGCTCTTTTGTGTGAGGAGTTAAATTAAGTAGTTCAAACCAAAACAAACTTCTTCTTCTTATTTATCTTTATTTTTCATTAGATTAAGCATTGCCAACCGTTATTTTTTTATTTGGTATTTCTTGACCATCATTTACTTTATTTTAGTTGTTCTTTATCTCAACTGTGTAGAGACCACCAGCTGTTAACTCATTACCGTAGATTGACGGCCCTAGTTGGGTTGAGATAAAAATCGACTAAAGATGAAGATGAAAAAGACAGAAAATTCTATTAAAAAGTACTGGTCGAAAATTGATAAGATTTATAATGTTTCCTCCTCTTTGGTTTTGGGTGATCTTGAGTTTGATTTTGGTTAAATTGTGAGGTTACTTCCACTTGATGGAACAATTGCCGAAAAATAATTACGGGTGGATGGAAAGCATAAAATGGGCTACAGCATCTATAGTGAATCTTATTGGCTTCATCGATTCAAATTATATCTCTGTGCACACAAATACGATTGGTGGCAACTGGTCCACTGTTAAAATCGAAAAATGAAAGGCACCTCAAATGACTTTATTGAATTAGGGTTTCGTCGAATTTTTGCTGACGAATTGTTTAGAATTTCATTTTTGGGATTTGACAGTGTGAATTAACAGTAAGCAAATCGACATTGTTGAACAATTTTCAAATAATATATAAATGAATTATGAAGAATACTGAACATTATTTTATTAAATCTTCAATGTATAAAATTAAACATGAATTAATAAATATGTTGTTTAATTGTTGCTAATTGTAGACTTTCCATCCATCCATAATTATTTTCAGGCGATTGTTTCATCAATTTAGAGAGATCCCCCGTTTTAGGTATCATGATACGAAATATCGTCGAAACATCCTTGAATTGTTTCAAAATTTGTATCTAAAAAAATGGAGAAAATAAAAAACGGGAAAGAAAAAATAAAATCTCAGTCTATGATATTGTTTACTAAATCTCAACTTCCGGTACTTCACAGTGCGAGCCTATTATTTACCAACGTTCTAACTTCCGGGCTCTCGGTATTTCCGATCTCAATGCTATGGCGACTGTTCTTTATGCTAAACTGTTGGTTTTAGGTAAATATAAGTTGTTTTTTTTAATTTGATTCATAGATTATAATCATGTTTGCTATATTTATTCTTACTAGTAAAATATTTATTTTGAAACAATTGTATCATTGGTTTTGTTTGTAAGTAAATAAATACAAACATACCCGTGACTGACTGTTGTTGACACAGTGATTACCATGGAAACCGAATCTCAATTTGTCTATTTTCGTACGTCTAAATTTTTTTAAGAGAATTATTGCCAAAAATTGATAATCATGATTTATAATAAATACCTCATCTAATAAAAAAAATAGATGATAATAGGAAAAAATAAATGAATTATTATTTTATTTACGTTGTGATCCCATGGAAAAGTTCCTGATACATACACATTGATAAGTACTTGTTTGAAATAGGTACATTAAAACTTTTTTTTTGTTTTCTGTATCATGCAAGAAAGGTAACCAAGATAGACGCTTCATGCATTATTGATATTATTATCTGCTGCTGTTGAACTTTTACAGAACAAATGAAAGCAGAAAAACTCTGAACATTTTAAAGTGTATTTTATTAAATTTAACCAGAAAGGACATGATTTAGGGTTAGACTTGGGGTTCCAATTAACAATATAAAAAGATCAAATCTAAATATTTGTAACCCTGAAATGAATAGACTTATGAAATTATCAATAATAAAAATGATTGGATAGTTTTTCTTGAACCTATTCCTCTGCATAAACTCGTGTAAATACGAAGTAGATAGTTTTTGATTTGTGTTGGAAACAGATTGTAATATTAGTAAAAGCTAAATTTTGATGAGTTCATTATATTTAAGTGTGATCTAATTTTAAAGAGGGGGTTGTATTTTGTGTCCATACTTAATTAAAATAAGACGAACTGAGAAAAAAAAAAATTAAGATACATCAATTGTCAATTATATATTGAAGCAGTGTAAGCTAGGACACTATGTATACCTAATATATTGGAGAGGTTTAAGCTATTTTGACCATCTGAAACTATGTTTTTGGATATCAAAACATAAATTTCAATAAATTTAACAAGAAAGGATAGGAGCCAATAACAGGACAAATGAAAGCAGAAAACTTGACCATTTGAAATTGTATTTTAGGAAATTCAACTACAAATGATATTAGTGAGGGTTAAGGTTATATAAGTCAATGTTGGAACAAATAAAAGCAGCAATGTTGTCATTATTGTTGTTCATATGAAAATGGTGAGTTCATGCAGCTTCAGTTTATAATAACCCATCAATCATACAAGAAGTTGTCGAGATTTTGAGATTAGAAAGGAAACAATCGCTTGAAAATGCTTTATTGATAAAGTCAAAGAAACCAGAATTAAAAATTTTATGATGCACATAATTGTACTTGTATCTGGCCTCTATTCCCCAAGTTATTTTCTCTAATATTCTTTTATGTGTTGTGTAATTGTCGTTTTTGTTCCTGAAGTTATTTACTGTTATTGTATTTAGTATATTTGGAAGGTGATCTACCAGTGAGTTCCAGTTTTTTATTTTATCATTCTTTTAGAGAAGAAGATTTTTCCAGTGTTTTTTCTTTTTCAGTGTTCTTTATATATTTTGTTGTTGTTTATCCTGTTCATTATAAAGAACTTTTTAGCTGGTATGTTATCTATAAAGAAGATATTGTTTAGTCTTGTGAATATATAAATTTGCATATTAGATCCAACTCTTGTGAAACTTAGCTTCATATTTCAAAAGGTAGTTCTTTTTGTACCCAGTGACTCACTGGCAATGTGTTCCTGGAAGCAGAAGAAAATTGATGGTTAGGAACAAGTTGTTAGCAATGGGTTATGATGTGGAATGTGTTTTCGGCCATGGGTTCACCTCCTTCAGTTTTGGCATTGGCAATTGAATATCCTCTCCCCTAAATGAGTCTGGTGAGGAGGATGTTAAAATGATCTTAATGCTCACCTACAACCCTTTTAATTCCAATGGATCAATCCCACAGAGAGAAATTTTATAAGTGCTTCCAGTGCTGCACGTCTATCTTGGAACCTTCCTTTCAGTGGTTATA
This sequence comes from Thysanoteuthis rhombus, assembly GCA_963457665.1. Taxonomy (NCBI): domain Eukaryota; kingdom Metazoa; phylum Mollusca; class Cephalopoda; order Oegopsida; family Thysanoteuthidae; genus Thysanoteuthis; species Thysanoteuthis major. The sequence continues at coordinate 48,067,199 of OY735216.1, read as the reverse complement.
GCACAACAAATACACATCAGTAAACAAAACAAGTGCATTTCTTATTGCAAGCAGTTTAATTTGGTTTTTCTTCAATAAAAAGTTGCAGTGCTTCCATAAGATTTGCGATCCTACTGTGATAAAAAAAGAGGATGTTCAAAAAATGTTTCATCATTAATTTACATCAGATCCTGTTTTTTTTCCCCACTTGTTATGAATAGCCATGAAATATCTAAAATTTTTACAATGTAGTTTTTTCAAATCTTGAAAAGCATCAGGCTCATGATTATGTGAAACTCAGATAAAAACGACATTATTTTTTTTTTAGTGTTATGTGATGAACTGTTATAATATAAATGAACTGAAAATAGTCACTGAAAGCCATAGCTTCCAATTTGTTGTCATTAGCTTCAATGCAATTTCTATATCATCTCATTATGAATTGAATAATAGAAAAAGGGAAACCATGATTCCCGATAATGTGGTCTTTAAATCTAAAAACGAACATTGCCTTAGCACTTACATTATTCTTCTCTTTTCACGTTCATATGAGCTGTATTTTTGCTAATGGAAATGTATCATTAGTCAGTGGTAACGAACTTTGAATAAAATTCACAATAAAATTCACACTTTAATTCACCTCTCTCTACAAAGTTGGAGAGGTATATGTTCAATGTCAAGTTTTCTAGATCTTAGAAAGAAGTTGCGAGACGAAGAGAGACAATCAGAACGGAATCAAGGGAAAACTGACTGAGTTATCTCCCTTATATCTGTAGCATGCAATACAGATGAGCAGGATTTCCATTTGGTATTTCCAACACCAGAATTGGACGAATTTCGTCCTGAGAAATATTTACAGGGGATAACAACCCCTTAGACACGAATGATATGATACGACATAAATATATGTGTATTTTCATCCGTTGTTCCTGAAAACTTTGTCTGATGATGGATTCTAAGTTATTTGATTATTTTGTTATTGAAGCTACTTAATTTAGTCCCAATACCATGCAAATTTAGTCTTGGGTGGCAAAAGACCTCTGGCAACCCAACCCTACTGATAAGTAGTTGGCAGTTGAGAAATTTCTAAAGTAGACATTCCACTTTTACTTTTTATCAAGATTTAAACTAATATCAAAACTATAATTTCTTGATTTTCAACTGATTATTGATTGTAAACTATTATAGCACATATAAAATAAAGTTATTTTTCTCCTTGGTTTCATTATTCCATTCAGGACATTGTAACAAATAAAGATCATTTATAATCAATGCATGGAGACAAAGAATTCATTCTGGTGCTTTTTCATTGGTACCCATCTAAAACTAATGTCTATAACTAAAGTACAAAAGCCTAAGGGAGGAAAATACAAGTTGCATTTTCTTTTCCTTGCCGACTAGAAACTCAATACATGGCTCTGGTTTGGGGTTAAAATTTTCAACAGCAATTTCATCTCAGTGAATCAAAACATTTTAATCTTTCTCTAGAATGATCATTCTTGTGTATCTTTTTAGTTGAGTTTCAGATCAGAGAAGTTGTCAGTTTTTTCAGCTTTGCTTGAAAAAAGTCTAATGCTGTCAAAAGTTTGAAATGAGAAAAAAATTAGCAATGTATTAGTCATAGTATTTTGGAGCTTTTTTCTTAGTTTCCATCAGACCAAAGTTTTCATAAGTGAGAATTGATGTTAAATTTATTTTGTTATCCCCACCACCTTGGATTAGGGTTAGGGTTTTAGTTTTCTTGATGGGGACAAACACAAAAGACCCAGCATTTTTCAGTCTCTTGTTGTGAAAATGAAAATGTGATTTTTTCTTAGGCTTTGGTATTTTGAAGTTATAGACATTAGCATTTGATGGGGACTGAGGAAAAAGCCCCTCCATTTTAAAAAATATATATTTCGTGAGTAAGCATATATTGACCAGGAGTTATGAGGAAGACTTTTTGGTTAATGCTTAAAAGTTCAGACATTGTATGATCAGAGTACTATTCTTCTCTATGTAGGTTTAAGAATGGTTGCTTTTCATGCATTTTTCTTAGTGATTCTTGAAGCCTGACTTTGAGAGAATAAAGTGAACATAAACAGCTTGGATGAAACTTTAACTCAGTCTTCCAATTTCTTTCTTTGTGCTGGTAACAATTATTCTACTCTATCACTCCAAAGTGAAGATTTAGAATTCAAATCAGAAGTGAAAGATTTTCTAAAAAAGCATTATTTTCAATTATCATTTTTATGAGTGTATAATCCTAAACTTACTAACAAACACATGGCAAAATCAGTTCAATATCTGCAGTTGAAGAACTGAAAATCATTAGTGGGTTATTCATAAGTATAAGTATATAAATAGTTTTAGTAATAATAGTATAAGTATAAAAATAGTATTAGTAATGATAATAATCCTGAGACTTTTTAATGTGTGAATTAAAGCCCTGTTCTTGTGTCTCTTTTCTCTTTAGGAAGTTCAGCTGTTGGCAAAACTGCCCTTTGCCAATCATTTCAAAATGATGGGGCTCACTTTTCAAAGAATTACAACATGGTGAGTATTTTTTAGCTCTAAAAGTAGCTGCTTTTTAGAGTTTTCATATTGGTAGACTACAATTAAATAGGAAATAAAAGGAACATTTTCATGCTATTGTCAAAGTAGTCATTTTTTCTTTCTTCTCAGTTTTATTTACTCAAAATATCTACATACTTGTTGGAGTTAATCTTACCAGCCATTGATTGTTAGTGAGTTAAATCCTCTCTAGGTACACCACTATTGTTGGTGCTAGAATAAACTGAGCTTAGTGAATGCAATTGGCATAGTGTTAATGGCGTGAACAATGAGATCAGTGAGTCAAGTTCAAACTCTGGTCTGGGCTATTTATGTTCATTTCACTTTAATGCCCTTGGAAAAAGGATGAATCCAACTCTTCACCCCTCAGCCATGGGTAAAATAGCAAGACATCGGACTCTTTAGCCTTGGGAAGGCAACTAGTCTAGAAGATATACGTGATTCTAAACCAGGGAGTGGAGCCCCCTTAGGGTGCTTTGATGCCCAGTGTGATGTCCTTCTGGCAGCTCCTGCAGCAAAACTGATGCCAGATGTGCCACTCTCTGTTCTCCTCTGGACTACATCAGCAAGGCCAAGAGAGGGATTCTGACAACTGAGCATACGCTTCACATGCTCCACCCAGGCATGCACCCTGCAGTGTCATTCCATTGTCTGTTGAGACAGAACGGAGGCTATCCAGTAATCTCTCGATACTTCTTTGTCATCTTTGTGCCACTCAATATGTCTTGCTCTTCTGTTCTCATCCATTCCGCATATTGCATGTTAGCTCCTTATTCTGGGATCGGTGAAATTATGTCGATGGTTTACAGTAAAGTGATAAAAACCTGCTGCATTCAACTCTTTAGTGAGGTTACCCCAACAATAATCTGAATAGATTGTGGATCCTTCAGTAATGTACTCCTCAATAGCATAAAAAAGATGTTTCTCTACATATCCTTGTCTATATTCAAGCAAAATAAACTCTTACTTCTTACACGTTTGCTGAAAAAAAAGAAAGGTAGACTATTCTATTATTAGCACCTAATAGTTATCTCCCTTGATAAACTCATAGACAGGGTGTATTATATAAGTAGATTATTTCTGAATAAATACCGTCTGCTGATATTGATGTTCTTTTCTCTTTCATTTTAGACAACAAATGTTGAAATTTTAGTAAAATCGATAAAAGTTCCTGGCACAAAATACAATGTTGTAAGTACAAATCGCTTTTTTGATTTATTACCAATTTGCTTCAATAATATTGCTTCAAATAGAATACATACATATATTGATTCCTTCATGTGTCTTGCTCATATGGTTTATATGTAGACATGAACAATTTTTATCAAAAATTTTCAATGTGAAATTGATACCTGATTTTAAAAACATGATAAAAAATTTTCAAAATCTGTTCTTGATTCTTCAAATATTTTTCTCAAAGTAAATCAGGCTAATTTTTTGTCTAAACAAAAAGAAAAATGTATTTACTTTCAAAGTGTGACAGATAGAAAGATGCATTGTTTATTATAAAATAATGCCACTTCTGCCTGAGAAATTACCATTGCCTAGTTGCTTTATTTTTGCCACAATAAACCTACTTTGTAAACTTATTTCTCAATCACCCAAGACTTTACTTACTCACCTACTCTGACCCAACTCTTTGGACAGTGATACAAGGTTGTCAGTTACCTACGTAGGAAAAGAAATGATGTAATTTTTATTTTTGAAAAAAATCAAGAATTAAACCATATACTTACTCACTCACTCTCTCTCATTCCAACCAAGCTTTTCCACCAATGTCCATGTATCATAATGCTATGTCAAAGCACTGGCAAAATATATGTGTCCATTTCATAATGTATTATTTTTATAAATTGAGCACCCCACTAAAACAAGTAAATAAAGATTAATTACAAAAAAATGAAAAAGCTATGGTATACTGGACCACACATATGAATTTTCCAGCCACTATGCCAAAAAATGTGACTAGGAGTCCTGACACAGACAGGCAGTTTAGTGGAAAAGGTAGAATATCTAGCCACCATTTTTTAGTCGGTTGATCGGGTCGATGATTGTAGCTCGAATGATTCAATAAATTTTCTTATATTCTGTGGTCTGTTGACTGAGTATGGTAAACATAATATCAGAGCTTTAATCCCCAAAAATTCATCTACTGACAAATTTTTGGGGTATTCTTGCTTCTAACTTCTAAAACCTATTTCAGATCAAAAAGATTGAATTATTTTTGTTTGATTTGTTCATCCGCCTTCATATTCTAATCACACCTTTTTTTCTTTTCATAAAAATAAAAATAAGATATGATTCAACATTTATAACTAAAAAGACTTATAATTTGTGAAATAAAAATAGATAATTAGGATGAAAAAGGTTGGACTTTAGATTTGAAAAGTCTTGCATCACAATGAAATGAAAAAAATCTCAAAATGTATCATAATTTATCTAATGTATGGATATATCATAACAATTTGTTAATCCCCCATGAAAATTGACAGATATATTTGAATTTCTATGATTTTTTTTCTAGAAGGAAAACTACTGGAATTGTTTCAGTGATTGGTAGAATCTGATCAATGAGAAGAGACTTTGAAAAACTAATGATGCAAGACTTTAGACTGGACACTTTAAAAATGTGATTAGAATGTGAGACTAGGTAAAGAAATCCAAGGGAGGTAATTCAGTGTTTATGATCTGAAGTGAAGGTACTCATTTTTGGTTTAGTGGAATATTCAGATTTATCATCACAAAGGAGATGCAGGTTGGTCAAATAGGTAATGGCAAGGAGAATGCACAAGGTGAGCCGCATTCAAATTCCAGGTGGGGCAGTTTGTGTTTAATTCAAAATAATGCCCTTGAAAAAATCATGAATCCATCTTTCCCCTCATCTATGAGTAAAATAGTACAAGATGAAGTGAGTGACACCTCTTTGGATACTCGTTGCCTATATGTCTGTTTAAATATTGACAACAGGCCGAGTAAGTAGTAATGTGATATATGTAATCCAAGCAGGGATGGCTGAAGCCATAACCAGTGCATGGGCACTACTCTCTTCATCACATAAAAAATTCATCCTTTTGATTACAAGTTGAAATATGAGATGAGGTGAATAAAATTTAAAATTAAAAATGTTCAATGTATTTAAATAACACTTGTCCATGACCTATTGCTTTGCTGATGGTTAACAGTGATATCAGAGTACAACAACAGGCTCAGCTAGTGACTGCTACAGATACTATAAGTGTGACCAAGAAGGGTGAGAGGAGAGAAAGTTAGGTAGTTTAATGAGAGGGTAGGAAGAGAGATAATATATATGATGATATATACTTAAAATGAAGCAGTGTCACCTTCATATTTGCCATAGTGACTCCTTTATTTTATTGTTTGAATGGAATCGATTCATTTTGTTTTACTTTTTTTATTTCAGGAGTTTTTGTTGGTTGATACTCCTTCAAAAGACTGTTTTTCAGAAATGGTTCACAAATTTGTAAGTACTTTTTCTATATAAACTAGTAGAATACCCGTTGGTTTGCTAATGGTATACATTGGGGTGAAAATCTAAAGCACTGTTCAAGCTTGTACAAAAGTCACAAAAAGAGATGTAGAACATTCGTATCTTAATAATTTTAATGATTTTTTAAAATTATTTTCACAAATGAAATACATGAATAAGGATAATTCTCACTGTTTCAATAACATTCTGCATAACATTTCAAAGAACATCTGCTCCTCTGCACTGGTATACGATTTTCAGCATTTCAGACTGAACTTAGTCTCCCTGTTCATGGGTGACCACAAACAGAGCCCAATTCTTGAAAACACCAAACAAATAACAAATCCTTGACTCAGATGGCAGTGACCGTATGTTCCAATAATGAGAGTATGCTCCTTGTATTAATGTTAAAGATATTCAATGTAAAATTCAATTATTTTAGTTTGTTGCTCAATTTTCCATGTCAAATTCCTGAGTGTTCGTTCATATATCTGAGAAGAGGAAAAACAAAAAATATCAAAATAGAAAAAGTTATGATTGTTTTAAATCTCTCTGTGACTTTTCTGCCACCTTACAGTATCTGAAAAAACTCATAGGAATTGCCTGAAAGCGACCATCCCTGACTGTAAACCAAAATCCTCCATTCATAAACAATTTAAAGTGTATTCAACTCCACCTTGTTTTACTTCTTCACCTTCTTCATCTTTCTTTTCTTGACAGTTGAGATCTATTGTTCTCCTTTAGTGAATATCTTTGTTTCACATCCTACTCTTTTGTGTACTCAATTCTTGCTTCTCTCTCAGCCCTCTTTGTGTTGCTATTCCATTCTCCAAACATCTCCTTTACTAACTGACAGATGGACAAACATATTGCTTATTCTAATGTGGATTTTTAAAGTTTGACAGATGGACAAACATGTTATATGTTATAAGATGGGTTTTGTAAGTTAATCAATGAGAAAACTCTCCCTTGGCCAATATCTTTTAACAGCACGCCATGTTGGGGGGGGGTGATCAATCAAAAAATTTGAAAAAGGTTTGATCAATGAATAAGTTACTTCCCTTTGTTGAATCGCTAGAAAGTCTATTTTATTAAAAACAAGAGTGAACATTATAATGTCATAACCCCCACTCTTAGATGAAACGCTTTTTGTAGGCATAATGAATAAATGTTTAAATTTGCAGCTCTCTAGCTTCATTGGTGTGTCCTGTATGCACAATACAAGCCTGTCAACTAGCCAAACTGACTGACTTAAAAACTAAAGAAACCTATGTTGGCAGTTTCTACTGAATTAAAAATACATTGTCTGAAAAAAGAAGACTTGTTCTTACCATTGACCAAGACAAGAATAATTATGTGAGTTGTAATAAATGAAACTGTTGAATTTCTTTTCTATTTCAGTACAACAATGCATCGATGCTTGCTATGATCTATGATATCACCAACCTGAAATCCTTTGAAGAGTGTACAAGATTGTTCAATGAAATTAAAGCTATAAAAACAACCCCATCACTTGCTTCTCTCCCATGTAAGACAATTGAAAAAATTTTTTGTTTATCTTTTTGTGACTTGAAAAAAAAATTGATTCAGTTCTGACCAGGGCTGGCCGTTTGGTGCCTGATGTCCTGAGCAAGATGAACCTTGGTGTCTTTGAAAGCATAGTATTATCAAGTGAAGCTCAGAAAATCCTTGATACTGGCTGGCCCTGATTCTGAGTTTTTACTTGTAAAGATATCCCGTAAGACATTCTGCATTTTGTATACAGTGACAAAATTTGAAATTTTAGGACTTCTAAAAAGATTTGATTTTCAGAAGAAAATTCTACCCACAAAATTTAAACTATGTTTTTATAAAAGACTAATCTAAATTTAACAAGATGTCATTCCTAAATTTAGATATTTACATGCTATGATTCAAATTAACTGGTACTGTGATTCTTTTTTAAATTAATAATAATTCAATGATCATGTGATTCAAAAAATTGATTCAGTAATATTGATAACTGCATGGATGTAATGTAAAATTTGAAACTGAGTTGTTCATGTGTGGAAACTTGGTAAGATTTTTAGAATTAACTGTAGAACTGGCCATGTCTGTGGTCTGTGGTAATTTGAGGTCCTATTAGTTCGTCCCTATCACACTAAATCATAGCTATTACAACTCACCATATTTTTGTCCAATCTGCACTAAATGGTGATAGCTATTACAAATCACTGTATTTTTGTCCTATCATACATGTGAGAAACTAAGAAGACTGTATATTTACTCATTTTTACTATATTCTTATTCTTAGGTGTCCTCATAGGAAATAAATCTGATCTCGATCAACAAAGGAAAGTGAGTACAAAAGAAGGTGAAGCTTTGGCTAAAAAACTGGATGCAGAATTTTTTGAATGTTCTCTGGTAAGTGGCTTTTTTTGTTATTATAATGTTACAATTAGAATCTATGGCATTTGAGGGAAGGCATACAGTATTGCACATACCGCCTTTTTCTTTATAGCAAGTTAATTTTCTTCAAAACCAAGCATTGCAGGATTTTATTATCTCTCATGGAACATCACACATTCAAAATGGTTATTATCAGGTATTATTCATGACCAAATTTTACAGCATTGGAACTTTGTTTCTAAGAATATGTGGTAGGGGTATACGCATTTATGGGCAAAATTATTGCTCAGTAATTAGGGGACCAATGGAAAAGGATGTTTGCTCTATTTCAAAATCGATTTCCTTTCTCTTACTTTAATAATAATCATCAATACCTTTGATGGTATAGAATTGAAGTTTTATTGACTACTAGCTGAATATCTGTCCTACTGTTATTTGACTAGTAATTTCAATTTGTTCAAGAAAAGCCTAATAAAATGTTGTTTTTATCAATTTAAAATTGGAAATGAGCTGATCATTTGAATGATAACGATTTTAGTTCATTTTTATTGTTGAAAAAATCAGTGGAAGTTCTCTTGGTTAAAAATCAAATTAATTAAAATTTAAAAAAAATCTGATAATATTCAATAAATCAATCAAAAACAATTATTTAAATTTCAAGGTTTTGAAATACTTATCAATACGTGCAAAGATTTAGTAAGCAAATCACTATCATTGCTTTGTTAATCTATCACTTGTGAATTATTCTAATTCTTGTTTTATTTTTTCAGAAAGAGATGCAGAATGTCGATTCACCGTTTATCTACCTTGCTGATATTTACTGTAAAAAATATGGAAAAAGTTTGGAATATTTCAGCACACTTGGCTGAAAAAATGTTCCCTTGTTCTTCGTTAATAAATGTTCAAATTGTTGTTTTGTAGCTGTTTATTCCTATAGACTCAGTTTTAGTAGCAAATAGAATTTATGAGATTGTGTTGCTAGCCCCTCTCTTGAGCTGTTGTTTTTTTTCTGCCAGAGTTACCTTCTCTTGAATGGATTGCCTTACTTTACAAAAGGGCTCCAGCTGCCCAGCTATTTCTTCTTAGCAAGGAAATATTTGAATGCACAAAAGTTTATTTATGAAATGTGTTTTTTGAAATGTTTTGAGTGACTGGTTAGTGATTCAAGTACATTATTATACTCTGACTTATTTGGACTAGTGTCCCCATCTTGGTTGTTATAGTCCCAACGTTTTGCCAGATGTGCCCTCCAACCTTTTTCAGGTGTCTGGCATAGTTGATAACTTTCTGAAAATTTTGAATTGACCCCTTTATTGAATCCATAGAGGTTGATTGTTTTTGTTCTGCTGTCAATGCCATTGGATATCTTGTATCAGTTAATTCTTCCTACTTAATTTGTCCTCGCGATGTCAGCCTCTCCCATTGAACCAGTGTTTATATGGACATTAGTCCAAGTAAATCAGTATATAATAAAAATAATTCAGAACAAAAAAATATTCAAGTATAAGTACAAAACCGATTTTCTGCCAATGAGTGATCCAGCACCTCTTTAAACCCAAACAAACAGACTCTTGAATTTCTTGTGGCTCTCATACTAGTTCACTGAGTGGCCAAAGGTCAAAGTATATGAAAGAACCTTGGCTTGAGAAGATAACCGAAATAATGAGTTTCAAAACTATACTCCAGCATCTACAAATCATTTAATTTCAAGTGACCTGGATGTTGCCCCTCAACAGATGACTGTTTGCTGAGCAAAAATATTTGTCCTGCCACTGCAAGCGACTCTAATTGCTGAAGAATTGGGTGTTTGAATTTTGTGGTTGTGTTGTTGTTTCAATTTTATTTCAATGTCAGTCATACGTAAACAAACATTCTAGTTAAAGGCTTTCAAAGTTACTAAGAGCACAAAATTGTGGCAGCCCCGAGAAGAATGCTGAGTTCTAAAATGACTTATCTTTCATCAAATGCAAAAAAATGTTGAAATATCTTCTGGTTCTTAATTTTGTCATTTCTCAAGATGGAGAGTAGGTTCAAGTTTAAATTTTTGAAAAAAAACAAAAACTTGCTTTTTCAATTTCTATTATGAATCATTATTTTCATTTCTATTTCTACCTTAATCTTAATTTATTGGTTGCAAAAGTTGCAATAAAAAGCAGCTAATGAATTGATGTGTAGGTGAAAAGTAGTCATTCAATAAAAAAAACTATAATGATTCAAAAAGTTGTTTCTGTTTAGTTACGAGTTATTTCCCTTAGTCATGATGATCTCATCATTATAAGTGTTCTACTGTCTGCAGTTGGAAATAGACTTTCCCCAGACCTTGCCACATTTCTCTATCATGAGTGTTTGGTTAGAATTTTCTCTCAGTTTTTCAGTTCAACCTTGAAGGATCAAGTGGGCTCTTTTGGTATATTTAGTGGTTGCGGTTGGTGTGGAACATTTTTCTGCGTTCTTCATTGGTGTTAATATGTATTTTACATATTACCATTCTTTGGTTGCTCCCTACATTGACCTGATTTGATTTAGGACTTGAATGTCTTTGACAATGTCACTTTTGTCCGCTAGGATATAGTCAGTTTCATTCTTGGTTTTGTGATTGGGGCTCTTCCAACTCCATTTTCTATTGAGTTTCTTCTTGAAGAATATTTTCATGATGCCAGCGCATATTAATTTCCCTGTTCAAACTATGTGTTGAAGTCTCCCATGATGACATTGATATATTTTCTCATATCTTGGAGTATAGAGTTCAAGTCATCATAGAAGTTCCCTATTTCATCTTTGGTTGACTGTGAAGTGGGAGCGTAGACTTGGATGATAATCTGTTTGTACCTTTTTGAGAGCTAGTACATATTGAAGCCGAGCTTAACTGACGCAACTTGTCCGAAAGTCAGGTTGTTCACCATATGAAATAATTAAATAGGAGTAATGATTATTGCTGATATATAATTATGAACTAGTAAATGCCTGTTCTTTCCTGTGCACATTGCATGGTTCTCAGTTTGAGAGTCAATTTTTTGGGTTAGGTTCCATGTTTCAGCTCAACATCACATGGAGAGATCACAAGACAGTGGGAAACCAGGAGTCAGATATATAATTGAATCAATTAGAAAACTTAAATGGAAGTGGGCTGGTTATGTATCGAGAATATTAGACAACTGCTGGACATCTAGACTCAACACATGGATCCCCAGAGATCATATGCAAAACTGTCGCCACAAAAAATAAGATGACGTGACAAAATAGAGAAATACAGATAATATTGGCTCCATGACGCACTTGACAGAGAAATCTGGTGAATTCTGGGGAAGGTCTGTGTCTAATTATGGATGCTTGAAAGGCTGCTCTTGCTGCTGCTGCTGCTGCTGAAATGCCTGTTGCTTTTCTGAATTCTGAAATTTTGTATGAATTTTGACTCATAGGAATAGTTGTAGTTATATTAGTAGCAGCCAACAATTGAACACATGCACACAACAGAATAGCCAATTCTGTATCCGTGTCTTCATGTTATCCCCTTATTCTCTTCCTGTTTGTTGAGTCATTGACTGACATGTTGCTAATTATAATGAGGAATATTATATATTCCAGATTATAAGATAAATGGTTTACTAAGGATTAGAAGAAGTACCACTCACTGCAACTAATCAATGACCCATAACTGTCAACGTAGAGAATTGATAGATGACCCTCAAGTCATAATACCAGCATATTGGATGCAGTGGAATCTCTGTGCTAAAATACATTATTTGATATGATATGATTTGATATGGGCTATTTTATGGCTAAAAGTGGCTAGATTAAGAGAAAATGCCTATTGAGTTGATTTAAGTACCAAGTAAGTTTGTAAATTTCTTTTAATCTGTATTTATGTTAATTTTGAATTTTAAAAGTATCCAATAAAATTATCACATTGTCATATTTATAATGCTCTTGTGTGGATTTTCCAAAACTTATACAATTCAAGTAAATACAGATTCTTCGAATTTCTTCAATACATGGATTCTTACTCTGTTTTTTTCAATTTTCTTGAATACACTGTTTAGTGCTTCTTCAATTGTCTACTCTGTTTCTTCAAACGTCTACAATACACTTTTAGCCATCTGTCACCACACCGTATTCATCCTATATTCCACAATATAATAAAATTAAATCAATTTGCATCATTATGTTTTCTATCCGATTTTCATTCTTTTTTGGGGTGGAGGATTCTAGTCACTTTCAGCCAGTTAAAATTGCCAACCTCATAATGGCCCATATCAAAATGGCAACGCACAATGCGTTTTGGCAAAGACAGCCCGCAGTGTGATAATATAGCTGAGTTTTTTTTTTCAATTGTCTGTCTTATAAACCAGCATATACAGTACATTTTTATGATTATTTTTTTCAAAGTATTCATTTTCTTGAAACTTTTTCTTTTATATTGAATAAATCAATGGGAATTTTTGAAGTGTTGCAGTGTACCGCGAAAAACCGCTTCATAGAAAATTGTGCGGAATGAACAGAACGTAAAACAGGTTTTGGGAAGTTCAAGAGATCATAAACGGATTGCACTAATATTTGTGTTGATAATTTATTCATGTTGACATTATAAACCCGGTTGGAAAACTGACCGTAGTTGTAAACTCAAACTTGGTCAATATTTACACTCGTGAACGGTAGACATGTTTTTTTCTCAATTCACTGTGCCGTAAACAAAATCTCCACTGGTTGTCATCTTTCCTCACGTTACGCAAAAGATCGAAGGACGAAATATCGGTGCTGTTGTCGAAGCGTCGCCAGGGAGAGGTTTCGATGTGACAAAAGCAAAACGAAGTAAGGAAAGGCAGGAGTTTTAAAAACAGGGAAAACAACATATGTTGATAAAAACTAAGTGTTTATTTTACATTTGTAATTACTGGTAATTCGTCAGCTTATCCAGTGTCAGAGGCAATGTGATACTTTCTCTAAGGTCGGGTGGGTCTGTTTGCTATCGGTCGCCTGGCGAGACAGATAGGGAGAGTTTGTTGCGGCGAAAGAGTCACAATGAGTGGTTTATACTGGGATATCAAGGTTCAAACCTGCGATCCTAGGAACCAAGGTCGGACTTTTGCCTGCCATTCTCTGCTCTCTGAGTGAATTCTTCAAGTCGATGTTGGCATTTTACTCATCAGGTTCCAACGCCAAGTCTTCTATCTCACTAAACCAAGTCACCGTTGCGAACGGGTGGCAATTGGTTTTATCTGCTCTGAGAGCCCCAAATTAAGCTCCTTTTATGAGATTCGACTTACTCCCAGAGTGGGGTGAATGTTGTACGAGGGTAAGATTAATTATCCATGGGCCCAAATTAATCTATCTCTCTCCTCTATCCGGAGAATTCTCAAATTTGGAATTTGATTCCAACATCCTATTCTTTTTCTCGTACCCATCTTCGGACTAACCGTGTACTCGTAATCACGTTGGATCAACTCCTCTCTCAGGTGGGACCACACTTACTTTTATGTCGTTCAGCTACACACCCTCTTTTTAGCGTAGGTGTTAAAAAGGCGGTTCCTAGCCGAGCAGTAATTAATTTCAGCAGGACAGCATTTGATTTTGCGCAGAGGAAAATCTGATAAGAATCAGAGAATCTATCAAAGTCTTTCCCAGCCGTTAAATAAACATTTCCCATTTTCAGAACCTTGAAGTACTTTTCAACCCAGCTCTGGAAAAAATATATAGACCAGACTCTCTCTTTCAATTGCTGAGTTTTAGGTAAATTTCACTCATTTTATAAAATCCCAGGTGCAACCTGCTTGCTTGTAACATTTGGTGGTCATAGTATCACAAGTAGATGAAACATAAATGATTATTAACAATTTTTTTCCCTCTTTTTATACTACTATTTATCTTCAACTTAATATTTTGCTGCTCTTCATAGCATCCTCTCTCAGACCGGTTATTTAAAAAGAAAAAAGGAACAAAAATATTTAGATGGAGATAAATACTAGCAAAAAAAAAAAAAAAAAAAAAATTCTAATCATTATAGCTCTGTAGTTTTATGAAATTCATGTTTTTTGTTGATTAACTGTACACATTTTTACAAGCATCTACCGTGCACTTATAAAAAAAATGATCCTTTAAAATGCATTGAAATAATAAAAAATCTCCTTTGAAACTTTAAGTTTGTTTTTAACTGCCAGAATAGCATAAAGTTAGTTGTAAAAAAAATATTTTGTATGGTCACAGAGGATTTCTGAGCTATTTTCACATTTTTTTACTAAAATAAATAAAACAAATAAATCCAACCTTTCACCGGACCTGTAACCAGAAAAATGGAGTCGAGTTTTAAAATTAAATTTTTTCATTGTACTTAAAATTGATTTTTTTCACTTTAATCATCTATTTATTTGTAAATTTACAATTTGCGAATGGTAAAGTGTTTGCTTATTGTTTATGGTACAAGATTAATGGGTTTTAGGAGACTGAAAGGGTTCATAGGTGGCTAGCAAATTTTTTTTTTTAACGGATTTTCGTATTCAAATACCCCGTATCCCTAATCCCCGCGAATAGCAAGGGAAAATCATATTGTGATAATTCACCATCTAAAATACAAGCCTGTGGAGAGTTAGTTCCCTTGTAATGATAAACTTAACGCTTTAAATACATGTTATTGATAGAATTCATGAGTAAGCAAGTAGTTTACTCTTTGAAAATCATACTTTGTGTTTTGGGGTGCGGAGTAGCCAAACAGTAAACAGCTTGAAGAATGGAATCGTCGAGCTGAGTTCAAACTCCAGCTGAGAAAGTTGGTGTTCACTTCTTATTAATACCCTTGGGAAGGGCATAAATCCAACATCCTGTCATGGGCTCCGTCAGTTTATCTCGCCCTTGATACGCTCATGATGAAATCATTTTTGATACCTCTACGAGTCTGCACTGGATTATGCCATTCAAAAAAAATTTGTGTGTACAGAAACAACAGAATGAAAAAAAAAAGTTGCTATCCTGATTAAGTTTTTAGATGTATCCGTGCATCTCTATAAGACACTTTTTGGTTGGTTGACGAAACCACCTTCTTTTACTCCAATCACATTTGATTGGCTGAGAACCTCAACCTGCCACCAAAAGGGTGTTTTCATTTCTTTACATAACAGAATTAACCAATCAAAGAAGCCTTTTGCATACATCTCCAAATCATTATCATAATTACAGGCCACCGTTTACCTTAAGGGATGTGAATAACTTCTGTTTTATCTTTCAACCAAACAATAAAGAAAACAGAATTCAATATCTTTCCAATCTTAAGTACCTTCAAACCAGTTGATGAAAATTAATCTATTTCTAATTTTCAGAATTGCTCTTGGCGCAGACCGACAATCAAGATCATTGTTCCGATTCGTGTGGTTTTACTTCCACGCAGTCTATGAACGATAGGAAAAGATCCCTTTGAGGGCTCACATAGCTAGACGAGATAGTAACGTATCTAAGGAATTCAGCTATAAGAATTTATCTATTCCTAATTCTCTAAAT
This sequence comes from Thysanoteuthis rhombus, assembly GCA_963457665.1. NCBI lineage: Eukaryota > Metazoa > Mollusca > Cephalopoda > Oegopsida > Thysanoteuthidae > Thysanoteuthis > Thysanoteuthis major. The sequence goes on along the minus strand of OY735216.1, from coordinate 48,051,307 downwards.
GCTCTGAGGGGCCGGGCATCCTTCACGAATATCATTCTCCCCAGCTTGGCCATATCAATAGGAATTTATCTTTTCTTAAGAGTCGTTCAAATTTTTGCTTCCGGCCAGATGGTCTATTACATTATTTGGTAGCAAAAGACTTTCATTTGAAATCTCAATTAGAGTTTTTCTAACTGACTTGTAATATCGTAAATGCTCAAAGTTTCCTGTTATGTCTTTGTAGAATTGATTCATGAAGTTGAACCTTCCCTGACCAATCGTAGTATCAGTCTAAGAGTTAGATTTGAACTTTTGTCAGACAAAATAACTCTAGTAGCTCAGTTAAGAAAGCAGCGTTTTACATAGACCGCTTTGTAAGTTAAAAAGGGCGCGATTTCGAGAGCTTACTCTTTATTCTTTATCCTCGATCCACGCTATTCATTCACTGCGGAAGAAAAACGAGTACGTTGCGAAAAAAAAAAACAACAAAAAATCAATGATGAAAGAAAATATGGTTACGATTCAGATAAGCCAAAACAGCTAATTTTGTATGAAGAAAGTTCTTAAGTAATTTTATTTGCTTTCAACCAATAAGACCTTTGTTTCACCCAGAAATTCGTCAGTTGAAAAAAGAAGATTTTAAAAAAATGTTTCAGGGTACAAGTACTATTCACACTGTATCTATAATGCTAAACTGGACTTTTACTTTGCGTCCGTTGTATGAAAATAGTTCTCAAGTAATCTTATGCGCTTTCCATCAATAGCACCTTTGTTTCTCCCGGAAATTCGCCAGAAGATTTTTAAAGGTCTTAGGGCGTAGGTAGTATTTACAATGTATCTATAATGTTAATCTGGACCCTTACTTGGCGTCCGTTATACGGAGCTAATTAAAAAATGGCTGTTTTGGGTTATCTGAATCTTAAACGAAAATACCAGTGAAAAATCAATAATGGCTAATAAAGATAATTCAGTGCTTTATTTAGAGCTGATGTATTGATGTTCAGATCAACACAAATACTCTTTGACAAAGAGAATAACGTTCTGAATTGGCATACTATTCGTCTGCAGCCTCACCCTCGGGGACACCTGAAAAGTAAAAAGATAACAATGAAATGAAAAAATTCCTTCCTTACGCATATTAACACTATATATATATATATATATATATATATATATATATATATATATATATATATATATATATATATATATATGTGCCCTACGCAGAACTGGACGGTCAGTAGGACCGAATTTAAGCGATGATTTTACTTATGCACTATACCCCCATCACCTGTGTGCTCCATTTCAGAGTTGGAAGAGCATTGCTATATAGCTTATAATGAATGCGTTGCCTTACTCAAAGAGTGCTCAACCCTGAAGAAAGGAGTGCTGATAATGATAATGATTAATAATTGAGTCATAAATATGAGTGTGTTTGTGTGGTAATTATAAACATATTTTTGTAGGAACTATATTTTGCCAGGTACCAATGATACTCTGTTACTACATTCTGATTCAATATACAACAGTCTCCCCATGAAGACGTAAAATGACATGAGGTCGGTTTAACGCTGGGGCCCACACGTACGCACACGCAATTGTCCAGTCCTTTTGACTAGTATCACAAAAGTGTTGAAATACACCCCAGAACCTCCTCTTATAGTGCAATGGGGAGATACTGCCCCGAGTTCGAAATCCCCTGAAACTACTGTCTGATCCTAAGCAGGAGCACCGGAAACGGTTACTTTGGTCCCTGACGGACAGCACTCACTCTTAGTAGTGTTGATCCATACGTAAATAATCTCGTCATACTTGATGCTTATCAATGTGATTGGTGAACGGAAATTCCCTGCCAAGTAAAAGCCAACAGTAGGGTTACTCTGACACATATTGAAGATAGCTGTAATCAACTTGAAGGAAGGTATCCGCCACAACGCTCAGTACACCGATCTTTGTTGCGTATGGGGCTGCATATTCAGCAGGGTATCCATGATAACCAATGTCCATATTCGAAAGCGTCTTCAATAGGCAGACGGGCTGCCTAGTATGATGAATATCGATTTCTCTTGAATAAGGTGGGTGGCAAGGTAAACGGTAATGTGTGCCATTGTCCCGAAGGAAACGATGACATTAGGATCCATTGTGAGGAAACAAAAAGCCAGTGGAAGCAGCGTGATGGTTCGAGTGTGACTGTAACGGGATAGTTGAATCAGGAATGCAAGCTGGCCAATGATGGCCTGGCCTTATAGCAACGTAATTTAGGTCAACGTCTTGGATGAGAAACGGTGAAGGCATTTTTGGAAAAACCTATGTTAACGTAGTTTTCTTTGGGTCGGAATCTCGGATTGGTCAAGGGTCGATCTGGGAGAAAGTCTTTTTGATTTTCTGAAAGGTGCGAATTTTGGTCGACATAACAAAGGAGGGTAAAATTGACAAAATCGGCGATCAACAAAAAGCAGTCGGTCAGTCAGTCCACGACCAGAGACTCGGATGGGTCCGGAAGGTAGAATTGGAAGGCAGCAAGGAGCAACAGTTGGGTCGACAGGTGAGAGAAAGAGAACGACCCCAACGTACTTGCAGGAGAACTAGCGGTAGAAGCGAAGGGGAAGAGAGGGTAGACAAAAATGACCCGTATGTCATGGGTGCAGCCCGTCAAATTTAGCATGCATACTCAAATGACCCAGGGTAAGGTTTGAGAAAAAGGTAAATTGGTGCCTATACTAAGGAAAGTGACAGTGACCACGCGGTTGGCAGTACAAAAATGACGTAGTCGTAGAGGGGAAAGAAGCGTTTTGCTTGCGTTAAATTTGGTCAGGGGTTATTTCGTGCACAGATTCGACGAAGATGGAGAAATAAGAGAAGATGGAGGCTTTTTTCGTTCCTTATCATTCGTGTTCTGTCTTGCCATTTTCAACCATTTGTAGGCCCTTCCGTTTGGCAATCATTCAATTTTCAGTTGTCACCCATGGAGCTCGAATCTCTGATCCCAGCTGAATCCCTAGCATCTATGGATACAGAGAGAAATGCCACACAACTTTCTGCCGAGAAACACTGGGTCTTGTCATTCAGATGAAAGGTATTTTGTCACGTATCCACCTCAACGTCATTGAAGACCAGAGACACCCCTTCGTGGCCACAATCTTGTACAATGATAGTGGCATCTTTCTGTTACTACACAGTATGCGGGCCAGATAACTGTGAGCAATTCGCGATCAAATATTAGATGATTTATATCAGAATGAGAAACGTGAATGTATTTAACGCTCGAACGTGCACGAAGCTCTTGAAATCCAACAGATGTGTGGCTTGCAGGCCACGTGTTTGATACTCCTGACTAACGGAATGAATTCGACCAATGAGTCGTAGCTTGTTAAGGTTAAGGGACCTGAGGTTGATATCCTGGCACCAGATTTTTGTGCATGCACACATTTTGCAGTCAGCGCACAAAGGAAAAATTATGTGCACACAAAAGCTTAGATACCCAAAATGATGTAGCTTTCTAATTGAATGAGTTTTGATTAAACCATTTCCAGAAATAATAATAATAATAATAATAATAATAATAATAATAATAATAATAATAATAATAATAATAATAATAATAATAATACATAGTGGGCGCACTAGGAACTGTCCCCAAAACGCTGAGGGAGAGACTGGAGGAGATCGGGATTAGGGGGAGGATAGAGACCGTACAGACCACAGCGCTACTTGGAACTGCACGGATACTGAGGAAGGTGCTAGAGATATAAGTACTGCAACGAATAGTAGCTCTGTCATGATATGCAAAAGAGGGAGGAGACGTTAGCTGAGGACCTGAGGAGACTTATTGTCACTCAGCCTTCAGCGATAACCACTGGGCAACCGGTGTGAAACTGTAAATCGTAGAATTACTGCGACCTATGAGTACTAGGAGAGGAGGGCTGGAGACTTGAGGAGACTTGCTGTCACTCAAACTCCAGCAGTTACCACCAGGCAACTGGTGTGAGATTAATAATAATAATAATAATAGCAACAATGATACACTGGGAACTGAGTAAAAGAATGGGATTCAACCATGCAGAAAAGTGGTATCAGCACAAACCAGAGGCAGCCTTGGAGAATGCCAACCACAAATTACTCTGGGACTTTGACATCCAAACCGACCACCTCATCCAGGCAAGAAGACCGGACTTGGTAATCGTAGACAAGAAGAAGACCCGCCAAATAGTAGACGTGACTGTACCCGCAGACCATAGAGTAAAGAGGAAGGAGAGTGAAAAACTGGAAAAATACCAGGATCTAGCAAGAGAATTGAGGAAGATGTGGAACATGAAAGCCAGGGTAGTGCCAGTCATAGTGGGCGCACTAGGAACTGTCCCAAAGACACTGAGGGCGAGACTGGAGGAGATCGGGATAAAGGGAAGGATTGAGACTGTGCAGACCACAGTACTGCTTGGAACTACGCAGATACTGAGGAAAGTGCTAGAAATTTAAATACTGCAACATCAATTGTTAACAGTGACTGAACAAAGGAAGGGAAATGAAAGTGGAAACGTAAACCACAGCATTGGCATGATAGGCGAAGGAGAGAAGAGATGTTGGCTGACGACCCGAGGAGACTTATTGTCACTCAGCCTTCAGCAACTGGGCAACCGGTGAGAAACTGTAAACTGTAGTATTACTGTGGCCTATGAGAACTAAGGGAGAAGGGCTGGAGACTTGAGGAGACTTGCTGTCACTCAAACTGCAGCAGTAACCACCAGACAACTGGTGTGAGAGTGCATAATAATAATAATAATAATAATAATAATAATAATAATAATAATAATAATAATAATAATAATAATAATAAAGACACTGAGGGCGAGACCGGAGGAGCTCGGGATAGAAGAAAAGATTGAGACTGTACAGACCACAGCACTGAGGAAAGAGCAAGAAATGTAAGGACTGCGACACTAAATGTTTGCAGTGGCCTAACAGAGGAAGGAAAATGAAAGCGGAGATGTGAACCACAGCATTGGCGTGATAGGCGAGGGAGAAAGGAGATCTGGGCTGAAAACCTGAGGAGACTTATTGTCACTCAGCCTTCAGCAATGACCACCAGGCAACTGGTGTGAAACTGTGAACCACAGTATTGCTGTGGTCTACGAGAATGAGAATGTGGATAGGAGGGCTGGAGACTTGGGAAGACTTGCAGTCACTCAACCTCCAGCAGAAACCACCAGGCAACTGGTGTGAGATTGCTTATTTTGATAATAATAATAATAATAATAATAATAATAATAATAATAATAATAATAATAATAATAATAATAATAATAATAATAATGATAATAATAATAAAGGACAGCAACGTTAATTGTCAACAGTGACCCAACAGAGAAATGTAAATGAAAACAAAAATGCAAACCGCAGCACTGACATGACAGGTGAAAGAGAGAAGAGACGTTGGCTGAAGACCTGAGGAGACTTTTTGTCACTCAGCCTTCAGCAATGACCACTGGGCAACCGTTGCGAAACTGTAAACTGCAGTATTACTGCGACCTATGAATACTAGGAGAGAAGGGCTGGAGACTTGAGGAGACTTGCTGTCACTCAAACTCCAGCGGTTATCACCAGGCAACTGGTGTGAGATTGGAAATAATAATGATGATAATAATCTGTGAATGCTACTGATTTATTTCGACATTGCATCGCACGGAGACAAGGAATACTCATTACTATTTCACTTGATGTAATAAGAAACTGAACAAAGTAGTTCCTACCATGGAATGAAATCTTAACTATATACATTACGTCGTAAAATGCTGCTATACTTATATCAAAATACATCTATTCAGTCTCATCAGCCATAAACTGCTTTAAAATTGTTCTCGGTCACTGGCCTCTTCAGGCAATGATTTAATGGAATCCCGTGTGTTGTATTTCGACAGTTCCATATTTATGAATAAATTTCTCAAAACCATAATTCTTTTTCAACACACACCTTATTTCCTTTGTACTCAAAGTTTTCGCCCGAAGCTACCGTCATGTGGTGGAGATGTTGAACATAAAGGATATGAAGTGCAAGCATGTTATAAGATCACAGTTGTGCCAAAATTACTTCGAAGCAACTTCAAGTTTACATTTGCACAAGAATTCAGTGCACACTCATTAATGTACTTGCTGTCTAGTTAGGGTGTATTCATAAAAGCATGCTTATATTCACACGGAAAGACGATTTTGAGGCCGGGGTTAACATCAAATTTTTGAAAAAAACTCAAATGGAAATCTTCCCAAATCATTGGAGCTTTGGAACATGTTCACAGAGATGTTATCGGTGAAAAAAGAGGATGCTCAGTGTGCTGCATCCAGAGACTATTGAAAAATGAGAGGGAATATATATAAGAACTGCCTGTTTGTCTGTTACGCTATAAAAACTACCTCAACATGGGTGCAGCCCGTCAAATTTAGCATGCATACTCAAATGTCCTAGGGTAAGGTTTAAAAAAAGATAAATTGGTGCCTATACTTAGTAAAGTGACAGTGACCACGCAGTTGATAGTGCGAAAAATGTAATCAGCGAGCCGAGTTCAAGTTCCGACTGAGACAATCAGTATTCGCTTCGCACTAATGCTCTTCGGAAGGCATTGATCCATCTTTTCTCCGCCTCAGCCATGAAAAATGTAAGAGGTAAAATAGCAAAAGCCAGGAAAGCGCAGCGAGAGATTGTATTCCAGTACGACTAACAGGGCTGTGGTGAAACTTTGACTGGCTTAGCAAGCCGGAAATATATTATAAAAAATGCCCATGTGAAATAACCCCACAACAACCTCAATGGTATAAGCGGATTGATGATCGTTTTGCCTGTACTTTGGACTAGTAGAATGAGAACAGCAGCTGCAGAGAGACCATTCGTGCATGTAATAGAAAGAGAAGCTCTAACAACGCAGTGATTATTCGTCCGTACCGATTACTAATGGATGCCTGAAGTCTTCGGCCACTTTTTCGCAACCGGGTTGATTGAGACAAACTTCTTCTTCAGCGTCGGTCCTACAATGATAAAAAAATACAAATATATCTTTTATATGTTTAGGAAAGAGTAGTAACGTTAAATATAGTATAAGATCTTTTAAAATGCGACGAACTTCACCAAAAGAATTTTTACATTGCGAGGTAGGGTTAATAATTGGATGAAGTCTACCCGACATAATGATGAATTTAGCTTACAATATTGGAAACTCGAATTTTTGAATTAATAATAAAATCATTATTTCAAAATTCGAATTTCCAATGTTGTTCACCGTTACAAGGTATGTCTGGGTACTTTCCAGACATATTAACAAAAAATAGCCTATTTATGGCAATGGCCCCTTAGTCCCTTCATGGTATTCCCCGTTTTCTGGATCATCATCAGATGCATCGTCGTGTTCTCCTTGATCTCGTCCACGGTCTGAAATCTCATTCTAAACGTCGAAAAGCCAGAAGTTGCTGGGAGTAAAATCTGGACTGTATGGCGGGGTAGTAGCTGGGGCAATCTACTCTCTCAGTGATTGTGGATGCGAGGGTCACACAGTAAACAAGCTCATTCGATTGTGTCTGACCAAATCAACCCCTGAGTCATTTGCATCAAGTTACATCAAGGCTTCGCAATCAGTTCTCGAGGAATTCAAAATGGCCGGATACTTTCCGGACAGATCACGTACATAACCCACCCAAAATTTAGCCACAGACAACTTTCATTTATTTCTTCTGTAGTCAGTCAATTACAATTACAAAATGTAAGATTTGTGAAGTAAAAGAGTCGTGAAATTCTTGGAAATTTAAGATCCTGATTTTTTATCGATATCATAAATTCATAAGCAGAGTAAGTAAAGCTTTCTGTTAAAAGTCATCAGTAATCCTAAATGGCATAAAGTTAAGAGGCGATGACCATCATTAATACGGGGGAAATTTTTTTTGCATTCCTAGACTCCAAGATAGTGATGATGCTATGTTAGACCGAGTCGTTGGAGGGTGGAAGGCTGAGGAGACTAGAATGTTGCAGGAACACAGAGTTGATAAGGGTGCACGCTACCTCTATAACGACTCACTGCAAAACAATTTCTGCAAACTATATCCGCTTTTCGACATGAAAGCGAAAGAGTTACGCAAGAAGATACCTCTGTTGAAACATTAATACGATTACTTTTCTCACCTGAGTTATGAACGATTCATGAATTATTTTGTGCTCCATTATAGTTAATTATTAAGATATACCATGAATTTTCTTAAGTGCTGTTAGGTATCATCTATACATGATAGGCAGTGGCTGTCACCAAAATAGTGAATCGCAGTAGCGGTTCTCCATAACCATTCTTGTTTTTTTGAAGGGTTTTGAAGGAGTTGCTGGATTAACTAGAGTTGATGTCAACGGGACTACAAAACGGAAGTTAATGCCTGCAGGACAACTATTGTCAGTAGGCGTTAATCAAATCGGCGTAAAAAGAGAACGAAAACTTGAAGACAGGATTTAGTTAATGAGAGCTAAGACAATGAGAAAAATACGCCAAGAAAGTTATATGGCGGAGGGAAAAAATCGATTCCGAGTATATTGAGAACCGCTAACGCGATTCACAATTAGTAATGTGCGTTTTTATTCTGTCACAATGTTCTACATCACCGTCTAATGACGTAATAAAGATAGTAAAAATAGAATTTCATATTCTGATGACGTTCTAAAAATGCCGGACTTGAAGAATAAAAAAACATAAAAAGTAACAAAACCAAAGAAAAATCCGGTTGCAATCAACAGACCATTATTCTTCAGTGGACACTATAATTAGAATTGATTTGAAATCTGACCAATTGAATTTTATAGTAATTTTTTTATTTAAAAATGCATCTGGATTTTATACCCATTTAAACCTTTTAAGACAGTGATTGTAAACGGGAAAAAGTCTGATGTCATAAATCTACTTTACGTTACCTTTGTTTACAAATCGGTTGATATTTAATGTAAGTTTAACAATTTCAACTATTTTCACATCGAAACATGAAAATTTTAGCGGGGCTATTCTGGATTTTATGCACATTTGACACCTTCTGGGATATTATTGAAAACAGAAAAAATCCATTGAAACTGACTTACTTTACGTAACCTCTGCCTACAAGCCTGTTGATATTTAATGTAATGTTTTTGATTTTCTAAATATGATGTAATTGCAAGATCATTTAAATACTTCTGTCATTTCTGACGGCATGGGTGAACTAATAATTAATGACAATCACTTACTCAGCATCCAGGTAACATTGTCTGAATTTTTCGATGTCACATGTTGATTCGCAAGAAATTCTGCTGACCACTGGAATGGGAATTGAAAACGAGGAATGAAATAACAAGGGGAAAATCAACAAGTATTTCTACTAAAGTTTTAGTTCATACATTGACGAGTATATTCCAACCGAAACGGATTTAAATATGTCCTTGGGATGAGTGAATGGCAGCAGACAAGTTCTCTCATTAATGTACTTGCTGTCTAGTTAAGGTGTATTCATAAAAGGATGCTTATATTTACATAGAAAAACGATTTTGAGGCTGAGGTTAACATCAAATTTTTGACAAAGCTCGAATGGAAATCTTCCCACATCATTGGAGCTTTGGAACATGTCCACAGAGATGTTGTCCCCACACAGAACAACTGTTTATCACATGGTTCAGCATTTCAAGTTTCAAGCAATTATCTTGGCCTCAGCAAGCTTTTTGCTTAATTGCGCCAAGATATGCTTTCTCAGAGCTGATCTTTCTCTCAGTCTTTTAAGCAAGATCGAAGAAGATGGATTTGATTTTATGGAACGATCCGTAACCAGAGAAGAATCTTGGATTAACCAATATGATCTAGAGAGCGAGATACAAGCATAACTGGCTTCCATGGAGATCTGCTGGTGTATTTGAAACATTGGAAAACTTTATAAAGAAAGTCAAAAAATACGGATCAGCTCAATTTACTGTCAACCCTTTTCCTCTCGTTCTTATGTCCCCCTTTAATAAATAAAGCATTTTTCCAAATATGGATGTTAAGACACAACGATTCGGTAAGCAATGCCAACACATCACTTCGTTTATAAGGAAGGTGATTAACCCTTCCTCATCTGAAACATAGATGATTCTTTTGTGTTTTTGTCTCCTTTTCTATAATAGTATATCTTTTCGAAACCTGCAAAATAATCTCTTTGTCTGAAATTATTTAATTTTTCTTATCACCCCTCTACATACGCTTTGTAAAGCTGTAGAATAGATCAACCGAAACATTGCGTGGACAACAAAAGTAACAAGAATGATTCCAATTGTCTGAAGAACTCTTCGGATGAGAATGACTCTTCTAAAAATTATACACGATATACATACAAGTTAGATGAGAAATGACTCCCTATTAGAAACCATACGTAACTTTTGTAAAACTTACAAATAATTTTATAAACTCTTGCTCTATTTTCGTGAAACACATTTTATTTTGGTCTTTGAAGTGATAAAATTCTATCATTGTACGGTACAAAGTAAAGCTAGTTTGACAACAATTGACTGATAAATAATTAAGCCATAACAAATTTCCAATAGGAAGTTTCTTTTCACCCACCCTATATTGTTTTTAAAAAACATCATCAAGAATCAGAGAAATATAAATGTATCTGAGAATTCTTTCACAGATTATGATTAGTCAATGAATAAATGATGAATGATTGTACTTACGGAGCAGAGTCAGGCAGAATGTCACCAAAAAGTATTTCATGATCGCTGTTTAAAACCTAAAAAACTGTTGAATTTAACAGATACATGGCTATATATAGAGAGAGAGACACAATATGGCGGCCTTTCAAAAGAATACAACAAGCAGACAATAAAACGTGGCTGACTCTCGTTGGATGTCGGATTTGAAATGTAGACATGTGTCAGATGGAAGCTTTTCTTTCTATTGTTAACAAGATAATGTCGCGTAAAACTACGTTTGAAGGAAAATAATTTTTTTCCAATAATACATCTATGTCAACAGATATAGATAAAGAAAAACCGTCTCATGGGATTATAACAACAACAATTATTACGGATATTGAGGAATAAAAACAAAAAAAAAATAGTTATGACATGATAACCACAGATTTAAAGTTTATCTTTTGAAGGTTTTAATAATCCACATTTATGAAACGGAATATGTATCTATATTCAGAAAAAGTCGCTTACTGTAATCACGTAGAGACAGTCTCTTTTAGATAACAATTCCTCAAGCCTTTGTCTAGACCATCGACAACGCTTCATCAAAGTTTCTGTAACTGACCGTTTTCGGTTTAAAGTTGTTAGCTCTATCCCAACCCTTTAACCTCGAGGAGAGGTGACCCCGTATGCTACAGGTTTTTTTTAGCCAAGAGGCATTGAGTATTATTCTTTTAAAGTATTTGGTGCGACTGGATTACGGATTGATCCCCAGTCGCTTATCTCAATTCCCAGGAGGGTCACCCATTTAGGTAATGACCAGGATCGACGTTGTTTAACTTCGGCTATCTTTTGAGAACCAGTGTATTCAATGCAATTGGACATTTGATTTAAAAACACCACCACAACCACCACCACCACCACCACTACCAACAACAACAACAACAACAACAACAGCAACAACAGCAAATAATAATAATAATAATGATAATAATAATAATGATAATGATAATAATAATGATGATAATAATGATAATAATAGTTGTAGTGGTAATAGTATCCCGTGTCGATTGATTAAACGATCTAGAGATAAAGATCTTAACGTTTTAACGAAGGTTTCCTGTGAACATTTCTCCTATGTCCATCTGTAAGAATTTTACCAAAGAATAAGCCAATCAACCAGATTTCTTTTTCAAGACAACCACTTAGATAAATTCCCATGGCTAATTCAGCCTATCACCCTTTCGCTCTCTTTCTTGTCTACCCTCTTAATATATATATATATATATATATATATATATATATATATATATATATATATCGATCACGATATATGTGTGAAATGTATGAAAAACGTGTTTAAATACCCCAGCTTTACTTCTGAGAAATCATATCTGATCTCATGCTTTTCTTAGTTAATCTCCCTGAGAATGGTTTCAGGTCCAAGGAAGATTTTTATTATACCACGGATTTGATTTCGCGAAAAAGAAAGACGATACTTAATACAATGTGGATCGACCACATTATCTGAAGCTCAATTGCCATTGGACAGTTTCTTGTCGCTCATTCAGCCAATCATCATGAAGTGATTGAATTTTGTGTTAGTTTGAATCTTTCACGATCGACGTGTCGACTGTAAAGAATTAACATTTAAAATCAACTTTACGTGATAAATAAAGTTCCAGCCAAATTGCGATGTATACGCCGGTTCTCGTACGATCACAGAAGTTGTACAAAGTCGTGCCTACTCAATAGAATATCTGGGAATATCAGGTGCCATAAGGGATCACCCTGAGAGCCATCGTGGCGATTCTGTTAATCCCTTCAGGGGCGAGACCGATCTCTACACTACACTCAATAACGCAAGCCTACAGACCCCTACCACCTGAACCACATGGCTGTGAGCAAGATGAAATCAAGGAGAAAGTAATTCTTTAAATAAGACCAACAATACGTTTTCTTTTCCCTCTTTAACGTACCCCATCCAATAACATATGTAAGTATTTTTACATATGTAAAGACTAAATAGCCTAAAAATGCACGTGTCCACCCATGCGACCTGAAGCCGCAGATATTATTGAGAAAGCGGTTTTTAGTAGCGTATAACTTAGACTATGGAACACAATGAGCATCTATAAAAACAAAGCTGCACATGTTCAAATCTCGTGTTCTCTCTCTTTACGTTTATGGTTGCGAGACATAGTCAATCAGACAACAGGACACATTGATGTATTTGAAATACACTGCCTTTGGACAATGTTTGGTGTCCAATGGTTTCAGTTTGTGAGAAATGATACCATTCGTCAACGGAGCAAAGATCATCATCATTGATCACTCACAGAAGGCTAAAATGGTTCAGAAGCCTGATAAGGAAGGAGTCAGGTTATCCAACAAAAAAAAAACAAAAACAAAAACAAAAACAAAACAAAAAAAAACGTCCTTGTCCTGGACCCGAAAAAGTTTGGGCGGAAGGCCGGCAAATACAACGTTGACGGAACACCACAAATCAGGACCAGGATCATATTAATGTATCACTCAACCAAACCAGGAAACAGGCAATAAACTGAGACCAATGGAGAATGATCTTTCGGTGTGTAGTTGCTACGTTGGGACTCCAGCAGTTGCCATAAATAAAATGAATAAAACATTCATACTGTCAAAGATAGACATAAGAAATATACAAGGTAGGTCCAGAAAGTATTCAGTCATTTTGGATATCACAAGAACCGGTTGCAAAGCCTTGGTGTAACTTGGCAACCAATCAGAGGGGGGCCTCACTGCGCATATGTGAACAGACACTCTCCTACAGGATTACTCAGTCGGCAGTCTGACACTGTGTGCAGGCTTGCGTACTGTATCAGTGTTGCATTCACAATGACTGAGCTTGCCTATTTTTCACGAATTGTGCAGGTTTTTTGTCGAAACATCACACCATCCAGGTCTGTCGGCCCCTTATTCAGTTTGAATTGGGTTCCTTGTGACTTTTTCCCTTTGACATTGAAAGGGAAGAGATTTCAGAGCATGGACGAGATTAAGGAAAATGCAACAAGGCAGCTGATAGTGATCTCGAAGGAGGACTTTACAGAGTGTTTTGGAAAATGGAAAGACGCTGGGATAAGTTTGTAATGCCTCAAAGGGAGTACTTTGAAGGGGAATAAGGTATCATTGCCCTAGGTAAGCTATGTTTTAAAAATTATTATTGAATTGTACGATACTTTCTGGATATATATTGTACTTTTTACAAAAACAAAACAAAGTAAAACAAAAAACGAAAACAAAAGCAAAACAGCCCACACACAAAAAAACAAATACAAAACAACAAAGTGCCTTGAGGTTATTATCTTCAATGACAACTTTTTTTCCCTCTTGCCAAACCCATTCACACAACAAGGAATTGAAAATATGTTGATACAAACAGCTTTTTTAAAAATAAATAACATATGCTTTAGAAAATGTATTGCCCCCGCGTTGTCCACAGCTTCTGTTCCTTGCCCAGGTTCCACATATCACCTCTGTCTTTCAATTTTCTGGAAGGACGAGCCATGGGGTTACGAAGAGTTGGTTACATTTAGGTGTGGATCCAGGAATTTTTTTCGATAGAGGAATATTTTTCATTCTTTTAAATACATTGTGTTCATCCACACAATATCCCCAATAGTTCTCAATGAATTTCAATGATAATTGATGGAAGACTGGTCCATGGGCCAAGGAAAAATCGATTAAACTTTGGGGTGGATTCAAGATTTCTCCTGTACCGTTGCTATATGTGAACTGATTTTCATCCAATTTTGGTAGAAGTATAAAATTGGAAAAAAAATCTTACATTCTTTCTATGGAGATAAACTAAAGATTCCGTAAAGTAAAGTCAGTTTGTAGTCAAGAAAGTGTTAAATGAATGTCTGCTAATTCTCATTTTATCATTTACTGCGCACTACTCTTTAGACTATCAAACCTGTAAGAAAGAAAACAGCAACGGAATTCAAATATATCCACTTACAACTAAAAAGGAAACCACGGATAAGGGGGACTATTGAAAGGGAAACTGTGGAAAAGAGGCACCATTGAAAGAACAACTGTGGGTCTTGCTAGAAGGGAAATCATAGATTATGTAAATTGTCTAAAAAAAAAATAATAATTTCATATCTATCACGAAAAAACGAAAAAGAAAGAAATGATTGTTCTTTGATGCCAAAACAAAAAACAAACAAACGTACCACTGAAAGGGAAACTGCAAATATTTTTTTCTTTATTCATGGGCCGCCCTGTAAATAATTTGCATCAGAAATACGTATCCGACATCAAAATAAACATTGATTCCCGTCATAAAACTGTATGGAAATTAATACTACATTTTTCACAAGCTCACTAGTACAGTGAAACACTTACCGAACACATTTCATTTTTAAAAATCTTTTCTTCATTTTTCTATGTATTTCTGTCACGAGAATTGATCAAAAAGGATAAATAAGGTCAATTAACGAGGGGGCTATCGATTAAAAAAAATTGACGTCAGTTAATTGGGGACAGACAAATCTTCTTATAAAGATGTATATGAACACATCTAAATGCAAGCTTGGCAGCACTAGCGTCTGTCTTGCTTCATTAAAATCTAAAAGGTAAACAAAACAGAATTCATTTCTATATTACAGTCTTATTCGAAATCTACGTCTCACATTTCGAATCCTTTAGTAGAACAGCTTGTAAATGGGATGAGCAAAATTTAGCGAAACAAGTCGACCTCAGTTGAGAGAATGAATTCGTCATCAGTTTTTGCGTACATGACGTCAATGGTTTTTGGTGAGGTCATTGTCATTGCTATTAAGCCTACAAGTTAATAACTGGAAAAAATTACTGATGTATGTAAATTTCTATGGAACAATTTTTGTTGATATCTGTGAAAAAATTACCAATATATATAAATTTCCATGAAACCATTTTCAAGAACGTTTGACCAAAAAAGTAAAGTCTGTTCACAATCTGAAAAGTATTGTTTCAATGTTTGTTGCGCACGATCTATTAAGCCTACTTGTGAAAAATGGTGGATAGGAGGTATTTTTATCAGCTAAGAGTTTATCCCTGATTGGAAGAGTCCTGTGATACGGACAGAAAAGGAAGTTCATGTTGCTCATATCTTAACTTGGCATGAGTTGGTATCAGACCATCTACACTGGGTAGGATTGAACCCATTAGCAAAGACCAGCTAGATTAGCTGGCTGATCATTGATATTTTGGAACGGTGGATAGGAAGTTTTTTTTCTGGGGAAAAATTTACCCCCACCCCCAGCAGAAGAGTCCAGTGTAACTGAAAGCAAACCACACTGTTTGTAGAAGATTCGATATTGAATTAGTCTAAGTTGTTATCAGATAATCTCCACTGAGAGATCGGGTGAGGATCGAACCCACGAATAACAGCCAGTAAGATTTGCTTGCTGATCATTGCTAGACGGAGTGCATCTGGATAATGTTTTCATAATATTTGTAAACTTAGAAGTTTTATACCAGACCACCAATAGAGGGAGATTATTTCAAATTGATGATTTCTGACCAGACGAACGTAGATACGATACCCTTGGAACTGCTCTGTGCAGTCTGGATCAGAGAGAGCAGGGTTCGCCCGCTGAAGAGGTCAAGTGCTCTTACGTCTCTGCAATAATAGTTGCGAGGACTGAAGATATTTTGGGGGGAAGTTCCCGTTCCAATTAGGATTGAACCCACTTACAACGATCAGCATGATTAGCTTGCTGATAATTGCTAAACGACATGCGTCCTGATCTTTTTTCTCTCCAATTATTCATTAACATAGGAAATTTGTATCCGACAATCAAGTAGGACATTCAATAAGGATAGAACTCGCAAATAACGGCGTTAAGGTATTTTTTTTTGCATATTGAATTACGAACACAGGAAATAACGCTGTTCATTATTACTGTAGGTTAATGATCTTATAATGAATTTACAGTTCTCATTTACTTTTCTCTCAATCTCCGGTTGCAATCGTCTGCAAATGAGCAAACTCAATCAAAAACAGCCGTGAACAGTCCGATACCATCTGAAAAATAAAATTCTATTGCTTTAGTTGGCCAATTACAAAGTAACGATAGTTTTTGAAGAAGTTCTTGCCCCAAATGGCCGCGTGTAAGGTTCCCCACGCTAAACTGACCTTGTGTCACATCCCGTTCTCGTGGGATTTGGGTAAATAGGAGCTTGCTGATCATTGCTAAACGATATGAGTTCTGATCTTTTTTATCTTTGTCTTTCAATGTCATTAACGTTAAGGACAGAGATATTCATGTGCTTTTTTTTCTTTATGTAAATAAAAGTGAGCGAATTCGACCAATTTCCAATCATAAGCAGATCTTAGATTATCTCTGTCCTGGTCACGAAAGCAAGGAATAAAAGGAATAATAGTCCTTTTTCTTCACTCTTCAGGCATAATCAGTCGGGAAACAGGTCTGGTTGGTCACTCAATAGAAACTGTCACGTGACAATGTTGCCGTGTTGGGGGTGATCAAAAAATTGGAAAAAAAAGGTGTGTTCAATGAATGAATTTCATTCTCTTGGACACTAAAAGGTCTAAACCTTCTGAAAGCAAGTACGAACGCCGTCAGATACAAATTGAGGGACAAAATTAGCATAAGTTTACATTGTGAACTGACCACCCGAACTAAAAACTTTACCATACATACATAGTCACCCAGCCGGACCAACTTAAAAACTGAAGAAACCTATGTTGAACATTTTGGTGACAGTTTTGATTGGCGGTTTCTAATAACACTTCTTATCAAGGATAAAAAAAGTAATCGTATGTTGCACAGACTAATTCTTACAATTTTTCGCCATTTATTACATTTTCCCTTGACTACTATTCGCCTGTCTATTTTCCGAATGTATATGTCGTCTGCAACTCAATAAAACAGCTGCTAACAGTCCCACATCAACAGAAATATTAAATTCTACCGCCGATTGTTGGCCAATTACTAAGTAACGAGAAAGGCATCCTCTTAACATCGTCATATCAAAGAGTTGGTTATCTTAAGCCATTTTGGTCAACAAGTCTAACCCGAAATAATTACCCCATCGAACACTTTTCTGTTCTTTCTTACCGAATCGGAGAGAAAAGAACATATGACATTGGCAGATTGATTGGATACTACAACGTATTTGACTTATTCATCCTAACGTTTGTATTTACCAGACAATTAAGTTATTCGTGTAATCTATTTTCGCTTACAATTGTCGTCAAAAATGATTGCGATTTAAAAGTAATTTTACAGTTGTATGGCGCTTATAAATGTACAATACAATTGTAGTGATTGCATATTTTCCTTTGTATATGTGATTATATTATTGAGAAATGGATATATAATCCAATAGAATATTTATGAATGCGTTGTATGATTTGAAACTCTATTAGAAATGACCTCCAGTTGTTACACGGAGAATAAGTCACTTAGTCTAGACGGCGTAAATAGAATAAACAATTGAAGAAAAATGGGGTTGCTGCAGGAATTGAAACTGCAACCGATAAGGTAGCCGCTTCAACGTAACGTCGCTCTTAACCATTGAGCTAAACAGCCCGACGGTAAGACGAAGGTCCGAATAAACACCTTTGGTCTTTCCCGCGTGTTGTATCAGAAAATAATATAATGCATTCAAAAATATATGTGCTTTTGTAATACTACGAACATACTGATCGTAAATGTTCCTGTGTATATATTCTTATGTAATATTACAAATATAGCGATTGTATATGTTCCTTTCCATATACCTAATGCAATAATACAAACATACTGATTTACTATGTTCCTTTGTAAATGAGCCTATGTAAAAATATCGAATACAATGATCGTATATGTTTGTCTGAACATTTGTCTATATACTGATTTAATATGTTCATTTGTATATGTGCTTATGTGATAATACGAATAATGATTGTACTTATCATCGACATAGGAACAATAGTATACGTAGAAATACGTGAATACAAGTAATTCTGAGACTAATAGAACACATAAAACACAAAGGGTGGATTCGAATCCTTCCCGGGGTTCATTACTTTACTTCCCGACATCGATGTTGTTTCACTCACTGCCATAAATAATTCGAGCAAAATGTGGTTCCTAAACTGTGTTTCCTTATTCACATGTTCCTTTGTTTTCTAATAATACGAATACAATGATTGTATAAATTCCTTTGTATATAATCCTATGTAACAAAACGAATTCACTGATCACATCATCATCTTTAAGTGTCCGTTGTTGGACATAGACCTTTACCAAGATTCGCCAGATCTCTCTATCATGGGTGTTGCAGAGCGAATACTTTCTGAACTTGTCTATCACGCATACTCATATTTCTGCATCTGACCACTGGAGATCCATGTTGTGAGTCAGGATGTCCAGTGGTTGTTTGAAATTCTTGCAACATGGTCAGCCAATTGCTGCTTGAGATCTCTGATGGTTTCTATGATATCTCTGACTCCCGTCTTGTCTTTAATATACTGTGCTGTGAGGTCTCCATATCTTTTGTGCATATTGCATGGTTCTTGGTTTCAGGGTCAATCTTTTGGTAAGGTTCTATGTTCCAGCTCCATAGGTGACTATCGGTAGAATACATTGGTTGTAGACCCTTCTTTCTAGGGTCAATGGAGTCGTATCGTTCTTGAAGATTGAGCTGGCTCTTCCGAAAGCTTGCCAACTTGGAGTGGTTCTACGCTTGATTTCTTCTTCTTTTGAGAATTTCATAGAGATTCGGTGTCTTAGGTAGATATAGTATATATACTCTCTACAGCTTTTCATTTTCTATTCGTTGTGTCTTTGTCCTCGAAGTGTTTGTTGTACATAACATTTGTTTTACTGAAGTTCATGTGATGGCTTACTTTCTCTCTCTCATCATTTAGTTCGTCTAGCATTTTTTCGAGATCATGAAGGTTCTCGGCCAAAAGGGCGATGTCAGCAGCAAGTCTGAGGTTACTGATGTTTTTCTGTCTATTCTGATTCCTTTGTTTTCCCAGTCTCAAGGCAGGCTGTGAAGAGTTCGGGCGAGATGGTACTGTCTCATCTAACCCACCTTTCGAACTGAAAGGTCTTTATGTAGCTCGATAAAGGAATTGCTTTGTTGATAGGTATGCTGCACGACTTTGACATATTCTGGATCTATGCCTTGTTTTATGATAGCATCGATGACCTTAGGGATGTCGAAAACCTTCTTGGAATCTACAAATATTGCAGTGCAGGACATTTTATATCTTGTTATTTTCTCTTTTGGTTGATTCATCGAATGGTCTATGATAGAGTAGCTCCTTTTAAAGCCAGCCTGTTTCTTTGGCTGATTCTCATCTAGTGTTTTGGTCATTTGTTTGGTGACCACTTTGGTGAAGTTTTTCTAGATGCTGTTTAGTAGACTTATCGGCCTATAGTTGTTTAGATTTTTCGGGTTCTTTTTTTAATATAATAGCATTATGATCGCTGTGTTTCAATCTGGAACCTTACTTTGTTTAAGCTTAAGTTGGATAGAATGGCTAGTTTCCAAGGGATGACTTTACCAGTTTTTTTGAGTGGGTTAATAGTGATGATATCTGGTCACAGCACTATCCCTTTTTTGTTTGGTGGCTAGCTTCAGCTCCCACAAGGTAATTTCTGGGAAATTTTCGAACTGATTATTCGTGACTATATTAGGTTTGTTGTCTTGTACTGCTTGTTGGAGGAATAAAGGAGTAAATTCTTTAGCTCATTGCCAATTCGATCTATTTCCGTTGTTAGGTCTCCACTTTTTTGGCGCATTAGTTATTTGTTGAACAGAGAGCTTTTTCAATAGCTTTGAAACCCGTACCCTTTTTGGGAATGCTTTCCATTACTTCCGTTGTGTATCTTCTTTTATATTATCTCCTTTTCTTTTGGATGGATTGTTCAATTCGGTTGCTTCAACCCTTTCTCTTGTTGTCAGTGGCTCAAGATTTTCATGTTTCTCCACGAGATTCTTTGTTTCTTCTTTCGTTCCGTACTTCATAGTTGTCTCTCTCTACTTTCTTTGATTGTGAACGGAAGGGGCCAAGAACTTTTTGACGCTGGCTACGCAATCTGAGTCTTTTTATGAATAAGGAAGTCAATTCCGCTTAATTTTCCTCTTGATTGTTTAGAAGATGCTTGCTATTTAGTTCATTCATTTCTTCTCCGGGTCTTCTATTTTCACTGATACCAATAAAGTCCCATTTGATGCCGTTGATTTCATTCTCGATGTCCGTTAGGTGCATATCTGTAGAGAGTGGTCTGATGTTGTAGGTGACAATGTAAAGTGTTGTTTTCTTGGTGACGTCCTTGGGATTCTATTTGGGCATTCCCTCTTTGAGCACATCATCCCTATCTAAAGCAAGTGATGAGGCTGGGCCTTTTAAAACCGCTGACCCAGCAGGAACGGTCAACATTATTACAAAGGCAAACAGTACTTATCCTTCACAACGCTGTGCACATCCATACCTTCCCTTATCAAGATAGAAATGGGTGCTAAGGACCAGGGGAGCTCTGGGGCAGCTCTGATTGAAATCACTTATAACCCCCCCCCAACATATCATGGGGCAACATGGTAGGGTATGGCCTAACACTCCCCATGGTTTACAACGATTGCATACGTTCCTTGATATATGCTTTATAATAATATTGATTG
The DNA here is from genome assembly GCA_963457665.1 of Thysanoteuthis rhombus. Taxonomy (NCBI): domain Eukaryota; kingdom Metazoa; phylum Mollusca; class Cephalopoda; order Oegopsida; family Thysanoteuthidae; genus Thysanoteuthis; species Thysanoteuthis major. The sequence goes on along the minus strand of OY735216.1, from coordinate 48,030,018 downwards.
TGTGTGTCTCTTTATATACGCGCTTGTGGAATGAGACGTTTATGTAATGGAACTGATATAAACCTGTATCTAATCAAAGGTCATCACTTTCAATATTCATTATAAAGTTGAAACGTATGATTTTTATCTTTTTGTAATTACTGCGTAATTTGCGTCGTCAATAATAGTTTTTTGATTAGGAATAGTTAGAATACGCTTCGCCTTTTGTTGGTCAGTAATCATTAGAAAAGTCTGATTTTTCAATAAAAAGGCGTGAATGCTACCGGACACAAGGTAAGGGATTCAAATAGCATAAAATAACACTGCAAAGTGAATCACCTCCTTAAAAGCTATTTTTGGTTGAATTAAAAAAAAACAAACGACCTGTTCCTTTCTAGTCATAATAAGGAGTAAATATTTAAATCTTTTGCCCTCTAGCTCCATTGGTGCAACCTGTACGTGTGATACATGCATACATTGCCAGCTAGACAGACTAACTTGAGAACTGAAGAAAGCAATATTGACAGCTTTGTTAACAGTTTTGGTTGGTGATTTCCAATAAAGTATGTATCACGCATATACGTACATATCTATAAACCCACAGCCGTTGATTGCCAGGTGGGTCACTGCTGTGACGGACAGGTTATGGGACTTGAGTGTTCCTTCCACGCCCTCGATCAAACACTTGTCAGGTGTTTGCCTGGACGTCCAAGCTGAGATTGCTGGCTCTGAACGCTGGTTGGTCAGTTGCCATTCTTGTCAGGTATCCAAACCATTTAAATCTCTGGTGCTTGAATATTTACCGGTTAGCAGAATATTCGTCGATTGATAAAAGCATGTAATCATATTACTATCAGATACTATTACCAAATCAACTACGCACATGCTCTGACACTTGTAATCTTATGCATGTATACCAATATATATACTTATATATATGCATATATATATGTAATTAAATATACACACTTGCAGCACCTTGATAAAATGACATTATAAGTCCGCTCGTGCATACAGACAGAGAGGAACAGACAGACACTGACCGACAGACAAAAACACACGGTCACACATTTGAAAATTACCAAAGAATCTGAAGAAGCAAAGTGACTGACCTGCAAATTGGGAACCGTGCAACGTGCACATGAAATAATTATGCTAGACCTCCAAGAACTATAACTCAATTAGAATGTTCAAATAATAAGCATATTTTTTCAGATCAAGTAGAAGAAAAATGTATTGCATACCCAAGTAGTTAATTCGGTTTATTAAGTAAAACTAGAAGACATTAACTTTATTGAATAATTGTGTGACTTTTATATCACCTTATCTTCTACCATTTTGTGACAACTTCATAATTCTCTCCTTCATTAACTTTTTTTTATCTTTCACAGCAAACTGCTCCATCTGACTTTTACAGTCTTCTGTTATGACAGCAATCACTATTCAATAAGAAGTGATCTTTTTTTTACATAGTTGGTTGAAACTAAACGCTCCTAAAGCCATCTAACGATAGAACAGAACGAATTTTTTGATCAACGCAATTCAGAGGGAGCTGCTTATCAGAATCACTTTGGGTCAATATCTTTTAGATTATAATAATTGGCTGATAACTCTAAGCAAAGGATACAAAGAGGAAGACGTTTAATGTAATAACTTTGAATAAAGTGTCTTAGACTGACTAGTTTTGATAACGATAACTGTTTGATGATATAATCCATGATTATAATAAACGGCCTACGCTGCATATAATAAAAATATGGTCATGAATACCGTTTGATTTTTATTTCTTAAGTAGTTGTTCAGTTGTATTTTCATAAAACTGGAGAGAGATTCTCCGTTTTTTCTTTTATCATCATCATCATCAACAACAGTTTTTTAACGTCCATCGTTGGACATAGACCTTCCCCAGGATTCGCCACACTTCTCTATCATGGGCGTCATGGAGCCAGTAATTTCTGAATTCGTCTAGCTTGTCTCTTATCTCTCCATCTAATATTCTGCCAGCCTCTGTTGCGCATGTGATCTCAGAGGATCCATGTCGTGAGTCGTGATCTCCATCGGTTGTCCACCATTCTTGCAACATCGCCAGCCCACCGCCATTTGAGATTTTTAATGGATTCTATGATGTCCCTGACTCTTGTCTTTTCTCGGATGTACTGTGCTATCTTGTGGTCTCTCCATGCGAGGCCCAGCATAATTCTTTCATGTGCACGTTGCATGGTTCTCAATTTGCAGATCTGTCTCTAAGTTAGGTTCCATGTTTCAGCTCCATAAGTGACTATTGGGAGGATGCATTGGTTATACACCCTTCTTTTTAGGATTAATGGGGTCTTCTTATTTTTTAAGGTTGAACTTACAGCTACGGAAAAGAGAAAGTAAAACAAAGCGGAGTAGGCTTTCTCATCAATAAGGACCTCAAAGACAATGTAAAGATAGTAAACCCTTGAAATTTACTATTCTTTTATTTTTGAAATTAACTTTTGCCTGTCAAACGTATTTACTGATACGTTCAACAAACAATTAATTTAGAATTTACTGATACTTTCAACAAAACGATTGATTACGTAATAGTTAGCATAATTTAGCATAATAACTTTTTGGTTAATTCATTTTATTTGACGAGCCGTTAATCGTATATGGAGCATTAGATTGTGAAAGGGTAATGAAGAGTCATTTTTGTCTATGCGTTTTGGTTCCCCAGTATTAATACACCACGTATAATAATCCACCCGTTGTAACGACAAACTCGTAATAACGAGACTCTACTGTAGTAAACGTTGTCGATCGTTTATTCCCTCAATTTACCTACTCATTGATAGTAGACATATTTGCGTATCTATTTATGTTCATACGTTTTCGTGTTACATCACGGTATCAACAAACAGGATTTATTTTTCATTATCTTTGCGCGTGCAATGAATCTAGATTCAGTGGCTTGGTAAAAACTATTAGGGTTCGAAAATAAGCTTTTGTTCAACCAAGATTGACCTGACGCAAGACCACGTCCATGGGTTCATCTAGTGGGGAACACATCAGTTGTTAATGGGCTCTAACATTAACTCGTTGTATTGTTACAATAGAATGATCGTCGAGAGTGTACTGAATAAATAGATGTAAAGATCGATTGATAGACTAATATAAAGATGCACCACGGAGATAGAGTAGTTTTTCTTCCAATACACGATGTCTTTTATGATAAGAGGTGAAAGAAAATCGCGTAATGCCAATTTTTCGCTAGTTTCCCTTGCAATTTAATTCTGCATCCCATTCAAAATATCAATTTGTCTATCACAAGCTTATTTATTAACCAAACACACGCGCGCACGGACAACCCCCCATATATATATATATATATATATATATATATATATATATATATATATATATATTAAGTAAAGGATTCGCTACACTAGTATGTTAATGTTTCTGCTGTATTAAGGCTTCTTCCGGCGATTGTTTGTGTAGCAAATCATTTACTGCGTCATATTTCAAGTTCTACTCTAACTCAGTTTAATGTTGAATGTATCGTGCACTTTATGAAATAAACCCATCATACATCGGATATTATATCATATTATATTCCTGATTATACTCAATACAAATCAGGAGTACAATATATATCTATGTCTCTCTCTCTCTCTCTCTCTCTATATATATATATATATATATATACAATACAAATCAGGAATATGATATAATGTGATAAATATTCGATGAGTATATGAAACCAGTGCGACAGCAAGAAAATCCACACCTACTACCATAACTTTGCGTAAAACATAAAACAAAAAACCCAAAAAAAACAAACTCAACCTAAATTACTTGAACATATATTGGGAAATAATTGATTGAAATTACATAATTAGAAAATAAAAACGCATTTAGTGTTTAAAATTGTAAATCTTTCCAGACTGTATGTATATATTTTCTGTCGTCGATAAACAGAGGATTTTGCCAAGCTTCGACTGGGCTGTGCACACGGTTCATTTTCCCAATTATCAGCTACTCCATAGGGGACACACGATAGTATGTACTCTCAGGGAGCCCCCATCTCTTAGCGTTCAAGACCTTTTTTGGAATAAAGATTGATTTGTTTTTAAACACTATTTTCATCATTTCAAAAAAATTGGAACTCTCTACTGGCTTCATAACGAGCAACCATCAATTATCAATGGGTCAGCATACCTTATTTCTGTCCATTGATCAGATACCACAACTGCCTCTGTACGTCAATATTTTGGAGGAAGCATAACGTCAGATTCATGATGGATGAGAATTTTCGAGAATACACACCCACACACACGCGTACAGATACACACATACAGTCCCATATATATATATATATATATATATATATATATATATATATATATATATATATATATGTATATGTGTGTGTGTGTGTGTGTGTGTGTGTGTATATATATATATATATATATATATATATATATATATATATATATATATAGATAGATAGATAGGTAGATAGATAGATAGATAGATAGATAATGCTGGAGATGCTCTGTACAGCACCCAGCACTGAAATCAACTGTTCTGTATGGGTTGTCCCTTCTCCATCGAGGCATGAGAGACTTCATCGTCGATGAGATGGGCGCCAGTCAGCAACACAGGTCGATCACAGACAAAGGGAGAATGATTAAATAAAATAAATCCTGTTTTTCTCTGCACTGTCTCAATGGTGAACCTTTCTCACAACACACACACACACACGTATATATATATATATATATATATATATATATATATATATATATATTAGTCTATCTTCTTTAATTGCCACGATTTCTGGCAAGGCCTCAAAACCTCAAATAATAACAAATTATACGTCTGCATTGAATCTGTAAGAAATGTAATTAAATTAGCAGATCTTTCAGTCCTTTGGATTATTCTCTTTGATCTAAAAAATAATTTCGTGTGTAACATCCTATGGTGTCTGTAGATGTAAATTTCTTTCTTTCAGTAAACAATCAACAGTATAACAAGTGGCAGAATGCATAATCAGTGGATTTATTTACATTGAATCATTAAAAAATGAAATTATAGAAATAAATCTATCATTTTAGTATCATTTTCCATGATGTAACAAGCCTGAAAGTCAGACCATTCATATCGAATTAAAGTACTCCTAAAATGCGGCTGAGTATTACACATTCAGACATACATAGAAGGAGAGAGAAGAAACAAGAAGTGCTAGGAGTTTCTTGGTATTCTCGTACGTCTAAAAAGAAGAAAGACGACATTTCATGTGCAGTAGATAGATACGTTTTTGTATAGATAAGTAAGCAGATATAACCAAATAAAATGAATATTTTGACGTGGCAGACAATTTTTGGGATTGAGAACTAACTAGAATATAACACAATTGTAAAGAGGGAAATTAAAATCATTGAATGAGTAAGAAAAACAAACTAGAAACAAGAATCACTGAATGCAACGCTAAATAGACAATTCAGAATAGACAAGGAAAACTTGACTGGCGTTTTGATCGAGCGATGATGATGAAAGAAACGAAACGTGTGTTTAACATGTGTTTGTTTCAAATAAAATTAAGGTATTTATTTTTCTATCAGAGTATTGTTAATCATTATAATTAATTTTTGCAATAAAGAGCAACAACAATTTTAATGAATGCAAAAATAGCAAAACAATCGATAATACATTTGTTTATTATTATTATTATTATTATTATTATTATTATTATTATTGTCGCCGTTGTTGTTGAATTTATCAATACTAGCTGAAACCCGCATTACGGTTTTTTTCGGTAAGTTCATGTGAAAGGCCTAAATTGGGACTTTGACCCCAAAAGATATGGAAACTGTTTTTTAGGGGTACCTTAATCCACTTATTCTGACTACAATGTGCCGCTTGGGTTAATTAGAGCTCACATATAGATAAACAGAATCCGGATTTTAGTATTATATAGCTAGCTATACATACAGTTTTTTTTAAATTTCATCTGAATAGGTTGTGTAGTTCCTTAGATACGCTGTTACATACAGACGGGCATTTGGTGAATTATAGTAGAATACTGACCTTGTAGTTTAATCTTGCTGTTTGCCGTAAAAGTTAGTGTAAAGCAGATACTAAATCTGGCTTGGTTCAATTAAAATTCATTTTATTTTGATCCAAGTCATAGGTAAGAAATACAATGAATATATATTTTTAAAATAGAGTCAAGAGAGTCAAACAGTAACCACATAATTTGAGCTATACTAGTGTTTCTTCAACTATTTTAGTGCCTCAGTTCTTTATTACATAATCTCATTTTATCTCAGACTAAATTTCCACATGTTTCTGATTATTTTCTTCTTATTCATCTTTGTGTGAAATTTTATTCATTTTTTTATCAAGAATAAAAAACATAAATGAACTCATTTCTCAAATGTTCCTTTTATTCATGTTTTGTAAGCTTCCTAAAATCATGTAAAGAAAACTAGGTGTGACAAAATAATAAAAATTATCAGAATTTTTCTAGTTTACACAAATTTAGACAACAATAACCTCAAAACTTTTTCCCTTCAGAAATGATGTTCTCTTTCTTGTCCAGTTTTTACTTGATAAATTGGGTTTTTCACTCGTCACGTTTATCCACCCTCAGAAGTATAGAAGCAAAAACGTCCCTTCAGTTACAGTTGTTCTTGCTGAAGTAATCCATTTTGGATATTCTCAGACGAACTTCGATTTTATTAAGTGAGCCACCGCAGTGCAAAATTGACAGACGACACGCAAAAGATTCTTCTCGTGTGGTTCATATTCACTATTTTCGGCAATTTACTTCTTTCTCCTTTATTCTTTGATAAGGAAGCAACTATCATCGATTTCCAGTCATCTTTTTTTTTTCTTTTTACTTCTCTCCGTTTTATACATTCATTTTAGCTGTTGCGTGTATCAAACATTCTGAAGTGAATCAGAAACAAATTTGCAATTAAGAAGTCAGAGAACCATTTAAAATGTACGGACCAGTAGGTGTGTAGCAAATAGAACTACACACATACAGAGAGAGAGAGGGAGAAAGAGAGAGAGAGAGAGAGAGAAAGCGAGAGTCTCTGGGTGAACCTGATTTTTAAAATTCATTTATTGCTTGTAATGGACATTCAGATGGCAGCCAATATGGAAACTCGTTTAACATGCAACTAGGTATGTAGGTAATGGAATTTCTTACGTTGAGAGAGAGAAAGAGAGGAAGGAAGGAGAGAAAGATGCGAAAGAGAGTAGCGTAGAAAGCCAACGAAATGTTTTCATGTATCATGGCTTGCCTTCACAAACGAAGACTTAAGAAGGATTTCCCAATCCGTCGCAGACCCTCAGTTACACCCATGCTGGAGAGTGAAGGAATCTTGCAGAGAGAGAGAGAGAGAGAGAGAGAGAGAGAGAGAGAGAGAGAGAGAGAGAGAGAGAGAGCGTTGAACACAACGTAGTAAGCAAACGAAATGCACTCTCACCAGGTCTGTCCATTCAATGTAAATTAACCAATAGTCTGAGGACCATTGTATGGAATCTCTTCAGTCAAACCTGGACTGAAGGTGCTGTGATCTGGGTTATGCGATGTTTAACAACCCTGCCCCCCAAAAAACAAACAAAATGCGCAGACGCAAAGGTCCCAGAGTATTTTGGTCGCTTTATGGCAAGAGAGCGAGAAAATCAGATAACTGCAGGACATAACAACTCACAGCATAGATCCCAAGAGATATTATAAGAAAGTGTGACCGACAGATTGTATGACGTTCTACATAGGTTCAGGAGAGATTGGCTCTGCGACGCCCGCGCTAAAGAGATCTGGTGGATCTAGAGGAAGGTCAAACAATGTTACAAGGCTGTTGAATTGCTGCTGCTGTTGCTGATTATAATTTTCTATGCCTGCTTCTGACTTGTGGTAATACCATTTATTTACAGTACAGTGATCACCTAAGTGAATGCCAACGCACCCGGCTGGGGGGTGAGTGCAGAAGATCTAAGAGGGTCCTGAGAGGCAAAAAGCAGATTAAATTCAAGAGCTGCAAGGTAGGCGCAAAGGGCAAGGAATAAAAATCAATACTTCGTGCTCGTATAGTTGCTGGTCTGAAAACCTGATTTTACAGCAGATCTGTTTAAAGTCCAAATTTTTCTCGTTTTCCGATTTACAGAATTCTATTATTTCATTTAAATACCAGGGTATGGAGCTTCACTGTTAGCTTACGTTAATCCTACAGTTATTGTTTTCCAGACATTCGGTAACAAATGCTAAAGGAGAGTCGATATTTCTTGTGGTTGAAGAGTTTTTTTCTATAAAAAAAAAGGAGTGGGATCCCTGTTGCAAATATATTGGTAGCTGGAACTGATGGGGCTTTATCGATGGTGAGCTGCCACCGTGATTCATTACGCTCTTAAAATTTTATTTGAATTTCATGGGATATACACAGAGGAACTTTTCGTTTAGTGAGTCGGAGCCGTGCTTTGACCGACGACACATAAGCAGCCCTTCTTTTGGTTCATAATCTCTGTTTCCAGTCATTTAAGTCTTATCTTATCCATTCTTAGACAGGGCAACAAATATCATTGATTTTCAGTTGATTTTTCTACTTTCTCTCTTTTTTTTAATCTATTGGATTTGATGAACATACAGAAATGAATCAGTGGCCAATCAAGGTAATGAAATTACTTAGGTTGATAGATAGATAGACTGATATAGACTATGATTATCTATCTATCAATCTATGCTCTATTTGAAAATTTTAAAACATTGAACACTATAGAAGTAGGGGGAAAACAGTATACAAATATATAATTGATAATTGTGTCATCCACTGACAGCTGTTTTGTTGTATTACAACTCTCCAGTGATGTTATAGACTCGATATCCCACCCAGTACCGCTAGGTAGGGTCGAAACCTTCGCTCCAGACCCTACGCAAATCTGGGCGGTAAGTATTCATTTACGCCCAATTCCTCGTCTGCCAGAGTGATCAATTCCAGTTTTAAAAGAGCATTGCATAGTTACTCATAGCAGATAAGTGCCCTACCTAAGAGTGCTAAACCCTAAAACCGTTAATTATAATTTATAGTTCTGTCATCTGCAGACAGCTATTTCGTTGTATTGCAACCCTTCAGTGTGGCTATAGACACGATATTCCTTCCGGTGCCGCTAGGCAGGGTCGAAACCTTTGCTCTGGACCAGAAGCAGATGCTCTACCCCTGCCTTACGCAGAACTGGAAGTCAGCAATGAAGTGTATCTATTAGGAAATCTAACTTTTAAAACAGCACGACAATGTGACATGTTAGCCCGCTTGTTACTGAAATAGTATAAAAAATGCATCAGGCAACGTTGGTTAGTTTTTGATCTACACGTGCAACGTGTGTAGTTCGCTTAGCATTATTCCCCCGAAGATGAACAGAGATGGATCATGAAGGGCAAATCGTTTGTGTGAAATTCTGTTTTAAAGTAGGAAAAGCTTTTTGGAGTAGAGGACTTTTCTAATGTTGCAACAGGCCCATGGGGTGGATTGAATGAGCCGTGAACAATGTCACAAGTGGCACTAGCATTTCAGATAGGGAAGAACATCCACCGAAGATGATGCGAAATTTGGACGACATTTATCGTCGACAGACGACGATCACATTGAAAAAGTGAATGCTGCGATCCGTGAAAATCGTCGCCTGACTGTCTATGAAGTTACTGAAGAGATAAGAATCTGTAAGATTTCGTTCCATATGATTTAAAAAAAAAATATGATAAAACTTGTGCCACATCTTCTGACAGATGGACAAAATCTTTGGCAAAGCACGAGACAACTCTCGTCCCTGAGCCTCATTTTCCCTGGATTTGGCCCCTACCTACTTTTCTCATTCCCTAAGCTGAAATCCACCATGAAAAGTCGTCTATTCCGGACGATAGAAAAGATAGAAGACAATGCATCATGCACTTTATCCCTCAAAACGACTTTTCAATGAAAATTTCAAATGAACGAAACGCTAAAAAAAAAAGAAACAATTTAAAATCATTTTACCCAATTGAGAAGTACATCAAGATTACGAAAACATCAAATATTTCTTATTCATTTAATTACATTGCTCTATTTCATTAATATCGAGTTCTATATTTTCAACACACACACAAAAACATACATGAATATAATCCTCTTGGCTCCGGTTGGAATATAATCATACCATGCAATTGGACCTTGTATCGTGCTTTTGTTCTTTGGTTTGTGCTACACTCCATGTGGGATCCATCTCTTTCAAGCCCACCACCTTCAAGGCCGAAGACTACCAGTCCTTAACGAATGTCACGGCAAATCGTGTTAGACAGGTCGATTCTTGAACGATCATAGAAATTCGGCAACGTCGAGCTTGGCCCGTGCCTAATCTGCGAATACTAGGTTTCGTAAGCACCTGGTATTCCCAGAAAGATTACCTAGAAAGCCTCCTTTGGCAAATCCTTGAATCCCCCTAAACAGGAGACCGATCTAACATTACGCCCAATAACGTAAGCCAAAGATTTTCCCTCCCCGACCCACTGAACCCTCTAACTGTCTCTGACTCCAAGTGGCAAGAAATGAATTAATAAATTTCAATTAATTGAGAACTTTTTGAAATATGGTGTGGACAGACTGACTGATGGACAGACCCGCATGGATTCATAAACCTCTTCCAACTTCGTTGACAGAGCAAAATAAATCTACCATAATAAGTTACAAATATAATTAATTGAGAACTTTTGGAGATATTGTGTGGACAAATAGATAAACTGACGAACAGCCAGGCCTGATTGAATACATATACTTATTTCAATTCTGCTGGAGGAGCTGAAGAAATACAAAATTTACCTTAACGAGTCACATTACGTTATTAATTGAGAACTTCTGGAGAGGTTGTGTGGACAGTTGAATAGACAGATGGACAAACAGACGCCAGTGAATACATAACGAAGTTGGCTAAGGTAAATGAATCTTAAATTTACGTTAAAGAAGTTTCCATTGTCTGCGCATGCCCGTAATCCAACGTCTGTACGAATATACAATTGCATTTACATAATCAGAAGCGAGTACAGCTATACATGTCTATACCCACTTACGCACGAACTAATCTATATATCCTGACTGATTTATTGATCAAGTGGAAGACTGATTGAAATCTATGGGTGTACATACAGGCTTTCCCCAATCTTTTGTATATTCTTTGATAAATAAAAGTGATGCCTTCGTGATCTACTAACTGTGCATTCAATAGACATCGGGTGCAGATCGAACTGTATAATTGAAGGAGAAAACAGTGGCATCTATAAAACCATTTAAAAAGAGGAAAAAGTTATTGTTGGTATATAACATTTCATGGAAAGGTGAAATAACACAATATATAAGAGAAAAAAAAAACACTCAGGCGTCAGGAATATACTTAAACACCAAAAGGCCATATTGCAAGGATGTAGGATAACAACTGACATTGTGACCCACAACATGGATAACTCGAGGCTATGGGCGGAATTGTCACCAAAAAATGAAATGGCTTTATAATCTGAACAGAATATTCTGGCACTGTGACAATATATAAGCGAAAAAAATTGTCAGACCCTGGGAAAGGCCTATGCCCAATGACGGACTTCAACTGGTTGCACCTGCTTATTTTCAATTTTTATATTTGAGAGAGAGAGAGAGAGAGAGAGAGAGAGAGAGAGAGAGAGATGAAAAGAAAGTTAGATAATTTGATAAGAGGTAGGAAAGAGTGATAACAGGAAAGAAAGTTAGGTAGTTTACTGAGAGAAATTTTCACATATCAAACGAATCCATGTTTGTATAACATTTACACGAAGAAAACATGACCGGGCAACAAGATTGGATAAGATAAAGGTGAGAATGAGTTGGTGCAGACAAGGGGCGAGAGAATAACCCAGGCATGAGATAATAGATAATCTTAGATGTCATCTCCCGTGGGATATCCACGAGTTGTAACAGTTGTATGATTATATCATTTCCACTTCCTAGGCAATTATTTCTGGGGATTTATTTGGCAAACAACTTTTGCTTTCACTTCTTCATCTTTGGCTGGATAAAATGGGAACAGGTACATAATCTTTTATCTAAAATTTCGGTAATTCCGAAATTTTCCAGATTTCAGATTGATTGCGTAGGTACCTTATATACGGTGAATGCAAACTACATCCGATTTATTTCAAAAAGTTAATTTCAACATCATTCATCATCATCACCCACCGTTGGAAATAGACCTTCTCCAGAATTCGCCACACTTCTCTATCATGGGCTTCGCAGAGTCAGTACTCTCTGAATTCGTCTAGCTTGTCTCTCCATCTAGTATTCTGCCGGCCTCAATTTCGCATGTGATCTATGGATATCCATGTTGTGAGTCGTGATGTCTATCGATTGTCTGCCATTCTTGCGACAAGGCCAGCCCATTGCCATTTAAATAAATTTTATGATGTTTTGGACTTCTGTCTTCTCCTGGGTGTATTACACTGTCTTGAGGTCTCTCCATGTGAGGTTGAGCATGATTCTTTCATGTGCACGTTGCATGGTTCTCATTTGAGGGTCTGCCTTTTGGTTAAGTTTCATGTTTCAGCTTCGTAGGTGACTATTGCGAGGATACATTGGTTATCTTCTCTTTATGATCACTGGGATCTTCTTGAAGGTTGAGCTTGCTCTGCCAAAGGCTTGCCGTCCTAAGGTGATTCTTCGTTTGATTTCTTCTCCTTTTGAGGGTGTCATGTGAATTAACTGCCCCAGGTAGATGTAGTAGTCTACTTTCTCCAGTTCTGTGTCCTCGATTCTGATCTTTGTGTTCTTATTTCCGACGTGATTGTTGCATATGGTCTTGTGTTGGTTCTCTGTGAAAAGAGCCATGTCGATTGCAAATCTGAGGTTGTTCAAATATTTGCCGTCTATTTTTATTCCTTTATTCCCCCAATTTGGTCTTCTGTGAAGAGTTTGGGTGAGCTGGTATCAACTAGTCTTATATCTTTTTGGATCTGGAAGGGCTGTGAGTCTTTATGCAGTCTGATAAAGGAGCTGCTGTGACTGTATATATGTCGCAGCACTCTGAAGACTACTTAACTGCATATACAAATCTTTCACAAAAAAATCATCACTAAATGCATCAGAAAAACACGTGATGAAAACCAACCATGGGAGCAAACTGGCTCTGGAAGAAGCTACTCGACCATGGACTAACTGCATTTGATAAACTGGCTGAAAGAAAAAGCAGTAGAATATAAGCTATCACTCGCTGTAGCATTTATCGACTACAAAAAGGCTTTCATCAGAAATCCCTAAGGTCATAAAAACCATCTTTCTACAAGGTGCAATTCAATATAACATCTTTACACAGCTTTAAAATCGACAGAAATGGACTAAAGATTAAATTCAAAGAAAAAAATTGGAACAATTTAAAAAATTGAAAAGTTATATTCAAAAATCAAAATTGGTTTGTCAAAATTCTATCAATCTGGAAGATTTTATTCTCCATGTCAGAATACCTTCTTTGAAATGTATCGGGTACTTTTTGCACCCAATGTAAGGGTAGGAAATGGAGTCGATTATTGGAGAATAGCAATCGCTCTTCGCTGAACAATGTGAATATTCACACTGAGTTTAGTAGATTAGGATTTGGCGATTTTTCTCCCTATATTACATAATTTCTTTATTGGATCATTTATGATTAATCGTTAGCGAAGCGATAGGTAATGGAAATACATTGTGTAGTTAAACCTTTTGGAGCCTTCGTGTGACTTTTTTAAGCATTTGTATGCCGTGTTAAACTACCATAATTCATCTGGAAAGTCTTGTTTTCTGTCTCCCCGGGTCTCAGAGCTGGGGAAAAATTGTATGATGGTAAGACACACTGATGTTGTCCAAGGGGAAGGTAAAGGCCCTAGAGGCCCCAGTGGCGTCTTCGTAATCACACCAATTGCATATGATAGACAGTCTGGCTTCGGGGATAGGTTCGATTTCTTCGGATATCTCATTGGTATATTTATTTTAGATGATTGTATTTACAGAGATATATGAGCAAAATGACTTTTTTTCTCTCTTTCTCACGTTTAGTTTACATTAGTAAGTTGGAATGACGCCGGCTTCAATACATACTATCGCTGTAGAAACCAATTGATTTATCGTGGATTCTATTGTCAGGAAAAGTTTATGTTTCAACCTTTATCAGCTTAGTGAATCAATACAGTTCACACAGAAAGTCTTTGTAAATCACAATTAATTTCAATGAGGCTAAGATAAGATCTTTTTTTGCAATAACTGGTACTTTCAGTTAGAGTGAATGTATACTCCATAATTTCTTTGACTACCACTGCAAAGACTATATCTTGAAAATTTAAAAGAAATCAACCAGGGTAGATATACAGGGTGTATCAAGAGTCAATACACACTTATTTTTTAAAATCAATTTTCCATCAAGAGACAAAAACTTTTGAAAATTGATACGCATAAACTAGAATGTTTTATGATGTTTGTTATCCAAGGTTTCTAAATTAAAATTGAAATTTCTTTTCTAGTAGAATTCTACATGTGAGCCATGTATTTACTGGTGCATTCCTAACATCAACAAGCATTTCGAGTGGGATGTTTGTACAACAATCTTTGATTCTTGCCTCTACTTCATAAAGGTCTCTTGACCTTATTGCATTAACTTTGCTCTTGATTGTAGCCCCTCGAAGAGAAATCGGCGACCTTAACTCTTGCCAGGCTGAGATTTTATTCTAAAGTTGTGGAGATAGATGTAGAGGCGATTTCTTTTATTTGTAGAATATTGGAGAATTTTTTCATTCAAATTTCTTCAAGTTCAAATAAGAATTACCTCATTCATACTTCAGTTGTATATTTTCTACATGTGAGCCAGCTTTTACCTGTCACTTCACCCTAACCAGCGATTCACACAGGCATTCCCGAGACTGGTCAAAAGGCATCGAGACAAAAAGGTATCAGCCAAAAAGACAACGTAGTAGTACGGACAACTGCAAGTAAAAATCATGTTCGCTCAAACAGCATCCTTTCGAGTGGGATGTTTGCACAACAATCTCTGATTCTTGCCTCGAGTTTTCTCAAAGATCTCTACATCTTTCTGCATAAACTATTCTCTTGATATTTTTCAAAAAGAAATAGCTATCCATAACCCATGCAAAGCGGATATTTTGGTACCTCGGTCCTAGCGCTAGAATCAGAATTCACTGACCTTGGACTGGAATCTTGAAAGGAAAATGAAAAAGTATTGACACTTTTAGAACTCTCTGGACTTTCATTTCTACAAAGATTATATAATAAGAAAAAATGAACCGGAATAAAAGTATTTCTTACTTGATTTATTCAGTGTACGGTCTTAGTTCTTCAAGTTTATTTGTAACATTTCGAAGCAGAAAGTCACCGAGGAGATTACTAATATTGTAAGGCAAAAAAAGCATCTAGGATTGTCATATGATGCTAAAACGAATATCATGCACTCTATGTAGTTTCTGATTACGTCATTATAACCTTTTTCCCCTGAGGGATGGAGTTATTTATGCGTGTGTGTAAATTGTTTAATTAACGACAGGCGCGGATACCCTATTGTTCTAGGCGAAGGACAATTATTCTTTTTCAAATAGATTAGAATCGCAAAACTCAAACAATCCTAAGTAATCATGAAACAACCCAAAAAACAAAAACAAAAAAATTCAACCAAGTAAGATGCTTTCTGTTTTATTCTTTATAATTTTGTACTTATTGGTTCGGTGATAAATTTCTTTGGTTATTTTTTTTTTACTTGACTCTTTTGTCAATTCTATAGCTAAAAAGCTACAACTCGAATGTAAATATTGGATCAAATATTACTTTCTTGTTTTTGATGTTCGGAATTTTTTTCATGTATTTATTTGTAAAACTATTTTTCCTTTTGGATCCCATCCTGCTGAAAATCTTGGACCCTGCCGCCCCCTACTCAAAATTATGGACCCTGTTCCCTGAACAAAATCCTTGATCAGACCTTTAACGGTACGTGGGCCCCTGAAGTATTTTGTCGTGTACGACATCTCTTTTATTTTACGTATCTTTTTCACGCTTTGATTATCTTTCTTAGTCGCATTTGCTGCTGTCTCCCTCCGCCAATCTCTTTATTTGATTTCTTTTCTAAACTTCATTCGTTGCTTTTGTTTTTCTCAACTTCACCCTCAGGCCCATTCCTATCTTTCTAGATCCTCTTTAGTCCTTTCTCACGCATTTCTCTTTGTAGTCTCTTTATATTCGCTTTCCTTGACATTATACTTTACTATTCCAGGCTCGGATCAGTAAAAGCAGAGTATTGCAGTGACTGAAAGTCAGTTTGACTTGTTCAACCTTGATGGATACTTACACTCTTACATATACAAGTATCCCCTGCTTTACAAAATTTCGTTCAACGTAACTTTTTTGCTTTTACGAAAAAAGCGTAAAGCAAAAATAGCCTTCAGCGTTTGTTTTGCAGCAAGCTGTTATAGAGCTAGTGGACACTCCTGATCTCTATTTTCTAAACTCTAGTCTCCTGTATCTCACACCATCCCAACCTCGGACAACTAAAATACAAATCTTAACTTTTTGTGGTCTGGGAACGCTTAAATATTTTCCTGCGTTTGTTTTACGTTATTCTGGCTTACGAAAGTTTTAAAAAAATAAGTAGGAAAACTACTTTCGGATGGCAGGTAAACATGTATTCCATTTCCTTCTCTCATCTTATTTTTCTGCTTTTCACCCGTCTGTTTCTTCCACGGAAGTGACGATGGCCAAGCGGTTAGCAGCAAGGAAAATGGAATTGAAGGGCCGCGCTTAAATTCCAGCTGAGATAATTTACGTTCACTTAGCACTGATATCCTCAGAAAAGGCATGAATCCATCTCTTTCCTCTCCAGCTACGAGTTGAATAGCAAACTGAGAAAGCCTAACTCCTCGTTCTGCGCTATGAGAAGCTGGCAATGAACAGAATAGGAAACGTATTTCTGAAGAGTACAGTTAACGACAATTTAGATTTTAATTGTGCTCTGCTTCCTGGACCTTGATCTGACCCTACTGAACTCATCATCGTTATTTCTTTATTTCTTTATTTTCATGTCAGAAATTGTGAAAACTAACTTTTCCATGGATAGTTATTTCTATCGCAATGTTCTCATTGTTATTGACTCAGAAGTGGAAGAGGAAGCGAAAGGATCCTGTCAAGA
Organism: Thysanoteuthis rhombus; assembly: GCA_963457665.1. NCBI lineage: Eukaryota > Metazoa > Mollusca > Cephalopoda > Oegopsida > Thysanoteuthidae > Thysanoteuthis > Thysanoteuthis major. Next base: position 48,012,858 of record OY735216.1, on the reverse strand, counting down.
ATTGACTCTCGTAACGTGACTCAAGTCCTTGATGTGAAAGTTTGATTAATACTGCAAGACCCGTGTCATTGTTCCAGAATTCACGGAAACCAAATAAATAATTGATTAGCTGGAAACTGGATATTCCAAAAGTGTTTACAACCGAGCTATCCAGTTTCTTCGTTTCGTTTGTATGCCATTATTACCCATTCCGATATTTGTTGTCCATCCATGTTTTTAAGTAAATGTTGAACAACCGTGGATTAGTTTTTATACACGAAGGATTTCCTACCCTTTCAGTAAACTACCTAACTTTCTTTTCTTCCTTCTCCCACCCCATCCTCTTACTAAGCTACCTAACTCTGTTTTCTGCCCCATCTTCCCCCCTCTACATTCATATTGCATTACCTAGCTTTCTTGTATACATTCTCTCCTCATATACCCTTATCACATTACCCAACAATCTTTTCTGTTCTCTCTCTCCCTACCGTTTTAATAAACAGCAAAACTTTTCCATTGTTATTCCTGAAAGCATAACATTCGAACGCAGGTAGGAAGAAGGAGAATGATATTGTAGATCTTAACCTAAATGCTTGTATTTTTCTCCTCCAGTCTTTTTCCTTCTCCCCGTAGTTTTCCTTAATTTTCAGTTTTTTTCCTTTTGTTTGCTTTTCTTTCATTTCATTCTCTTCTTTGTATTTTTGTTCCTTTTCCTTCTTTTCTCACTTCTTTCTTTCTCATTTCTTCCTTTTCTTCCCTTTCTTCCATCTTTTCTGCTCCTTTTTTTCCAATCCCCTTCTCTGTTCATTTCTTTCTTTCTTTTTCCTTGCTTCATTTTTTCCCTCTCTGTATTTTTTCTTTTCAATTCCCCCCTTTCACCTCTTTTCTCTTTTTCCTTTCTTTCTTTCTTTCTTTCTTTCTTTCTAATTCTTTCTTCTTTTCTCTTTACTTTTCTCTTTTTTTCTCTTTTTTCTTTCTTTTTTCTTTCTTTCTTTCTTTCTTTCTTTCTTTCTTTCTTTCTGATTCTTTCTTCTTTTCTCTTTATTTCCCTCTTTTTTCTTTCTTTTATCTCTCTTTCTTTCTTTTTAATTCTTTCTTCTTTTCTCTTTACTTTTCTCTTTTTTTCTCTTTTTTCTTTCTTTCTTTCTTTCTGATTCTTTCTTCTTTTCTCTTTATTTCCCTCTTTTTTGTTTCTTTTATCTCTCTTTCTTTGTTTTTAATTCTTTCTTCTTTTCTCTCTATTTTTCTCTTTTTTCTTTCTTTCTTTCTTTCTTTCTTTCTTTCTTTCTTTCTTTCTTTCTTTCTTTCTTTCTGTTATGATATGGGGGCTGACAGGGACTGTTTAATTGAATTTTTCATTTTTATTCTTATATACTCTTAAATATCTAACCTTATTTTTGCATAACACTTAGGTTGAAGATACTTTTTATGTCGATATATGTGAACTATACTTATAATATTGATTAAAGATACGTTACTTACTTATGTGTATGTATGCAGGTGTAAAAGAGTCAGCCTTCTCAGACGCCTACAGGATATATAGAAACGTTCTAAGTAGATTTATTATGACAAGATAAAGCGTGGTCGCTTGGAGCCTTCGAAGCCTCTTGATTAAAAAGACATTAAGAGAAATAAATTGAGAAAGGGTTGATGTAAAATGTAATGTGTATACAGATTCTAACGGTATACTGACAGTAAGTTAAGTGGCGTGAGAAAGGAGAAAAAACAAGTGGAAAATAGAAGAAAAAGGGTAGATGATCATTTAGTTCAGGTATTAGGTGAAAGAAAAGGTAGGTAAATTTAGTAAAAGAGATAGTGATAGAAAAGGGACACTCGCTTATAAGTTAGAAGACCAAACGTTGGTTACGGTGGAACAGTTGGATAGAGCGACAGCTGGTGTCCACGACATGGGCTACGGACTGGCCGCTGGCCCATGGCAGTAAAGGATATTAGCCAGTCTATCTCTCTCTCCCTCTCTTCTCTTCTTTAGCGTTGATAGTTTAGAAAATTTAGATTTAACTTTAAACTATATTTCTTTTTGTTTAAATCCACGCCTCGTCCATTCAACTGATTGTGGAAAGATATTTACTATTTCGTTTATATAGCCTTGTCGCCTGGTGTTATCTTTACAAGACTTACCATTATGTTCACTTCTGAAGGCTGGTGTTTCTTTGCCCAGCGGTCGGCAACAAGAGGACCATTATGGTGTTCTTTATAGACCTCGAACCTTCTTCTAAGAAAAATTCATTTTTTTCTGTATTTTGGAGTCATTGAACAGTTAGTAGCTTTTTACAAAGTAATTTTATCTCTATTGATTAATTTCGGCTTAAATAAGCATTGCAATGTATAATTCATTTAGTATAGGTATGTCCGCAGACTTTTGACTAATCACGACTTGTATCGATACACCCAGATTTCAAAATGTAACCAAAAATTTAACTAATCGGTGGATTTTCACCGTAGATAAATAAATAAATAAATGAATATGAGCAGATCTTTATATTACTTTTCCCTTGCAGATTAAATATTTGGAATTCACAGGCCTCGAAAACAATTTCTTTTTATTTGTGAGATATGAAACAATACACAACTAAAAAAAACACAAATGGGCCATTACAAAAAAGTTGCTGATCCCCGCTCTACATCATTTTACAGACCAGGTCTTCTACGTATTGGAAATCGCCAGATTGTCACCTAAACTATCAACATAGGTTTCTACAGTTTTCAAGCTACTCCAGCTGGCTAGCTATGTATAAATCATAGCTGCACCAATGGAGCTAAAGGGCTGAGAACTTGAGAATTTTTTTCAATAAGTCTAGAAAAAAAGACTTCTAAGTATTTTTTTTAATGTAAAGTTGAATTTACAATATAGGCTTATGCTGAATTGTTCCACTAACTTTGTGTCTAGTAGCATTCACGCTTGTATTTAAAAAAAAGATATGCCTTTTTCTTGGTGATCATTGCCCAACAAAATGCAAGAGATGTTACTCATTCATTGATTACCCCCTTTTCCAATTTTAAAAAATTTGTAACTCTCTTTCTTCCTTCCTTGCGTTTACCCTTTCTTATCTTTTCCTCCCTCTCTTCCTTCCTTCCTCCCTTGTTATCTTCGTTTGTTCATTCATTCCTCTCCTCCTTCCTATCTTTTTTCTTTCTTTCTTTCTTTCTTTCTTTTTTTCCTTCCTTTCTATTTGTCTTTTTCACTTTCACCCGTTATATCATTCTTCTTACTCTTCTCTTCAAATGAATTTACCGAAGTCCTTCTTCAATTTAGGGTATGGCCGCCGTTGTTGTTTTTGTAAAGATCTGTTTATTCAATCCGGTGTCACACAACAAATGGTTTTCCTTTTTTTTTTTTTTTCACTTTTTGTCATTGGCGTCTTCCAGAGAATTGGACACCGGATATTAAACCCACTGACTTTTGCTTATGGCAGCGCACTAATCAGCATCCTCATCATCATCATCATCATCATCATCATCATCATCATCATCATCATCATCATCATCTCTTGTCGCACCACAGTGATTTCGTGTAATCCTTAGGGATATTATGAAATCTCTGAGCAAATCAGTAATTCTATGAAATCCCTTGTTTCACGATCAACGTGGTAATGGTGAACATGCTGGTGATGCCGATCATTACTACTGTAATGAGTTCAATCCTCTCAGAGTGCCTAACAATTGTGGCCTTGTGTCAAACTCAGCTAAACTCATTAATATCAAGTATATTCAGCCTCAGTATTAACAGTGAATATACAGTTTTGGACTTCATTGAATCATTGAAATGTTCCAGGGTTTCACAAAATCTTTAGGAGTCATACTGTAAGAGAGCTGTATCATTTTTTGGTTCCAGGTCTTCGTCAGAGCATGTGGACCCTAGTGAGCAGCAATAGAGGATGTGATTCATAGTCTTGGGTACTCAGCACTCATGATATGTCCCCACTTATCTTTCGTTATCCCTACTTTTGATCTTGCTCTATTTAGAGTAGGTATTTTCAACCTTTCTGGCGTCACCGCCCACTTTCTCATGGAAAATTTTTCCACTGCTCACCTGTAAAGTTTACAAAACAGTGGGAATGAAAACCTTTCACTTTACAAGATTCTTTGAGGAAAGTTGCACGTCCCAATCCCTTCTCTTTTTAACATCTGTCGTTGGATATAGACCTTCCTTAAGATTCGCCAGATCTCTCTATCGCAGGCATCGCAGCGTCAATATATATCCCTAACCTATTTAAATTTTCATGCCATTGTATTTTCTGCCGACCACAATTTCGGATATGATCTCTGTGGATCCTGGTCGTGAGTCATGACGTCCAGCAGTTGTCTGTAGCTCTTGTAACATGGCCTGCCCATTGCTATTTAAGTTTTCTGATTGATTCTATCTAATGAATATCTCTGACTCCTGCTTTCTCTCTAATAAACTGTGCAGTCTTCTGATCCCTTTATGAGACGCCAATCGCGACCCTCTCCGGTGCATCTTGCATGGTTTGGTTAGGTTCCACGTTTCAGCTCCATAGGTGACTATGAGGAGGATGCAATGGTTACAGACCATTAATCCACTGATATAAAATTCTTCTGGCATTTTAGACGTCGAACTGTCTTCTGGTGACCGTTTGTAATATATTTCCTATATCTTAGATACATACCTGAAGAATCTAGATTTTCCAAGGTGTTTCATGATTTTTTCTACTCAATTTTAAATACCATCTTGAAAATATTGCTGGCAAAACTGCCTTTGCTAAATTTTCACATTGGAAAAGAACTCGCACGTCTATGACTCTCAGACTTTTCCGTGTTTGCCATCTCCTCGAATGTGAAACTTTAATGATGGCAGTCTGTACACAGCTTGTAGGGGAGTGCCAGGGGTTATTTAGCTCCTTGTCCATTTTACCTGTGTGGCATGTTCTCCTCCAAACCGGTGAACTGTAGGCGTGGAGCGAGAGAACGCTAATATTCGACAAAGATGTTCCATTGAGTAGTAATGGTCAGCAAACTGGTATCACATAGCATTAATACTGAATAATAAATTTGATCCTCATTAAATGTCCAATACTTGTGGCCTTGTGTCAAAACTAAGCAACGCTTAGTAAATGACAACTAATATTTGACAGATGTGAACCCTTTTGAAATGGAAATATCTAATTTTACCAGTAAAATACCCGTCAATTTGCTTTGCATTGGACTTTTTCGTGTTGAATTTTTTTGCTTTGGACCTTTCTGCATTGAAAATTTTTCGTTGGATTAAAAGTTCTTTTGGGGCTTTTGACATTAGACCTTTTAATATATTGGTTGTTTTATCTTTGAATCATTTGTAATGGGCATGATGTATTCGGACCATTTGTTTTGGGCCTTCTCAATATTAGACCGTATTTGAATGAGTGTTTTGACTTAGCACCAACGATATACCTCGGATGGAAATCTAAAACACGGTGATATCTGAGAAAAAAAACCCTCATGGGAGTTGCATAAAGCGACCATCCTGGCACTTAACCAAATCTTCCACTCGCAGACGCTTGAAAGCCAGTTCTATTCGACTTCATCTAACTTTCTCATCTTTCTGTCTCTTCTCGACATCTTCAGACTTCAGCCGTTCTACTTTAACGAAAATCTTTATCTTTCATATGATTTGTTGTGTACCCTGATCCTGCTTCTCCTACCAACCCCTGCAGTATTTGTGTTGATTCTCAGAATCTCTCCCTTACTCCCATCTCTTTCAACATAGAATTTCCATTTTCAAATTGAGACAAACGGTTTGACAGACACAAGGACAATGACCGAAAGTTTTCAAGTGAGATGAGGATGGAAAAGCGTAAAGATTACGATACACAAAAATCCCCAATGAAGCGATAGAACAAAAGAATGATAGAAGGAAGGATTCAGTAGAAAATACAGGTGCATTCTTCATTCCTTTTTGAAAAAAAATATTCAGATTAGAATATGGACGGGCAACAGAGATTGTTAAGGAGATAATGAGAAGATACAGGCTAAGAGTAAGGGAAGCGTATGAGATAAAAGATAATCTCTGTTGTCAACACTTGTGCAATGTCCATGCGTCCAGCTAATTAATTATTTATTTGGTTTTCGTGATTTCTGGAAGAAAGCCAGGGATCTTGTCGTATTGATTAAACTTTCATATTTGGGAATGAAGCTATGAAGGTCAATTCTTAAGAGGGTTCGTCCAACTCGATTAATTCTTCTAAACAAATAATGGGAAAATCAATGTGAAGATTAGATTTTACAATTTCCAACTTGAAAATATCGAAATAGCGATGCCAACTTCAAGATGAGAACGATGCAATACAAATGATTATGAAATCAGTGGGAAATACAAGTTTTCATAATTTCTAGCATGAAATAAAAAAACAAAACAAAACAAAAACAACATAAGCCTCTATTGCGTATTGTTATCTTGTAATCTTTACGCAGGATATTATTTCCTTTCTAACCGAGTATTGTACGGTCATATTTGATGAAAAAAAGAATGTTGCTGATTAATCACTGCTACCCACAGCATTGGTTTAGATAGTACTGTTGGCTTTAGCTTATTCATATTCTCACATTTGGCTCTGCTCAGAAAATACTGGCTCAGCGACGCCCATGATAGAGAAATGTAGTGGATCTTAGGGAAGGTCTATGTACAACGACAGACGTTAAAAGACTGATGATGATGATGTATCCGGACATCGCTTCGTTCTAACTGTTCATAGTAGAAGCTTTAAATTTTGCACACACACTTCCCTCAATGAGAAGGGAAAATAGTTTTCTTGTTCTTTTTTTCAAGCTCCTCCCCAAGATGAACTTTTTAAAAATTAAATTGGTCCCTTAATTTGTGTCCACCCTTGTTTTATGAAAAATTGGACATTTTAGTGCCCAACAAAATGCAAGGGAAGTAACTTATTCATTGATCGCACCTTCTTCAAATTTTTTAATTGATCACCCCAACACAAAATTCTGCCGAAATCATTAACCCCTGTGTGGTTGGGGGAAAAAACATACTTTTCCACATATATCTGAGTTGTTCAGCATGTATTTGCTATTGTTGTTACTGCTATTAATGACGGCAACCTGATAAGAGTCCGTCCGTAAACCTGCCCATCAAGAGATTGGGCCCTGGAAAGTGCCCATCAAGAAATCTGCCCATCATGAATTTATCAAGGGCGGAAAACTGCCCATCAAAGCATAATATAGCTTTTTTTTTTTTTGATTGATGAAAATTTTTGTTTTTGCGGACTCATCAATCACCACTACCCATAACAGTTTAAACACTAAAGCTCGGTTCAAGCTATTCATGTGTTCTGACACACACACGCACATACACACACACGCACACACACACACACGCACACACACACACACACACACATATATATATATATATATATATATATATATATATATATATATATATACATATGCGTGTGTGCGCGTATATATATATATGCGTGTTGTGCGTATATATATATATATATATATATATATATATATATATATATATATATATATATGTGTGTGTGTGTGCGTGTGTGTGTGTGTGTGTGCGTGGACTTCGCCCAACTTCGAGCGTTTAGAGTAGAAACTTTAAATTCTGCACACCCACACACACTCTCCTTCATGAGTAGTGATTTTTTTTTTTGCTAAGATTACCGGATAATAATGTACGGTGATGATTCATAATTTCCCTTGGAAAGCTAGTTTTTTGGGGGGCAACTGTCCAGGAATGTCTACACAAGACATTCTTATTCGTTGAAGGTCTCTCTAGCATGTCCAATTGATTTCATTAGTCAACTCCAGAATTCCAACGTGGCTATATTACAGCGCCAGAACAATTGTAGTTAGTTATTTGATTCACTGAGAATTTTTTCAAACCTAGGAAATGAATAGTTTGAGTTAGCATAAGAAATAAATAGTGTTTGTATGATGTTACCTTTGTCAAATAAGTAGGAAAATATATTTTGGTAAAATATAGATACTTAATTACATATGAGAGAGTAATCAATGATAGAATATACATGGATGTAAAAGAACAACTTGAGGTAAGTGGTCCTGATTAGAATTACGCTGACGCCACGTGACATGTAATCCGTCGGAAATTCATGAAGTGAGACCAAACATTTTATCAATTTAATTCATTCGAGGCCATGACAACACAATTTATGTATTTCTGCTTTTTCTCTTTCACGAGTTCACTAATTTCTCTTTATCAATGCACCATTTTTGACATCGAGTGAGCGAACGTATGAAACCTGTAGGGACTACCCCCCCCCCCCGCTATGTTGTGCCGATGTTAGATACGATATAAAAGTGAAGCAGCATATTTTAAGAAAATATTTCAAGCAAATAGTGAACTCATAAAACATACTGATTAAATTAGAATACATTAATTCAGGAAATAGCTTCAAAGCAGGTTAAAAAAGGATAAAAGCCACAGAAGAGCAAGAAATTAAGCGGAAAATCATCCCAGGATGGCAAGCTTTCGTCAGAACAAGTTCAACCTTCAAAAACAAGGAGAATTCTAAAGAAGAGTATACAACCAATGCATCCTCCCGGTAGTCACTTATGGAGCTGAAACATGGAACTTAATCAAGAAGCAGACCCACAAACTGAGAAGTATGCAACGTACACATGAAAGAATCATGCTCAAGCTCATATGGAGATGTACCACGTGACAGCACAATATATCAGGAAGAAAGCAGGAGTCCAAGACATCGTGGAATCTATTTGAAAACTTAAATGGCAATAGGCAGGTTGAAAGAATGGCAGACAACTGATGGACATCATGACTCACAATATGGATCCCCAGAGGTCACATGCGAAACTAAGGCCGACAGAATATAAGATGTAGAGATGAATTAGACAATTAAGAAAATACTGGCTCAGCGACCCCCATGATAAAGAATTGTGATGTATCCTGGGGAAGGTCTATGTCCAACAACGGACGTTGAAAGACTGATGATGGCGATGATGACAATTTACAGAGGGACTGCACTTGAAAATTGTTAATTGAAAGCCAGCGGAGTTATCGTCTGGTTTTCCCATTTTTTTTCTAGCCACTCGTGAACATAGTTGTAAGCAAGACACGCGTTAGTGGTTTCACAGAATTTCCTCATTCTTTTCTACATTTTTTTTATAGCTTTCTGCTACGTGTGAGCTTATTACAGAAAATGTTTAGATATGATTTAATGAGAAATCATGCAGGGAAAGTTTCATAGTTCAACAATTGAAAATTTATATGATATCTTTTTAGACTGTACGGAATACAACGGAAAGCTATCGGCGCAAAGTGAAGCTAGAATGTCCCACCGATTCCCTTTCACGTTCGGGTGATTGCTTGCACCGCCTACAGATCTTGGATTAAATCAAAACCACGAGTGCTGTGTTGGTTAGGCTAATTATATTACTAAAGATTCCGTCGAGGGAATCTAACAGAATTCATTATTCATATATACAGGATGTCACAAAAATAACGCCTGGTGTGTCCCAACAGTAAATAGGTCTAAAATTCTATAACATCGCTGGAGTCAAGAAAATGATTTGGGTCTTTGCATTACCGGCGCCCGTTCAGCTGAATGGTAAGAGCAACGCTACTTTAAAGCAGCTATCTTATTGCAATAGCCCAATTTTCTTTAATTGTTTATTCTATGTACATTTTCCGGACTAAATGGTACATTCACCATGTAATAACGGATGTTTATTTGAAATAAGTTTCTATATAATATAAAGTAATTTGTAATCACTTTGTCGGATTATATATCCATTTCATAATAACAGACACGCACTCATATATAAGCATGGATGTGAAGTGATCCGATCGAATGTAGATGAAAATGACAATTGGAAGGTGAAGAGAAAACGTCAAGCTGCTACATCTAAAATCTTCTCCATTGAAAAAAAAAAATGCTAATAAATTGCTGTTCACATTTTCTTCGGCATCGAACATGTAAACAGCAAATTTTCCCTGTGAACCGTCACAAATATTTTTTCTTTGAAAAAGATGGTTGGCCCCCGTCAAAATGCATAGGACTACATCCATGGAATGATATTTAAAAAATTGAGATGTAACACCGATCTCTTGAGTTTTTCTCTTTATCTTCCGATTGTCATTTATTTTTACGTAATCACTAATCTGGTAGACAAGTTTCACAGTAGAACTTGACCTATTGTTCAAATGCAATGGCATATAACCGAGTGTACAGATTTTCACTATTGTTCAAAGGACACAGGATCTGGGATTTTAATTCTTTATTTCTTCCGTGGTTCTATTCACTTCCTTTGTTGCTAATAATTGGTCTGGGCTTCATTCATTTTGTTCAAATAAACAGTGCTATATATATATATATATATATATATATATATATATATATATATATAACAAGCTGTACTTTCCCTCTCTCTCTTTCTCTTTCTCTCTCTCTCTCTCTCTCTCTCTCTCTCTCTATATATATATATATATATATATATATATATGGTACTGCTTATTTAGATAAAATTTGCTTGAATGGCTCGGTTAGGGAGATGAAAAACAGGGACTTCACGCAAGAAGATTTTATCAGGATAGATAATACTTGGTTTGATTTATTCAAAAGTTTAATTCTATGTGAAAACATTTACCTGGAGTTTAAAATTCAGAATCACAAACCATGTCCTAATGCATACATTGCTGTGCTGATTGCGATGCAAATTGGTTATTCTGGTGTAAAATTCCTGATTCCTGATTCCTAACACACACACACACACACATATATATATATATATATATATATATATATATATATATATATATATATATATATATCTTAGCATAGATGCAATGATACATACATTATACGTGCATATGAATATCGTCTTTTCTGCCGATTCCCCTCCATATTCGACATTTTTCCCATCATTGACCTTATCAGATGGATATAAATTACCTTCCTTTTATTCAAGAAGAATCGATTGATTTCTTTCGAGGACACAATTAGAAATCAACTAATACAAATACTCTCACACACGCACGTGTAGTTTCCGACGATGAACCTATGAATTTGGGCTTTAATAGAATACATATCAGGACGAAATGACAATATTGTAAGACGAAATCTTACAAATGATTTCTGATCTTTTATTCCAGCCTCTAGCTAAAATTGACTCTCTAAGAAATGTAGAAATATGCGAGAAAGATTGCACATTTATAAGTGGTCTGTGACATATCGTGGGTGGAGATAGTAATAAACTGAATGGAAGGTTGAGCAAAGAATTGTGTCAGGTCCCCAGGGATATCACGCAGTCGAATTCTTATTCTTTTCAAATGATCTGGTTTGTAACTGACGTTTTCAGATATCAATGATTGTGTGTGTAAGATGATTCAAATTTGAGTGTTGGATAGTAAGTCAAGAGGTATTTATTCTATTCAAGTTGGCAAATCGGAACCACATGGCGTGCTAGGAGGATGTTTGCTGTTTGGTTGTATTCATGAATCAAAGCTTGGTGTAACGACCCGATGTTAGGAAAGTTCATGTTATTGGTAGGGCTTATTTTTACGATGAGTCTTTGGCCATATGTATGGGTTGTCGAAGTCTGGATACTGAGCACATGGGGGTCGACACACTGCAAAAATAAGCCCCTGTCTCCCTCTAGTAACTCCACTGACTCACGTGTATATAGGTTTGTATAAGAATATTAAAGACAGTGAAAAATAAGAATAAAAGTCGATATCATTCGAGAGTATAGCGTGCTTGCATCAATTTCTTTGGTTGATACTCCTTGCAGTTTAATCTCTTGAAATGAAGAATACATAGAAAAAATCCCGTGTCAAATCTATCTATCTATATCAATCATTCTCAAACTGTGAGCCGTAGCACAGTAGTGTGCTGCAACTTAATTCCTAGCGTACCACAAAAACTTTTCCAAGTTTGCACAGATGTATTCCGAACCTTGAGCGTATTCAGTACGGGTATTACACATGTCCTTCTCCCACCACATAGTTATCAATGTAGTGGTTTTATCACTAGATTTTGTCAGATCTCGTCTCATATGACGACAGTTGAAAGGAAATAAGACCGATGAGTACATACATCAATATACTACTATAGATGTCTCGTTCATTAGCTACTGAAATGTTATTGTCAAATTCATTTCATTTGTGCAGCTGATGTGCTGCGTAAGCCAAATACATTTCTTGGTGTGCTGTCATACAATGAAGTTTGGGAACCACCTATCTATATGATGAACAGTGTGATTTTTCCTGCTTTTTGTTCTGTCCATAAAAATAGTCTGTTCCACTTAATAGTAACAATCTTTATGAGAATATCTAAGTATCGTTCAAGACAATGGACTCAGTATCAGTCGAGTTCGGCCATTTTTAATGAGACCTCTAATGAGAGCTTAATCGTTTATATACGACATTTACAGCTTCGAGGTGGTGAACTATTGAGTTGTAAAGTAATAGAATGCGAATAAACCGCTCGAACGCCACAGAAAATCGTTATGTATTTTAACCAGATACATTACGGCCCAGTAAGGTCGTGTCAAATTAATAGGAGTTTCTGTTTGTATTTTTTGAACGTATACATTAGACAATCGATGATCCTCATAAATGAATTGGACTCGTACAATATGATACTTGACATTGAATTAGCAAAATGAATAACACGCATCTAATATAGATAAATATGAAAATAAAATACCGTTAGATGGTCCACATAATCTAAACAGACTCGTATAATTCAATCCATGACATCTAATTCAATAATTAACTAACAGTGAAATAAAAGTATATATAATAATCTAAATATCTATAGATGAGTGAAAGTCAAACAAAAGAAAATACAAGTATCCTAAATTGAATATCTAAGTCAAATACCGTGGAGAGGTTGTGTCCAATCAGCACAGTTAGGGAAGGCCATGGTAAACTTACTGTACTTTTTTGATCCCTGAAACAGGTCCAGCTGATGATCTCACAATAATATTTAACGTACAACATTAGAATATGTGTGTGTGTGTGTGTGTGTGTGTGTGTGTGTGTGAGAGAGAGAGAGAGAGAGAGAGAGAGAGAGAGAAAGAGAGAGAGAGAGAGTGTGCATGGGTATCTGCAGCCACTTTTACGGGGGGGGGCAAAAGGATATATTCGGCGAATAAAATTCCGATAGGTCTATTGTTAGTATGATCAGTTCAACACTCTCCATAGGTTGTAAGACCCCAATTTATGCATTTTCTGAAAGAGCCCGGGCTGACGATGAGATAACTTTCTATTTTTTCAAGGAGACTTGAAACGTGGCTAAGATCCACAATGGTTGACGATTGCTCGGTTATGTATGATGACTGAGATAAAATCAACGAAAATAAAATACTATTCTTAAACAAAGTCATAGATAATTTTGGTGAAGGTCTGAGAAGTGCCAAATTTATTTTTGTTGATTAGATGCTTTCAACTTGAGGACAATAAATTGTCTGCACGTGATAATGATGTTGCTCTTTGCTTAGTATAGTAATAAAGATAATTTACATGTTCTTATTTTTATTCTTCGGAGATTTCTTCTTACTATATTATTATAGTGGATTGAATGAGTTGTAGTATTTTTCCAGGGATTGCAAATGCATCCCATTGCACCCCTTTATGGACGCCCACGTGTGTGTATGTGTGTATGAGCATATGATATTTCTCTGATGTGCTACCACATCCACATTTCTGAAAGACGACCAGAAAATATTTGTATGAGAGTTTGAAGCTGAATCAATACGCCGACTTGACATGTTAAAATATTTACGTATTCATCTGAACAATCGAAACAAGCGGCTTAAAGAGATTTTGCCTTCGTGCTATGATGTGAATCAATGTAGACATGCATGTTTATACCAATGACTGCATATACGAGGGGGTGATCGATAAGTTTGTGTCCAAAGGTACAAGGACATGGGTAACACTGTTCCAACTTAATTCGCATGAAGTTCAATGCAGTTGAATGATTTCACAAAAGATTTGAAGTTCATTACAGCTTCATTTTTTCTGATCCAGACTATTGAAAATTCTGGTCAATAAATCTTATCGTACAACTAGCAGCCTGTCTTTTAATCGTGCTGTAAGAAGGGACATTTCAAACTTGAGAGTCGATAATTGTTGAGACAGTAGACAGTAACAACCATCGTGCAATTCAGCCACTCACTTTTTAACCAAGTATAAGGAGGGACACCCTTCTTTAGTGTCGCCACCATGTTCCCAGGGATATCCTCGGGAGACAAAATCTTGATATCGAGATAGCGGATTATTGCACGATCGACGATATTATTTATTTCTCGACGAGTGCTGACTGTCAAGTTTCAATTGTCTGGAAAACGAAAAAAATAAAACAATTATGAAGTTCAAATTTTCAGTGTAACACCCTAAGAGTTGAATTGTACGTGAACTTAGTAGGAACTTTGTAATTCATGTCCTTGTACTTTTTCAATCATTCTCCGTATGTCTGTCAGGTCGGCATTTTATCTCTTGCAAAAAGAAGAAACAATAGCCTTTGTTGTGGTTTCAATATACGCTTTTGTCTTGCCAAGATTTTGTGAAAACGAGTTGATATAGCTCTCCATCTGATCCGGATATAGGGTCACTACTATGACCTTCCATAATCAGACTCAAACATTCCCACTTTTACATCGACACGAAAGACTATGAATTTGTTTCAGCTCAAAAGGCCGTGATAGTAACCTCATGTCCCAAAGCAGATGACGAGCTACGTAAACAATGTCTTATGTTGTGGGTTCCAAATACTTTTCTCAAGTAAAGATTTGGTGAGATCGAGTTCAGATAGCTTGCCATCTGATTTGGACATTTGGTCATAATTATCGCCCGATGTACAATAATGCACAACTTAGTACTGATTCGCATCCAGATACAAATATACAATAATTTATCATGTAGCAATGTATACCTTTTCCTGGAAAGTAGCTACCAGATGAGATACGCAGCAGTATTCAATTCTATCTTGTTGAAGCTCAACAACGACATTGTACATTTTAAGATGATTGCTGGAATAATCTCTATTAATGCTGTGTTAATATGACCCCTTTTCAGTTAACGCTGAATAAGAAAATCTATTCAATTAGAAAAAAAGGTAAAGCTTACTATTGATATTTGGCCTTAAGTCAGTGGTTTTGAACTTACAGGATACGATGGTACACCAAGAAATATATTTGACCTGTGTTGCATATCAACTTTCAAAGTGTCTCAAATTAGAAAGAAGAAAAAAAAATTTCAGTAGTTAATGAACGAACGAAACTTTTCTATTAAGATATTAGCATACGTACTCGTCACCCCTTTCCGCTTTCGCTAAGAAAAAGTCAAGATTTCACAAATTCTAGTGATGAAGCCACCAGATTGGAAACTTTGTGGTGGAAGTGGGACAGACATGATACATGTTATGGAACGCACAAGGCCCGAATTACATGCTTGTATATTTGAAAAAAAAATCACACTTGGGAGATTCTTGCAGCACACTGTGGTGCTTTGGCAGACAGTTTGGGAACCACTGCAATTTTATTTTTCGAAACCTTTTTCTGCAAATCTAAACTCTCTTCGTAAAATGCACAAAACTCTTGGATGCAAATCATGATGATGATGATGATGATGATGATGATGATGATGATGATCATCATCATCATCATCATCATCATCATCATCATTGTTTTTGGATATACACCTTCCCCAAGGGGCGAAATTTCGGTTCTGTTGGACCATCGCTGCCACGCTGGCTCATTACGTGTTTGAAGTGGGTTTGTACAATGAGTGATACTTAGTGGTGCCCATCTACTCCTTGAGTAACATATGGCCGACGGTATTGGGTTACGTGGTTCCAGCAGTAAAGAGTAGTCCTTGACCTGACTTGATCCCCTCTTGGCCACTTGCTTGCTGCAGTTGGGATTTTCAAATTAGACATACCATATTTACCGACTGATAAGACATTACAAGTGGTAAGATGCGCCCAATAATTGGCTGTATAATCCTTTTAAAAAGATATTTGATGATTGAATTGCTCACCCTACTAAGGTTCTTGAGGGTTGGCAAACTACACACTATTAATTCACCTTCGAATGCTATGATGCAAGTTGATTTTTTAGGGTATTTTCAGGAAAAGACACGTCATATCGATGGAGAAATACGATGTCGCCTCACACACATGTATAGATTGCTTCAAATACAATCGTAGGCATACATAGGAAGGAGAATCGGTAGCGATAACATTAGCAGATACTTACTCAGCTACATAAAAAGGAAAGATATTTATCAGGAAAAATTCCCCAAGGTTATATGCAAAATTACAGCATGCAAAAAATATGATGGCGTGATAATTTAGAAAAGTTCAGGAAGTATTTGCATCGTGATGCTCAGGGGCGGGAAAACTGCCAGATCTTAGGGAAGGCCTACATACAACTATGGGCATTTTCTTAGAAAGGCAATTGCTGTTGCTGCTGATGATGATGATATTTCATAATCACCTGTCAATATTTTGTCGGTCATGATTTCAATTTTGTTGGTCTTGACTTCCATATGATGAGTTCAAACAAGGAAAAATATGCTGGCGCCATAGCCTTTTTTTTACCCTTCAGAAATACGAGCAGGAAAAAATGATTTGACGAAGCATTGCAAATATTTATTGAACGTGTATTATCCATCAAATGGTCTTTCAGTGTAAGATGCATCGATCGGACTGTTTTCCTCTTCCATTTACAGAAAACGAAATGAAAGGAAAATGGCTCAATTTATAAAACAACCGGGAAATACAAGATGGCGCCACGCCAATTTCCGGTTCCGTTTCCGGATCTTAGTTTTCTTCCCTTTCCGATCCTGAGTTTGCACTCTTACTGCTCATTAGAGGGCAGTCATCCCACATCACGTGATAAGCTTGGTGTTTATCTATATAATAATAAGTCTGGTTGTGGGTGATCTCTAAACGGCCGAAACAGTGCATTGTAGACAGAGGTAATGAATTGAGGTACCCCTAAAATGCCCTTTCTTACTCAAAGAATACAAAAGGGTTTAGGTAATTCTCTCCTGCATTGCATTCACTCCTGTCTATTTTATGATGACTGATTTTTTCAAGGGAGATAACTATTAATGCTTATTATTGAAGAGTGAAGAGTTTAATTTTCTTTCATTTATTTTCAAATGCATAAAAATACGTTTCTCTCTGGTCGAATCAAATTGCGTTCATTTTCTCGCAAATGAGCGATTCAACGGGTAAGAGGATTTTCTATCATACTACTGGCGTGAAAATTCAACGAGTAAAAATAATAGATAAAACATTACACATACAACTTCACACATCGGTTGCATAACAAATATACGAAAATGAAATCAAAGCAAAAAAGTTCTAAACATTGTTGTAAAAATATATAACGTAACGGTAACTCATGGAAATTCCGAGGTGCAATCAGAAATAAGCTCTAAGAAACGATGTCCAATGTGACATTCTAATTTATCAGTATGATATTTTGATTTATACATACATACATACATACATACATACATACATACATACATACATACATACATACAATACAAGAAAACAATTGAATAACCCTTCTGCGTTTTTTTCTGCTTCTTTCTCCCTTTTTTCTACACTAATCTATATCATTAAGTAGTGAAGTATGTTTGTGCTCCAAGATGTTGAGAATTAGATCGAATTTTGCGAAAAAAAAAATGTTGCTACTTTTTCATGGGGTCTGCGTTCGCCCTCACATAAAAAACCCTCAAGTCTATCACTAAGTTTATCAGTTAGAACAGCAATACACCCATGTTATAGAGCAACGAGGTGAAAACAGCCTGTGGACTGAGTTCAAAATCTGATGGAGAAAATTCGATATTTTTTAAAAAATTTCACATGATTTATTAGAGCCTCAAACCTTCCAGAAATCTCAGCTTTGAGAACAGGAATATTTTACATTATAGCTATTATGCCTTACTGCACCTTCAATTTTCATTTCTCATAGGTGATCATGGATTTGAATTTTTCTTTTTTCTCATTGTTTAGGCCAGTTTCGCTGTGACCTCAACTGAGAACCTGACAATAAAACATGTTTTTTTCTGAGAGCCCAAACCCTGACCCTTCCTCTAATTCTAATCCAAAACATAAACATAGCTATAAAAAAAATGGCTCAATTTAAATCCGATAATCCACTTTAACGTGTGAACTACTAACACCAAAAATGATTAAATGAATTCTCAGTTCAGAAAAAAATATTTCAGGTTTCAGGAGGGGTTACGCAAGTCTGCCCGGGAGTTCGTGCTGATCCAAATGGCAAGGTGCGTGACCACAAGGAATCTCTAGGAAATATCATCATTTTTTCCTTTGCTTTGGCAATGCCGGATACCCCAGCTATTCAACATAACTTTCTTTAAATATTCTGCAGCAAAGCCCATCTCTCTTTTCTCCCCATTCGTTCTCTACACACAATTCAAAACTCCAAACTGCTGAATTTGACATTTTTTAAAACTAATTTCCTTCATAAGCTGGTCCTTTTGAAAGAATGTCAGACATCAAAACTCAAAACGTGGATCCTGAGACATCATATACGAAATTGGGACTG